>JARHVA010004165.1:0-465000 GCA_037957365.1 Torreya grandis | reverse complement strand
ATGGAAATAGGGAAGATTTACTCACTTGAATGCTTGATTGAATAATTTTTTTAAGTTGACTTATGAGTAGATAATAAGTTTATAGGTTTATGCTAGGTGAAGAATGAATGATGATACACACACACACACACACATTTTGAGAATATATCACATTAACACACTTAAGATGACCTTTAGGATAAATTTTATTTGTAAATTAGATGGATTTTAGGCACTATAAATTTTCATTGGGATAGGACACTTGAATTGATGTATACATTTGATTTGGATGCAAGTGTCCAAGCAAATGGAAAAAAATACAGGTACAAAACTTTCAAATATGAAAGATAAGTAGGTTTATAACATTTTGAGCATGATAAAAGGTTTGATTCATTAGAATAAAATTAGTTTATTTAAGAGATAAGTAATTTGGCACATAGAGATAGTGTATGTGAAGCTTTTGGTAGTGAGAAAGGTTTATAAGCCAAAGGTACATCCATGATATGTATTTACAAAGTGTATAAGACAAATGATATATAGTTTATAAAAAAATTGTCTAAATTTCCCCCTTTTAATTTATTAATGAATTACTATTTTAGAGGAAATGGAACGCCTACCTAGGTGTATATAAAATACCTTGCCTTTGATTGAGTCCAAATCGAGTGTTTTGATGGTGACTGACCTGAAACCAAGAATATGTTATAGTAAATAATCAATGTATATTATCTAAAATTGAAATAATTAAAATGATCAAAATTGAAAGAGAGCAAGGTTTAGGAGTAGACATTTTTATCAATGTAACTACCTTGCATTTTGGTAATTTTATTTAGAAATATGTATCATTATGAATCACTAATAATAATATTTGGAAAAAATAATAAAAATATGGAAAGTTCATATATCTAAAGAGATATAGAATATTAAATGACACATACCCCTAACTTTAGATAAAATATGAGTTACCACTCGATAGTTGAGATTAGTTCAATCATGCAACATAATCATACTTATGACCTAGTGAGTGTGAGTGAAGTCAACTCACACTATAAAACTAGTGAGGTTGGATGACGCACTCAAGTCTAACATATAAAATTAGCAAGATTGAGTGATTTTATCACCTCAAACATACCAAACTTAAACTAACTACTATAGTATATTGGCTCATTATAGTCTATAAAAATTCCAACTTGATAGGTGATGATAGTCCCCTAAATTGTTTGAAATCTAAAATCAATTTGATTTTGTAATTTTTGGCACACATTACATAGAATATGAACCTTAGATATGTATCATTATAAAATAATGCATAACAATGGTACCAATGTATATAATTTTACCACAATTATGTATCTGAATAATATAACTATAAATTTTGACCATTTTGAAATTATGTAAGTGTGATTAAGATGTTCCCAAATATACCCCCACTATAATATAAAACATAAAAATAGTATATATGTGTGGAGAACATGTATCCAAAACATGCCTAGAATGTATATTTGAATTTGAGAGATGGTGTATATATGTGGATAATATGTTTCCAAAACATGCCCCCATAGTATCTCTAAAGTTGAGAAGTATGAAAAATGTGAAAGCCATGTCTCTATGACATGCCCCCACTGATATTCCACCCATTTTGAGGTGATGGGAAGTAGACACTAGTAATTACCTTACCTCAAATAGATAAGATAATTTTATAATCAATGTATGAACCATGTAGCATATATAAGTAACATGTCTAGTTAGATATATCATTGAAATACAAAAAATATGATCACATCAAGTCCTAAGATGCATGATATAGATCATGTAAATGTTTAAATATTAGTATTATAAGATCAATAATTAATCAAGAACCCATACAAGAACACTCAAAATCAAATTAAAATACAATGGTCCAAGGAGACTTAAAACAAGAGGCATGTTCAAATTCCACATAATTGAAGTTACATGACATAGTAAAATGTACACAAAATCAAGAATGACATATTCAAATGTCTATAGAACAAGGGATGACATACTCAAATTTTATACATTATTTTTGGATTTTATAGCACCTTAATATTTTACACATGGTAAAATACATATCATGGATGTAACCTAAGATTTTAAACCTTTCCCATCATTAAAAAGATCACATATATTATCTCTTTATGCCTAATTTATTATCTCTCAATCTAACCAATGGTATTGTATTGACCTAGGCCTTATATCATATCTAGAATGTTATAAACCTAATTATCTTCCATCTTTGTAAGTTCTAGATCTGCACCTATTCTCTAACTATCTAGACACTTGTATCCTAGTAAGACACCTACACCAACACAAGTGTCCTATCCCAAAACAAGTTTCTAGTACTCTAAGGTCATCCAATTTGAAAGTAAAACATATTCCTATAGTTGGCCTAAGTGCTTTAATGTGAGATATTCTTAAAAGGGATTGTTATAAATATAATGTCAATCCTAATTCACTCCTCACCTAGAAATGTCTTCCCTACTCACAAGGCAACCTAACACATACTAAAAATTTGTCAATCAAGCACTTAAGTGAGTAAAGGTTGCCTATTTTATATTATTTCAATACCAATCATAGTGAAAACACATCTAAAATTTTGAAGTACTAAAAGAGAATTCCATGAGCCAATTTTCCAAGTTTCAATATAGGTCACTATTATACTTAATTATCATTCTAGTTTACTTTCTACCTATTCTAAATCTAGATATGTATTATCATCACAACTAACCAAGTATTTTATTTTTATTATCATTGAAATATCTATCATAGATATACTTTCCATTTTAACATACCTCAACATAATAAATTAGATATATGTTCTATTTAATTTTCATAAATAATTATCCTACTTTAGACATAGTCTACCATCCATGTGCCCTAGGATATCTCTTATCCTTTAACCCTAGATTCCCCATATCTAGATTTTATGTTTAAAATTTTGGTGGACCCAATATTTGAACATCATTCTTTCCTAACCATATCATATAGGATGTTTCTTACCTACTTTCTCTTAATATTTGTGTTCTTTATCTCTCTTATTATGGATGATAAGGATTTCTTTGATGTCTATGATTACAAAAATATCAAAATTTATATTAAATAATGGTTATAATTTGATTAATCTTGTATTATTGGAGATTATAAAGCATCCAATATCAAATATTTGAATGGTGGTAGTTACCATACTTATAATCAGGTCCATGATCCAACCAGGAGATGATTTGATCCATATTAAGGAAGATATAAATACTTTACCATTACTCCCTACACCACCATCATATGATCTAGCATTTAGACATTCAATTTTTGAGTTACAATTCATTTTTAGTAGAGGTCTTCTTTTTCCATTGAAATAAATAACATTGAATAACAATATGATTAATTTACCCATTTATATGTGGATTTCCATATATATATACTTCATTCATACTTACTCATCCAAAGGAGATTAACATATCCCATTTTAAATGCCAAATTTGTATTCCTCACACAAATAATAGAGATGTTTAAGCAAATGAACATATGAAATAAAATGTGGTGTTCTTAATATTTATATGGGAGCATTAAGAAATTTACTCATTATGGGACCAATCCAAGGTTCACATCCTATGCAAACACCCCAAAGTTAATAACCCAAAAATAATCCACACCAAAAAAAAATTCAAAAGTACATTATTTATCATTGGTGCCTATTATTGTAATAAGAATATTGATCCTACACAAATAAAAACTATTTGTAATATAATACATTTACAAAAAACTATTTTCAATATAAGACATTTACAACAATTTGGATTTAAACTAAGAAACTTAAAAGGTAAACGAGGTTGGAAAGACTCCTTGGGAAATATAATAGTACCAATTTCTTGTGGTCCTAAAGTGATTCAAACATGGGTTTTGGTTATGATAAAAACCTATCAATATTGTTTTAAATTGAATACTCTTTGGTTATATCAAATGGAAGTAAAAATTGAGAAAAATCAAAAGGGTTTTTCTTTTTATCATGAAATAAAATGGACCCACATCAAAAATGATAGCATTGGTTCTTATATTGAACACATAAAATGTGAGAAAGAATATGCCATTTACCATTAAAATTTATAAAAACATGATTCAAATAATGTAAAATATCTAACTTAAGGTTGCAAGTATTTACATATTCTAAAAATATAATTTTTTTTTTTTTTTCAAAAACCCAAAAATATTTTTGGCATTTACATATCTTATTAGCTCCTTGGCATACATGTTGCTGGTTACATGCTAGTATATTTAATATAAATATTTTATATATACATATTTATCACACATATTTTTAGTATAATACATGCATACATAGATTCATATTCTATGCACTTTTGGATGTTGGGTTTTCCCTCTACTCACATCATTAGAACATTGGGGGCATCCACCTTTATGATCATGATACATCTAGGTTATATCATTATATGGTCACTTTAGATTATAATGTTTGAGATCATATATGTAATTACACATGCCTTTATCCATCATTTTATATTTCATAATGTACCTGATATGTCATGTACTTAATGTGTTTTCTTACACATATATTTAGGGACTAGTATGATATGTTTATGATTTTATTTATGCACTTCTTTAAGTGTATTGCCTTGATATTATATTGTTCTTTTTATAATTTGAGTATGATGTACTATTTTTGGCCATTTTACCTCTATTTTACTCTTTAAAATTTAAATATTCCATTCTTCCTTTTGTGGATATATGACTAAGTCATGTCCCTTTAATCATGCATCATTTGAACATGGACCTTGTTTGAAGTCTCCTTGGACCACTTTTTTTTATTTTGAATTTGAATGATCTTATGTGTGTTACTAATTTATTATTTAGATTTTAATATTAATATCTATATGTTTCTATGATCTACATCATGCATCTTAGGAATTTGTGTGATCACATTCTTTGTGACTCAATGATTTATCTACATAGACATGTTCCTTCTATATGCTACATGATTCATGCATATATTATATAGTTATATAATACTTTTGAGGGGAGGTAAATACTATTTTATAATTTACCTCTTCAAAATGGGTGAATATTAGTGGGGGAATTATATGGAGTCATGAATTTCACATTACTTCACTGATTTAGATTATAGTAGGGGCATGTTATGAAAACATAATATGCACATTGGTCATAGTTTCAGAATCACTAGAGGAATGTTTTGAAAAAATATTATCCAAATTTATTCAATATGTAACATAACTATATTATAGTGGGGATCATGTTTTGGAAACACATTCTTCACTTATCTCTTGTATCAATTTTAATATTTATCCACATTGGAACATATATAAGTTTGTATATTTCTCCACACTTACACCAATTTTTAGTTTTAGATTATAGTGGGGGAATGTTTTGGAAACATGTTATCAATACACCAATTTTAGTTTCAGATTATAGTGGGAGAATGTTTTTGAAATATATTATCCACACATAGACTCAAATTATCTAAATTACATAGTTATATGATTTAGATACACATTTATTACACAATTATATACATCGGTATCATTGTTATACATAGTTCATCATGAGACACATATAAGGTTCATATTCTATGAAATGTGTGACTAATATTGTAAAATAAATTTATTTTTAGAACTCAAACACTTTTAGGGATTATCATTACCCACCAGGTTAGACTTTTATGGATGGTACTGAGTTAACCTACTACATTAGTTCATTCACTTTTTGGTATGGTTTAGGTGATTAAATCACTTAATATTACCAAGTTTAAAAGTTAAACTCGATTACATCTTATATACTCACCATATTTATAGTGTGATTTTACTTGGTTCACTCTGACTCACTTGGTTATAAGTATGATTGGGTTTCCCAGTTTAACCAATATCAACTGCCAGGTGGCAACTCATATTTTATCCAAGGTTAAGGGCATGTGTCCTCAAATATCTCTCTACCTATTTATATATATCACTTTATATATTTAATTGTCATAATCATAGTTTTAGTGACTCATAATGATACATATATAAAATAATTTTTTTAAAAGGTAATATTATCATATTGATATATATGTGTACTCCTAAATCTTGCTCTATTTCAATTTCAATCATTTCAATGCTTTAAATTCAGATTATATGAATTGATTATATATTTTAACATGATCCTAGTTGTAAGTGAGTCACTAAAAAATTACTCAAGTTGGACTCAAGAAAAGGCAAGGTGTGTTATACATACCCATGTACACATTTATTTTCCTTTAAACTAGAAATTTCATTACTAGATTAAAGGGGGATACATGTAGACACTATTTATAAATTATATAGCACCTCAGTCTTATACAATTGGAAAATACATGTTGTGGATGTACCTTAAACTAATAAACTTTTAACACTACTAAAAGGATCACATATACTATCTCTCTATGCTTACTTGATTATGTCTTAGCCTGGCCAATGTTATTTTAATGACCCAATCCATCTATGATGCCCAAAATGTTATAAACCTAGTTATCTTCCATCTCTAAAAGTTCTAGATATACATCTATTTTATAATTGCCTAGACACTTGTATTCCATTTTGATGCGTACATGAATGCAAGTGTCTTATCCTAACACAAGTGTAAAATGCCCAAAAGTCATCTAATTTTTAAATGAAACATATTCATATAGTTGGAATAAGTGATTTAATTTGAGATATTCTCCAAAGGGATTGGTATAATAAAATATCAACCCTCACTCATTCCTCACCTCAAAAATTCTTATCTACTTATAAGTAAACCTAAGATGGATCAAAAAACACTCAATCAAACACTCAAGTGAGTAAAACTTTCTTATTATATCCCATTTCCATATCAGCAATAGGGACAAAACATCTATGTTTCAAAAATATCAAAATAACATTCCATGAGATAATTTTTCCAAGTTACAAGCTAGGTCATTGTTGTAATTTCTTATGACACATTTCATAATTTACACACAATACAATAAGTAGGGAGAACTGTATAAGTATGAATCTATATTTAGAGTATTGG
Organism: Torreya grandis; assembly: GCA_037957365.1. Lineage (NCBI taxonomy): Eukaryota > Viridiplantae > Streptophyta > Pinopsida > Cupressales > Taxaceae > Torreya > Torreya grandis. Next base: position 457,971 of record JARHVA010004165.1, on the reverse strand, counting down.
CTATGTAGGTAGTGTTAATTATTAGAGGGGTCTTAATGGTAACTAAAAATTGTGTGTCAACTAACACGTTTTTGTCACAACCACTATGAAGATGAATAACCAGGGTTTTGATATTTGACAAGGAGTGATAGTCCATAACCTATATATGAATGCACTATAGTGAAGATAACACATGACCCATAAGCATCTAGGTGGTCATATCTAATTTTAGTAGGTATTTTATAATAGACACATGTATCCAATTAAAATAGTAGAATTGGCCCAACCATCCCAAGTTGATACAAATGTCCACAACTCTAGAGGTATAATTTATAGAATCAAGCAATTGATCTAGAATTTAGATCTAGTCTACTTTCTACCTATTCCAAATCCATCTCTATATTATCATCAAAATAAAATATGTATCTTATTTTCATTATTATTCTAATATATATCATATATGTACTTTACATTTTAAATTATCTTAGCATAATAAATTTAGTATATGTTTTATCTAAGTTTCACAAATAATTTCCCTACTATAGATATAATCTACCATCCTTATGTGCTAGGATATATCTTATCCATTTAACCCTAGATTACCCATATCTATATTCTATGGTTAAACACAAATGTCAAAGATGAAAATAAATGCATAGGGAGACATTAAATAGATCATATTAAAATGATAAAAGAATAAAATTAAGACACTTAAATAAGTGTATAAAGGAAAGCTATAAGTAACTAGTATAAATGTATCATACTATTCCCTAGGTATATGTGTTATGATAAAAGTATCTAGTATGTCAAACATAATGTGAAAGATATAATCATGTATAAAATCATTTTTAAGTACATAATATCAAAGATGATAATGTAAAATGACCATATAATGATATAACCTAGATGTATCATGAGCAAAGAATTGGATGCCTCAATGTACATATTGCATAAATAGAGGAAGAGGCCCAACATCTAAAAGTACATAGATCATGTATCTATGTATGCTTTAATAATACTCAAGATATGCATGAAACAAATATTTATGTATAAAGAAATGATATGGTAGCCAATAACATGGAACTAACAACATAGGTGCCAAGGAGATAATATAATATGTAAATACTAATTTTTTTTTGGATTTTTGATGTTTTTAATATATGTGTGTATACATGCATGCATGAATTCATGTATGTATGTATGTATTTGGTATTTTATGAATATTTGAGAGGACTAATCAAGGAAGTCCTCATCATAAAAATGTGTAGGATTAGTTGAGGAGTTTTTAATTCTTTGTTTGTAGTAATGCATGGCCACCTCATCAATGTTTCTATGTAATGGTATTTTTCAATTCATTGGTGGGGAAGGGTAGACATATCCATCATGGTTTAATTAAATATCCATATCCATAAAAATAAATTTCATACACATATATGTATTATTAAATGTTTCATTCCACTCAATGAACCAATAGTGTCCAAATTTGAATGTCAAACATGGATCCTGATATAATATCCACATGATATTCAGGACTACCTATGATCCACATTCTACCAATAGGTATATTAACCCCATATATTTTAGAATAAATAGATAGTATGTTAATTTAGTTTTATTATGTCCTAACTATTAAAGTAATATAGTTCATATTGTATCCAAATTATTCCTATCAAACTTGAGATGTTGATAATAGACCTAACCAATATTAGTAGTTATAGTTATATCTTTATTCCTTAGTCACTTTTTAGGAGGTTTTTTATATGAAACTTTTGAATTAAGTTGTTTTTTATCTTCTCAGGTATAATCTGTATGTGACCATCACTCTTATGATTCTAATTTTTGTTTTACTAAGTTTGATATTAATTTATGTGATGGACGTTTATCCAATGATAATTAAATTATGGTAACCCTTGTTTAAGAATAATTATAATACTTGATTCGTGTCTATTTGAAGGTAAATATATCATGATATGTTCAATTAACCTAGAAAGTATTGTATTTGTACTATCTTGGTGTGACATCATTTATATAATGTGTTATGGAGTCTTAAGAGATACCTCTATATTTTTTACATGATGTATCTACATTTGAATCTTACATGGTTGACTTAATGTTATCAATAAAGAGGAATGTATTGAATAATAATCATTTACATTCTCATCTAATACATTTGATTTACCATTATATTGATTTTTTTATGTATCCTCATTTTTCATATTGACCAACAAAATTAGTGCAACTAATTTATTCTCTTGTAGTTTTAGTATCATTGGTTCCTTTGGTAATTGTTCTTGATTTTTATGTGAATTCATGTATTCCTAAATGGTTATTATCATAGTATCTTATTTATGACTCATTAATTTTTATGAAAATACCAATCCTTGTCAATTTGTATTATGTTTAAGAGATATAGGGTGGGTTATACCTTGTTTACTTTTTCCCAATCCTTGTCCTTTGTATCCATATTTTATCAAATATTGAAGGTAAAAATCATATGATGGTGGTGTACAAATTAATGGTAAAGTATATTTATCTTCATTAATATGGATTAAATCATGTCTTGAAATAGTTGGAGCATGGAATTGATTAGAGTTTTGGTATTTAACATCATTCAAAGATTTTAGATTGGATGCTTTAACATTTGGAACCTTATAAGAGTAATCAAATTTTACCCCTTAATTAATATAAAAATGGATAGTTTCATAATCATAGTCATCAAATCAATCAATATATCCATGATTAGGGATATTAACAAAAAAATGATTAAAATAAGAAAGAAACATATAAAATGGAATGTTTAGGAAAAAATGATGTTCAAATATTAGGTTCACAAAATGTTTAACCTTAAGATATATATTGGGGGAATATAAGGATAAAGGGATAGATATATCCTAGGGCACAAGGATGGTAGACTATCTCTAAAGTATGCCAATAAATTACAAAACTCAGATAAATATATAGTGAATCTATTATGCCGAGATGTGATAAAAATAGAAAGTAGATCTATGCTAGATATTGAAATGATAATGAAAACAAGATACTTATTTGGTTCTAATGCTAATATGGATTTGGATATATAACAAGTAAAAATTAGGTTGGATTTGGATTGTAGATCGATCGCCTAGTTTTGGAAATTGTACCTTTGTAGTTGTAGACACTTGCATCAACCTAAGACTTTTACATTGATACTTTTATATGGATTTGATGTAGGTGTATTGTATAAAATACCCATTGAAGCTAGATAAAATCACATAGATGATTTTGGGTTCTATGTCACCTTTTTTATGGTATATTTACATCTTGGTCATGGACTATCATTTCTTGTCAAATGAGAAAACCTTAGTTATTCATCTTCAAGTGGATGTGGGAAAAATGGGTTAGTGGGCACATGGTGTCATACTACCCCAAATACCCCTTTTTTAATGATCAATTTTTACATATATAACACTCTAAATATGGATTCAAATTTATGTTTTTATCACATAAATGTTGGATTGTGTGTGAATCATGAACTATGTGATAAATAAGTACAATAATAACCTAGCTTGAAACTTGGAAAAAGTGACTCAAAGAATACACCTTTAGTAATTTAGGCATGTAGATGTGATTTCCCTATGATTGATATTTCCTCCCTATGAATGATATGAAAATAGGATAAAATAAGGAATCTTTTCTCACTTGAGTGCTTGATTGAATGAATTTGGTAAATTACTTTGTGAGTAGATAAGAAGTTGTTAGGTCTATGCTAGGTGAATAATGAATGAGGATTGATCTTGTATATACATCAATCCATTTAATAATATCTAATATTAAATAACTTATTTTAATTTTTTATGACACATTTAATTTTTAATTTAGATGACTTTTAATAACTTGACACTTGCATTGGCATATGCATCTAACTGAGACACAAGTGTCTAGGCAATTAGAAAATATGCATAGGTCTAAAACTTGTAGAGATGGAAGATAAGTAGGTTAATAACATTTTTTACATGATATAAGGTCTGATTCATCATAATAACATTGGTTAAACTAATAAATAAGCTATTTGGCATAAAAATATAGTGCATACGAGATTTTTGGCAGTGGGAAAGGTCTAGAAGCTAAAAGTGCATCCATGATATGTATTTATAAATTATAAAATATAGTGGTGATATATAAATTATTAATAGTTTCTATAGTAGAATATACATATAAGATTTTCTTTCATCATCCTACATCATTATAATAAACAAACTAAGTCAAGGATCTTTATCTATTCTATAGTTATACTACATTATTTATTTGTTCAACAATGTGAATTATTTAACAATGAATGGTGTATAAATATTAGTATTAGGTGAATCATGTTAGACATTGGTATAATAGATCTCACCAAAGTAAGCTTGAGTAGAGGTGGAAGGAGGAAACCTATTCTTATGACATAAGGAAGGGAGATCATTGTAAGCCCCCAAGTACTTGAGGTAAGCACTTATAATTTGAGAACTCCAAATTTTTTGGTGAAGCATTATCATCAATTATATGATAGTTTAATAATTTTAGATCTATGTTATAAGTAGTTATATGTGTACATTATGATTTTTCCTTTATAAAATAATTCTCACGATGAATAGTTTGTTTATGATTTATAGATTTTAATAGAAACCCCAAGCCTTGCTAGTTTATATTTTTTTTAAGAGATATAGGTTGGGCCATACCTTTTTCATGTTTTCCCAATACTTTTCATTTGCACCCATATTTGAGAAGATATCTAAAACCAAAATATGGGTTATAGAATTATGGTAGAATAATATTTTTATTTTGGACCAATGTAAAATGTTTTAAGGGATTTGTATCCATGGGTCATGTGTAAATAAATACTTGGGGGGGTAAATTTTAATCATTCATGTAAATTAAATGGAATCACTTGACATAAAGTAGATAATGTATGGGGTCCCATAATAATGTTTAATGTCATTTATCCCAATACTTGTTATGAAATATTATCCAATTATTAATTCTCGTATTGGATGGTTTCAAATATTTATGTCTGATTCCCTAGAAAGAGAGAAACGATATATTTAAAATTTTATTTCTAGATCCATTATCCACAATCACTCTTTTAACTATCTTATTGTGCACACATAATTGTATATATGATGGTAAGCAATAATTGATGAGGTCTTGGGGTGGTAAATATTATTTTTAAAAGGATATATTATGTTTAATCCATTTGATGGAATTTATCACAAAGGATTCATATGGAGGATCCACATTACTTGGTATAATGGTCATGAATAATGCATCTAAAATAAAATCTTTGTAATGGTATTAATGACAATAATTATAAGAGTGAATTTTTAACAAAGAATTCATTGGAGGAGTATGAAATAGGGTATGAAGAACTCTAATGTTTTATGCACTCTCTTTCACATTTTGTGGTAACATGTAGGAGTTCATTATAGACATTACATCAATAAGATGAATTTGACATAAATTGACCATGTTCAAAATCCTTTAGATATTTTATAGATTTCATCATGAATGAAACATAAAAAATAAAAACTAACATTATGTACTGTAAAATGAAATTTATAATAGATATATCCATATTAAACATGATTTCAAAAAGAAAGTTGATAAACTTTTGTTCATATTTTGAAAATTAGAATAATTAGATTGTGTAGGAAAATAGAAAACTAGCTAGGGTTATATAGATAAATGGTTAGGTTTACAAATTTTTAACCCTAAATTGAGATGGGTCAATATAGTATAGGGTTAAGAATATATAAATGAATAAGCAAAAGGATGATAAACATATCTATAGTAGGATAATTAATTTGTAAACTCAAATAAACAATGTTGTGAATATAAATACTGAGATATGTTAAAAATAGAAATTATAACTATTAATTGATATATATATATATTAGAAATGAGATGAATTAGTTATTTTAATATGTGCATATAGATCTAGGCTAAAATAGGATAGAAGTGGACTAGATCAAAATCCTAGTAAAATATTCATATTCTATAATTTTGGACTCTAAGGCCTTCGACACTTGTGTCAGAACTAGATGGTTACATAAATGCTAGTGTCTAGCTTGGATGTAGGTGTAAAATATGAAATATTATCTTTTTATGGGTATGAATAAATATAATCTTCTATATTTTTAAGTTCCTTTGCCTTGGTGTGTTTAGATCTCATGTATAAGTTATAATCCTATCAAATGATAAATTCATATCTTCCTCACCTTAGAGTGATTTTGTAAAAAAATGGGCTAGTGAGAATATGGTGTCTAGATTCCCCAAGGACTCGTCTATCAATGAGCACTAGCTACATATCCAATACTCTAAATATGGCCTCAGAATTATGTAGTTCTCCTCTATATGTTGCTTGTGTGTATCAAGATGCAATGTATGATAAATAAGTACATAGAGTAATATAGATTGTAAATTAGAAAATATGTCTCATGGAATGCTATTTTAGTACATAAAATATATATATGGGCTTCCCATATGACTTATTTTAAAATAAGAAATAATAGGGAATCTTTGCTCACTTTAATGCTTGATTGAATGCTAGATTGAATGCTTTTGGTAAGTTTCTTTGTGAGTTTCTAGGTGAGGAATGAATGAGGTTTTATCTTGTATATATACCAACCCTCTATTGGAAATATATCACATTAAGTCACTTAATATGACCTTTGGTATATTTTTTATATAAAAATTCTATGTCTTTATGGTACTATACACTTATTTTGTCACATTACATTAGCATTGCTAGAGTTGTCTTGATAGCATGTAAGTGTCAAGGAAGATAAAAAATAGGTACATGTCTATAACTTGTATAATATGTTAATAAGTAGGTATAAATCAATTTACACAACATAAAAAGTCCTAGTCATAAAAAAATCAAATAGTTTGACTGAGATGTAAGAAATAGGCACAAAAGATAGTGGATTCAAGCCTTTCTATAGAATGAATGGATTAGAACTAAAGGGTATAACCATGGGAAGTAAATTCCATGTATACAATATTGAGGTGTTATATAATTTATATTCAATGTATATAATGTGATATTCACATGTCCCTTGTATGTGTCCTTTAGGCCTTATATGTAACATTATATGCAAATTTCATGGCATTGCTTACATGTTCATTGCTTTTTACTATGGTACCATTATTTATATCATGAATTATTCATAATATCTACTCTTATTTCTATTCCATGATATATATCATGCACATGATGATTATCTTCTCCAATGATATATCTATTTGATACTTGTTTCATATAAAACTCAATGTTATATCCAAATACCATGATGTAATGCATTAAAAATTTTAAATGCTACTACATGATTACATCTTTCACATATTAAATAGTTTTTATTTTGATCTAATTGACTTGTAAGCTACATCCATCATCTCAAAATGGGGGCATAACAATGGGATTGTCTTGAGAAGTCAAGTCTTCATGAGCAAAAGTTTACATTTATGGCACTATACACTTTCAAAAATTATAGCATGATTCAAAAAAATTAGATTATGGGGCCATGTGACATGCATGTGCACTCATTCATACAATTATAAGTGGAAATTGTGAAATAATTATAGGTTTTAATAGTTACAAAGTTAAAATGGTATTCACTAGTAATTTAGTATAATATAGAGGGCATGACACCCATTAATGTTCAAGTTACTACATGGAAATTCTTAAAAACTTCAAGCTCAAAATCTTCAAATTTTAAAACTTAAAGTTTCAAATATATTATAGATTTGTATAGAAAAATGTGATTCATCTTCATATTACAAGTGGGCCATGTTAGAGTCTAGTGACACTCAACATCTAATGTTGTAATTTTTATATGTAATGAGAAATAGTTGGTGGTTTCAATCCATTTATTTTATAGATTAATATACAAAATCAAATGATATTTGGATAATACAATATTTAAAAATCAATATCATTAAAAGTTTTTTAAATTGACACTTAATCACTCTCAATTCACCATAGGTTCAACATTTCTCCAAATGCCTTATCAAAGGGGGAAAACACTTATCCATTATAAAGTTACAAGGAAATTGGATTTGGTAATATTTTAAGTATATAATTTCCTTTATTTATTTTCAAATATTTCAAGTTTTAAGTTTTATATTTTTCATTTTAAAATATGGACGATGATGGATTTTAGTGGTATTATTGAATATTTCTCACTAAGGCTTCTTGAAATATTAAGTTTCACATAAAAGGACAAAGTGTGTATAAAGACTTAAGTTCACATATAATTTAATCTCATAATTTCAATTTGTTTCATCAATGTAATAAATTGGGTGAAATTTTAGATACAAATTAATCATTAAGTTTTTAACAATGTTTAATCTTGACATCCTTCTCTCGCTTGGCATATTCCTCATTATGCTAACTTATAATCAGTATGAGATCATACACTATGCTAAAAAATATCTTGAAAATAATTATAACATATCATAAACATCCCTAATCTAGTTAAAATAACCTATCAAACATTTTCCCATAGTCTTTGTCCTTTTGGGACAAGAATGCACTAGATTAAATAGGGTCACACTTTAGCCTTTTCCACTAGTGTAGCCTTCTCTCCTACACTCCAATGGTAAATTTATAAATTTTAAAAAAAAAAAATTACTATCCCATATATTTTTCAAGGTTTTTTATTAAAAATATACAAAAAACATACCCTACATAAGAACATAAAGGCTTATCCAAACACATCTAGAAATTAATTACAAATTCTCTTTCACACTGAGCAAAAGAGCACTATTTATTAAAATTTCAATTTTATTGTATTATAATAATCATATACCAATTATTATTGTATTTTATTTTAATTTATGGACATCCATTATCAAAAAATTTAATAAATATTCTAGCTACATTCATATAGTTTGACAATCATAGATTAGGCAATCACTCTAGGAGGGAGAAATGCATTGGCCTAAGGCCCATTTAGACTATGTAGGAAACACTTAGATTATGTAGGGTTTTCTAAAGTTAGCTTAGTTATTCCTCAATCTAGAATTTGATCTCTATTGTGTTTATTTTTCATGAACATGGGATTTTATTTTTATATGTCTTCCATGTGGCATATTGACACACATAATAAGATTATCAACCCATGTTGATAGTTGTGCAAACCCATATCATAAAATAAGGTGCATAGTCAACTCTAGGGCTATCATAGTCTATATAATATGTCATAGTGTGTCCTTATACTTTTTATATAGACTTGTAAAATCACAAGTTTAACTCTTACATTCAAACATGACATTGTACGCAAGTCCTTTCAAGTAGTTTTAAGTCATAATTAGCCTACATAGTCAATATAAGATATGTTTTAGAGAGGTTCACATATCTATAGGCCTATTTACTTATTTTTTTTAAAAAATAAATTATATAATTTTTTTATTTTATTGTATTATGTTGTATATTCATGTATATCAATTTCAATAGTTGATATATATTAGTTTGATTATTTTTTATTCAAAATAGAAAACAAATTAATAAAAAAAAAATTATAAATATTTTGAATCTTTTTATATGTTTTTTTTGGTATTTTTAAAATTATTTCTCATAAATTAGTGAATAATCCATCCTCATCAAGATTGAATTCAATATGTCATGACATATCCTTAATAATATGTAATTACATTTCTTCTTCTTCCACTATTTTTATTGGTCATATTTTGTGTTTATTGTAATCTTTGAAGATTTTACCATTTGGTGAGTTAAATTGCCATTATGTTAATCCTTAATGTATTTTACCCATGTTTGAATGAAATATATTAAAATATTTTTATCAATATGGCCTATATTATGTATAACCATTCTAGTCCTAATGTGAGTATCAACTGTGTGGTATAAGTTGTCACCCATATGCATCAATTAAATGTTGCCCATAAGTAATTGGTATGGTAACTTATTTATATTTTTTATGATTATGTAATGTAACCCTAAGTTGATAAATATTTGAGTAAAACATTAGGGAATAAAATAGTAAAATATCGATAGCCATTGATTTATGTAATAACTAATTTATTTAAATATTCTATAAACATCTATGAATTATAAGAGCTATACTTATCTAGAAAATATGATTGAGATGGACAAATGGTGAGATGGGAAGTGATGTAAGAGGAGGTAAAATAATTGTTAGTGGATAATAGGTGTCAAAAACCTCTTCAAATAATAACATAACCCTCTTTTCTAATAGCACATTATGTTGTGGACCTTTTATGGATCACTAATGATCATATCCAAGTGTAGCAGTGAAATTATGGTTAGATCTTCATTATATTCTAGGAATCATATATGTATATGATCGAGACATAGATCTTAATTTTTTCTATGATTTTATTGATTTCAATATGAAACCCTAATCTTCCATCTTTTTAGGGTTTTGATGTACACAAGTGGATGGAGAGTGGTGATAGTAGGGTAGGATGGGTGAGACCTCAAAACCCTATGTGATGAGCACTACCTACATGACTATACCTCAAAAGGGGATCAATCCCTATGTATTTATCCTAATCTAAGTGCTAGTACAAATGATATTGATGCTAGTATGCCTAATCATGAATACTAATTTGAATGCTTTGGGCGTGTGAATTGAGAATGGAAACCTAAGTAAAATTGAGGTATAGTATATTATATATGGATGCATGTATAAATAAGGGTAAATAAAGATCAATAAAATTAATTTTCAATATTATTTATATGCTTATTCATGAAAATTTTCATCTATCTAATAAATGAATGAGTGTAGTCTTTATATAGAGTTATAATACTTTTCAAGACATGGAATAAGTCTAAGATGACCTTAATATGATTTAGGAAGTGGAAAGATATTCATTAAGGGAAAGGAATATAAGGGTCATAACAGTATCCCCTTTTCCAATAAGTCATTATTCTATATAATAATGGCATTGCACTATTTTCCAAGTGGCTAGCACATGTGAAAAAAGATCGAGGATTCCTAGGTGATGGATCAATATGGCTCTTGATATATCTAGGCATAGGATTGACTCACATAAAAAATTAAAAAGGATAAAAAGAGTCCCTAAGATAGGTCTATGGATAATCTAAGGATAGGGTGGTCTTGAGTGACACTTATTTCATTACATTCCCTCCCTTTAATATAGAAATGCAACAAAGTGAAACGACTAGGATAAAGGAAAGAGAAATGTACTTGGACTTACCTTTGATGTGATGCCTATGAATGTGGTTATGATTATATTGAATGTGTTTGTATATGGTTATCAAATGGTGAATATCTTAGACTGAGCTAATGACTTGCCCAATACCCATCTATGGGTGACTCAATAATTGAAGTTAGCCTTAAATCCATCATTTCCCACCCTTGTTCAATAGACCATAATCTATAAATAACTTGGATTGGATTCATGAATTATCCAACCCTATTATCTATGTGGATCAAGAATTCAAGTAGGTCATGAATCCATCATTTAATACCCATGTGTAGTATAAGGAGTTAAAACTAAAACTGTGTGATGTCATGAAGTTGTATAAGATGACTTTAGGCCTCTCGATAACTCTAAAATACAAAAAAACTTAGGGTCAACATCAAGACTTGATAATTATAAGTGATACATATGGAATGAATCATTAATCTAGTGTATATTTGTGCATATGGTATGAAAATTATATAATGTAGAGAAATACATGGATTTGTCATTCCATCTAAGAGAACTAGTACAAAATTGAGCTTATGGAAACAATGTGCCATGCACATGACCCAAACTTTGATATCTATGCATATGGTTCTAGGATAAGTTATAGTAATTTTTTTCTAAGCATATTCAAACCTTAAATGGGAGTGATCATGCCATGTATGATGCCTTAAAATATAAGAAAACCTTTGTAATTTTTTGTAAAAATTGAATACATATTGATCATATCTGATAATTTGACTAACACTATATAATATAAACTAAACCTAATGTACCTTTACGACAATTCTAAAATTTTCTATTTTTGAGGATATTAGATAATAACAAGGTAGGTGGACTTAACAAACTGTGCTCCTACAAGTCTATTGTGATATTTTCCAAAAGTGCTATTTGTGAGGAAAATAAAGACTGATCTATGTATGATTGTATTTCATTATATTTTCCTATGACTGAGCTCTATAATTAGTGTCTACATGCTAAAAACTATGTTTTGAGTCATTAATATGGCTTGATCTCTCTGACAAACCCCTATGAATGCACCCTCTTTTCAGGAGAGTTGTTGAACCTTTAAAATAATTTTCCTTAAAATAAAATCATTTCATCTTGTGTGTTAGACTATAAATATATGATATATATGGGATAAAACAATATATTATGTATACATGACATCAGAATGTAAAATATATTGAGTATAAGTTGTAAATATATGATGTATGTTATATCTATCATTAACAAGTTTTTCAAGATAGATATAACAATGTAATCATGTATATAAACAATAAATTTAAATATCACCTAAGTAAAATAATTGGGGGATGGGGCATGATGTCTATGAAATCATTTAATAAGGAAGGGTAGATGCATGAGGTACCTCATGGAATCACAAAATGGATGTGAAAGAAATAAGTAAGAGATAAGTGTCATTTCCAAGACACATATACAAAAGCATACATTCAAATACATGAGGCATGCGAAGTAAGCCAAGGGTTCATAATATAAGTACATGGGCACATGTCATAAATTATGATAAAATGAACACATATAAGGACATGTTAAAATGTCCACTTATTCAGAATAATGCACAAGTTTTGGTTAGAGCCACATAGAAAGACATATTAAAATGTCCACATACATAATCAATAATCATACACAAGGACATGGACACATGTCCAAAAATAAAATTAATAAAAATACAATGGCATATTCGAATACCTTAGATTAGATGTAGAAGTAAATAGAAAAAATAAAATAGAGACTATTAAATTGATAAATGAAAGTATGTATAATCATGTGGTATAAATTGATATAAGGGTAAATATGTACATAAGTTGAGTCTATAGTAGTAGTATTTAGAAAAAAAACTAGTGTAGTATAGGATGATGTATATCAATATATAATCAATGCTAAATATATGATAAGGAGTATAGAAAGATATAACTTGGGGAATAAAAAGCTATGTATATGATGTCCCCAATGGGATAATATATCAGTGTTGAATAAGTGTATATGTTTATGTTCCCTTAATGGGTAGATAATAGAAAATCTAGGTTTTTGTAGAGGAATAGAGTCATGTAGTAATTTGTGAACATCTAAAGGGAATAAGAGAAGCATGTATGTATGATAAAACCAACTGTAGTAACAAAGATAACATATATAGTACCTAGAAAATAGATGAAATGTAACATGGAAATGCATATAAGCTAAAATTTGTATTTTTTGAGTAATATTTGAAAGTTTTTGTATTTTTAAACATATATTTTTTTGTGTTTTTTGAGTATAAGATATGTACAAGAAACCTAAAAATTAATCTATATACAAGGAGAAAGATAACATAAACTATGTATAAGTATATTATGAGATGTTTATATATAAAATCTCTATAGATACATGATTTTCCTTGGGTTATTCATTTTCTTAATGTTGAGTGAAGTTATATGGTATACCTTTGGGCTAATATTTTCTAAAATTTAAGTACAATCCAATCCAATTTGGATTGAACTTTCCTTTTGTCTCTTATTTGACATTGATTTTATAAGGTTATATTTTAGAATGATATCATTGACTTTGAATCATCTACTATGAATATGGTTATTGAATGTCTGATGGATTATTTTATGGTATGCTTTGAGGTGATCTGTGGCTTAGATTTATATGTGATCAAAATGTGCTCAAGATATTATTAATTATCTTATTTATATATTTTGATTTGACATTACCCTATGGGTAGTATGGAGTATAGAATGTGTGTCAGATCTTATATTTAGCTCAAAATTTCTTCACTATTTTATTCTTAAAAGAGGTTATGTTATCTATAATGATGGTCACTACTAGTCTAAAATAGGAAATAATATTCATCAAGAGAAAATTACATATATATTCTCCAATTATAGAGTATAATAGAATGGATTCCACCTACTTAATAAAATTTTATATAGATATAAAGATGAATATTGTGACCCCCTACTAATTTTGGGTTTATTTTACTAATTAAATCGAAACCCCATAGTATGAATTTTGATGGAGAGACAATAGGTTATACTTGCTGTGAAGGAACATGGTGTATATTTCCATGTCATTAACATTTGTCACATACTTTATCATATTACTTACTTTATAATTCTATGTCAGGCTAATAATGTCCTCACGAAAGTAATTTTAGTGGCATTAATTTTCCACTAAAATGGCCACCACATTTGTTGTTGTGTACTTATATAATGTCTAGTTAGATTCTTTGGAGTTAAAACATTAGAGTAAACATCCATCAAAAGATAAATTAAATAAGTTCCCACTAATGAAGACATAATAGAGGGAATTTTTATATAATTTTTTCTTATAATTCCTATTGAAAGTATCTAGCATGATATATTTATGCATAGAATTGTAAATATTAGAAAACCATTCTATTGTACTATGTGTGGTGTCTAAAACTAATAGAGATACAAGGTTATATTTAGATACCAATGGTGACTATAATAATTTAATATTGAATATATATTTTTCATCATTGATGTCAATAGGGATCAATGATGTCACACTTGACATTATATCAGTGTGATGATTGTATTTTTTAGGAATAATTTAAAAAGAGAAGTAATAAAATCAAGCACCTAGATATTGAACCATATTCTTCTATGGAATTAAGAATTATTAACTTTTTGTAGACATATTTAAATTTATTAATGACTAACTATGAATACCCATAGACCTTAATGTATTTTACTTTGATATCTTGAGATTCAGAGAGGCCAAGGATAAGCATCTCGTAGTCTATGATATTGTTTATGCATGAAAAGATTAATCGATATGAAAGTCGAATTATTTAACTAGGAGAGTGATAAAAACAATTATGGATTCAACATTTGATGCACATATAGAACCATAAAAAAATCATCCTTGTACTATAAGTAATGTTTTAAGTTGCGCAATCATCTTGAAAATTATCATTGATAGGATCAATATCTAATATTGGTATTACTAACAATTGATCTGCACTTATTTGTTCCTTTATCATTTTTTATAACATTATTTTTACATCAAATTCTATGAATAAAATTTCCCATTTGGATATATGGCTACAGAGATGTGATATTTACATAATAAATTTTAAATGATCCACTTCTGTGATAATTTATGTCTCATTATTGATCATATAGCTATAGATCTCTTGTGTAGAAAATAAGAGTGCTAAATAGAGGTCTTTTTATTGTGGAATAATTTATTTCATAGTAAAAAAGTGTGTGACTGATGTATTAAATAAATTAATCTTTATTCTAGTCATCATGTTGTGCCAATAGTATACCAAGTGTGTTATCAATCATATAAATGTAAAGGAGAAGTGGCCTATTGGGTATGGGTGGTACCAAGATAGGTGGATTCATAAAGTATTTTTTGAGTGTGTTAAATATTTATTTACATGTAATAAACCATTTAAATTTTGTATATGTATTAATTAATCTTGGGAATTATTGAGTCTTATTTGATAGCTATACCACAAAGCAACCTATTGCCTAAATTTTACCTTGTAAAGATTGAAATTGTATTAATTTTACAAGAGGAGACATATACATTATAGATTTGAATTTATATAGATCTACCTTGATGATGTGTTGGGATATTATAAATTGAAATGATTTACCAAATGTGACACTAAATATGAATTTTTTGGTATTGAATCATGTATTATATCATCACAACCTTTCAAAAATTGTCAAATCTACTACATGACATTTTCACTCTTTTGATGTAGATATTAAGTCATTAGCACAGTATTAAATTTTTTTATGAATTAGATCATGAAAAACATGGGTCACATTTCATTGTTATATTTATCCAAAATTATTTAATCCAAAATACATGACTATATATTGAAAGGTTCCCCATGGTGTGATAAAATAAGTTTTTTCTTGGTCTTCTTTAGCTATCTTGATTTCATTATAAATGGCAAAACCATCCATGAAAGATATCATATCATATCATTTGTTGGATTATAATATCATGTATATGTTAGGTATGGAAATTTATACCTAGGACATGATTTATTTAAATATATAAAATTATATCAACATATAATTTTGTAATTATACTTAATAACTGGTACAATGTTGGGTGCCCATTTGATGTGAACAACTGGTTGATTGAATCCTACATCAAGGAGATGTTAGATCTCATCTTTGATGAAAATATCCACCTTATGAATTATTTTTTGAATATTTTGTCTAACTATACTTGGATATGGATAGAGTTTAATCATGTGTACTATGATTCAAGGATCTATGCATGACATATCTAAATAGGACCAAACAATTTTTTTATGAAAGTCCTTTAAAATATATTGAATATTTGTATCCTCTTATTTACATAGGGTAGAAAATAATAATATTATGTGAGTAATAATTGAATTTAACTATCTCTTTTTTAAGTAATGTAGATTGATTGATGGTGTAAGTTATTGTAGGTGGGTGCCATTTATGTCAACTGGGATGTCATCTGAAATGTTTAAAATCTTAGTAAAGTATGCCTAAGAATTTATGGAATAAAGAAACTTATTATTATGATAGAAGGAATGGAGATCCTAATATACCCCTAAGAATTTTAAGAGAGATTAATCATTAGAGATTTCATCAAAAATGAGTAGATATGGATAAATGGTATCATCAATAAGGTTGGGGTACATAAATGAGAGTAAATAAATATGATTTAATGTATTGTCTATCCATGAAATGGGTGGAAAAAAAACTATATGTTGAGAATCATGGTGAGAAGACTTAGCATTATATGTGTTATCCATATATCTGAGTCCCTACCTATATTTATTATCAAATGCCTCAATAGGATTAAGAATTCCTTGTTAATGGTTTTTTTAGGCCTTCTCATGTGTATCCCATTTCTGAAATATTTTATTAAAAACAAAGAAGTAAATTTATTATCATTAATTCTTGACATGTCTGTGGGAGTCATATGTGAACTCTAAGTAGTAGAATGTGTAAGTGTTATATCAAAATCCTTGTGATGAATATAGTTGTGTGTAGGCTCTATAATCAAATAATGTTTAAATGGTTCATGATCCATAGGGCATGTGTATATATAACCTTTGTAATGGAATTTTAAACATGTATGTAATTATGAGGGGACTATGTGCATATCATGAATCCAAGGTCTCCAAAGTAAAATATTGTAATTAAGATCATAAGGAATAATTTGACATGTTGTAGGTATTTTTCTAGGTCCAAATGTAAATTTAGTGTTATATAACCTGAAACATTGCGTGTAATATTATCAAATCCTCTGATGTTCATATTAGAATGATCTAAATCCTTAGCATGCATTTTAGGAAATCAAAGAAAATAGATATTATAAATGTTTAACCTTGATCCATTATTGACTAACACTCCCTTGACACCCACATCATAAATTTGCAATTAGATGTAAATAGGTAGATGTTTATATACAATGTGTTGAGGTGGGAGATATTATTTTTTAAATAAAATTTTCTCCTTAATCCATTTCATAATATTGATTATAGATGTAACATATGGTAATTTTTTTATGTTTGGTACCCTAGTGTCGTGAAGTGTTGCATACAAGACATATTTATATGTGTCAAAATGTTGAAAAATCTCTAAAATGGAAATCATGGACGAAGTGCCATTGATCTAAGTGATAAAGCTATAGCCATGGCTTTTACCAACCTACTATGATTTGGGACCCCTTGTGGACATCATATCATGGACTACAGGGTCTACTATGAGCATAAAGTTGGTAGTAGGAATGGGATATTAGATAGATGGGTAGGTTAAGGAATTAGGAGGGATAATAAAAACCACTAATGTTATCTTATGTCTATTAGATATAGGTAAGGAACCAAAGTGAACCAAAGGTCAAAATACATCTAAATGAGATTTGTTAATTTTAGGTGATGTGTTTTTTAAATTATGTATTATATATTCTATATGTGTAATGATATACATCTTGATTGAATTTCACATAAGAGAAAAATAACATGCTAGAGAGATTATCAAACATTACATACTAAAGCAATAAATAATATCTATTATTATTATTATTATTATTATTATTATCATGATTAGACAAAATTAAAAAAATAGAAGATATAGGGATCTAAAATCTGCATATAATATTTTTGAAGCCTATACATATAAACCCTAAAGATAGGCTAGCATTTGGGAACTATTCAAAATAAGTCATGTTCACCAAATAATTTATCTTCTTTTAGGATTATGGGATGTAACCATAGGTTGATAAAGATATAAGTAATAAATTAGGGAATTAAATACTATTGTATTAAAATCTATTGATTTGCATAATAATTGATTTATTTACATATTTAATAAATAGCAATGATTTATAAAAGGTGTACTTAGCTATAAAATATGACTGAGACAGACAAGTGGTAAGATGGTAAGTTATGTAGGAGTAGGGAAGAGTGTCTTCAATTAATAAAATGTGTCATAACCCTCTTTAGACAATTTAATGACCCTATTTTCTAGTAACACATTGTGATATGGACCTTTTATGAAGTGCTAATGACCCTATGTAGGTGAAACACTAAAATTTCAAATAGAAATTCACTCTATTTTAAGAATCTTATATCTATGTGACTGAGACATAATTTTCATATATTATATGGTTTTATTTATTTCACTATGAAACCCTAAACCTCCATGCTTGATATGGTTTTTATGAACACAAGTGGAAAGAGAATGGAATTAGTAAGGTAGGATGGGTGTAAACTCAATACCTTGTGTGTTGAGTGTTTCCTACATACCAATACCTTAAAAGGTGATCAATCCAATTGTATTTTTCCTAATATAAGTGTTTATGCAATTGAGAATGATGTAAGTATGTTTGAGAATAAATTCTAATTTGAGCACTTTAAGTGTGACTAGAGACTAGAAACTTAAGAAAAATTGACCTCTGGGTTGTTATAAATGGATGTATGTAGAAATAGGGGTAAATAGGGATAAATAAACTTAATTTTCACAATTTTTTATGAGGTTATTCATGATAATTTCCATCTATCTGATAAATTAATGAGAGTAGTCTTTATATAGTGTTTTGATGCTTATCAAGACATTAAATGAATCTAGTTCAACCTTAAGACATTTCAAGAAGTGGAACATATATGTTAGGGATAAGGGAAGCTAAGGATAAATGGCATTGACCATTTTCCAATAGAAAATTCCACTATATATTAATGGGTCCATATTACTATATAGGTGGATGGCACATGTGAAAAAGGATTGGGTATGCCTATATGATGGCTCAATGTGGCTCTTAATATATCTAAGGTTAAGATAGATGTACATAGAAGCTATAAAAGGATAAAAAGAGGACTAATATATGTCAAGGGACAATATAATGATAGGGTGGTCTCAAGTGACACTGATTGCATTATAATGACATTTTATATGACTACAATAACATGTCTAAGGAAAGTATCATGATGCAAGTTAAATAAGTCTTTATTTTTGAGCCCCAAGTGCCATAATAATCTAACTATACATACATTTGGAAGTTTTTCTTCATAAATTTTAATATTTTCTTAATAAGAACCTTTTGAATATGCTTTAATGGTAAAAGTTATAGTCAAATACATTTTTTTATATTTTTAGTTGTAGATTGTGTCATTGTGGAATTTGATGCAAGTAGTTTTAGTTGACTTTGTATTACCTTAATAATGCCTTCATTATTGTATATTTGAATATGATTTTTTAATTAATCACATTTAACTTTGTCATATCTTATGATTTTGGGGTAATCATAATATGATC
The DNA here is from genome assembly GCA_037957365.1 of Torreya grandis. NCBI lineage: Eukaryota > Viridiplantae > Streptophyta > Pinopsida > Cupressales > Taxaceae > Torreya > Torreya grandis. The sequence continues at coordinate 437,992 of JARHVA010004165.1, read as the reverse complement.
TGGTTTCTTGCCATGAGAGACATCTAACAACTAAATGTTTAGTAGATGGTAATATGATGAAATTATGATTGAGTAATATTTGTAATATTATTATTGGTTTATCTTGAATACTTGATAGTTAAAATGGTGTCGGATATTTGATATCTATTGTCTGCACATTATTTATTGAAATTTTTGATTGATTCTTTGTACTAATCATTTTTTATTGTAATGTCTTCTATGCCTGGTGAAAGATAATATTTTAACTACTATTTACATTTTGAATGTAATCATTTTTTTCAGTGTTTCCATTTCACCTAGAAAGTTATTCCTAAATAGGAATGTCTAATTTGTCCCTTTTCTTTATATATGAATTATCTTGATATTATCCAACTATAATAAATTTGAATAAAGTGTAAGATAACAATTCATCTAAAGGGTTCAAGTTCAACTTACATAGTTGATTATATGCCATATCTACCCTGTTGGTATCTCATCATCACTATCATAATAATCTATGATCATGTTATATTGATAGTTTAAATTCACTCATAAATAGATATTAAGAATAGGTTTTTACTCCTTTGTATTAGCTTGTGGTTCATATTATATAGCTAAATTTTATGTTATGATTGGTACCTTATCCTTTTAAATACTTGATTATCATAGATGGGGAATGGATTTTGTTAGAGGAATGATGTAATTATCTTATAACTATGATTGTGGTTAGATCTCATTAGTAGATTGGATCATGTTAAAATATTTGATAGTGTCTTCATCTATTGGTTGCATATAAGAATAGCTTTTATGAATGAATTCGGCACACATATTTAATGTTTATGGTGTTTCTTCCACAAAATTATCTAAGCTCACCCTAAGATCAAGTTTTAATGTAACTAATTAGGCATAATGTGTAAGGTAATGTGTACCATCTTGGGACCTAATTTTAAATCTAATAGCATGGTCATGAATATTTTATATCAAGTATTGTCAAATAATTTTATGTTTTGATATGAGTTTTAAATAGTAGTCAAGTTTATCCCTACTTATTGTAAAAATGTAGTGTTACATATATTCAATCTATAAAACATTATCTACCAACACACTTTTAACCATTTTATTTTTCACCTGAACATGAGTGAATAATGATAGATTTTTATCTATTGTATGTTAGGGAATTTGTTTTCCAAATCCAAAGTTTAAAAAATTATGCTTTCCTTAGTATATAATTATTATATGACATTCCTAAATTTGGCATGATAATCCACAATCATCCAATAATTCAAATGAATAACATAGCCAATGTTATAAAGGGAAATAATATTCACCCAATTACAAGTATATTCCCTCCCTATTCTTCAATTTTCAAATTTATTTATCTATTTCATTTTATATTATATTTCACATATGGACACTTATTTATATATGTTTTGTTATATGTTTAAAGGGATAAATATACACTCTTGGATCCATATCCTAAATATAATGTTTGTATACACACTATAATACATATCCTTATCATTTAACACTATCATTATTTTTAATTTCAATACTAGAATAAAATAGGGCCATTTTTAGATAGTAAAATATGGTATAAAACACTTGGAAATGTTAGTATTAACCTAAATTTACCTTACATGAATTATGAATAAACATATGGATTATTTACACACTTATCTCCTATTCACTTGCATTATATGGGCATGACCTTCATGATTTGCTATCAATAACCTACATGAATTCACTAGTTTATGTTTAACATGATTTAAATCATTATTAGACTATCTCTTGATCATTAGATCATAGGTATTTATTTCTATATGAGTATGCCAAAACATATATGCCTTACAAATTCACTAGGAATCCAAATCTATAAAAAATATCCCCACTCTAATAAATTTCCATTTTTTAAATTTAAATTATGTTTATGGGTAAACCTATATGTTTCACATTGATGGCATGAAAATTTACCCAAAGAGTTGTCTATTTATACTAAATATGTTAAAGTATATTCCCTACCTATCATTTAGCAAAGAAACATTTCTAAAAAAAATTAAATGTCGAGGAACCACCTTGAATTTTTCAATTCATAAATTAGACACAAGGAGTAAGCCCTAGCCATCTCTAAAGCACCTAATCCAATTGAATTCCCATTGTCAAAGTGTCAAAAAATAGGTTACTAGGTGCATTCATACTAGTAGATCATGATAAAACACATTAATAATAAGGGAAAACCTATGTGATTTTATTTCCTTCTTCATAATACTAGATACATATGTAGTATTAATCCATTCATTTGAATGTGATTGAGGTCAGATCAACCCATCGATTATCCAATGATAGATAGTGATAGATTGAATTGGATTTCCTCCATGATCTAAGGAATAAAACTATTCTTATAATCAATATAAAAGATAAGATAATGTTTAGAATGCATCATCATAATTATTTATCCATTTTATCATGCCTATTTTTTTCAATGATGAAAACAAATATTTTCCTATTTTTTATTGTTTTATGATTATTAGTAGCAACATCTTATATTATTTCTAAAATCTTATAATTGTTGTAGTTCTTAAAAACCTATATAATTATGGTTATATCCTATAAATAATAGTTGAGATAATAATGCATACCTTATCTATTTAAGAGAGAATTTGTAGGCTATATATATAGTCCAAATTAGTAACCTAGAATTTGGGATAAAAAAGAGTATTATAGTTTCTTGTGTTGAGATAGAGTTCAAATCAGATTGTAATGTCTTTATATAAATTCAATTTGATTACACAATTAGATAAATATATAATTTACTTGATTTAATTATGTCTTGAGTAAGGAAGGGATTCAAGATTTAGTCGAACAGAGGTAGGGCCCTCTTACGCATATTTTATAGTTTGGTTTCCCATTCATTAGCTAGTTAATTTATTTTATGCATTTTTCATTTCATTCCATTATTTAAATTGTGTGTACCTTTATATTTAGTTTTTGTATTTAAATTCTATGTGGGCAGCGTAGAACATATATTAACATTTCAATTCTAATATTTATTTGTAATTTATTTTATTCTTATTTACAATCTACAAGTTTTTTTTCCTATATGCAACCATTACACACCTAAATTTTCAAAAGATACTAGTGTCACATATATGGTGTTGACACCTTGTCAAATACACACCTTGGGTTGAAAATTAGTAAAAGTGCCATTATAAATAAATGAAATATTGACCCTTGGGTGCCTTTATTAGGTTTTATGCAAATGTTTCTACCTTAAGTTTAAATGATGATTTTATTTTGCTTGTTAACACACAATAAACTCCAATAACTACAATGCCACATAAGGCAAGAGCTATATATAATAAATAATTCAATTTTATACAACATAAGAGATGGATAAAAATTAATACACACTAAAAGATCATACTATACAAAAATGATGAAAATTTAAATAGAAAAGGAAATAATGTAAAAATAATGGTCACACAATATAATAAGTAACAATAACATGAATAAAACAAGCCAAGTTATTCTAAACTATCAATGTATGTAAGCATTACACATTGTAAAGTGTAGCATCCATACAATACTCTAAATAGTATAAAAAATAATAAGACATGTATAATACATATAAGGTATCTCAATATGATAAAATGGAATGGTTATATAAATATGTAATGCATTTAGATGTATCAAATAAATTCTACCAATGTAGGCATGTATAGATCATTGGGTGTAGGAATGTCCATGCCATATGAAACATGTATGTATTGAAAGATACTAATATATACCATGAAATGCATGTAGACATGAAAAAATATATGTTATCTACCATAATGTGATAGAAAACATAAATGAAAAGTGTATAATAGTAATACATGTCATGTATTGTCTTGATTTATAATTTTTATGAATATTTTTAGTTTTTAAATGAATTATGTGAAATTTACAAGTCCAATAGAACATCCAATGTATTTGGATATTAAAATGTTGGATCAAAAAATATGTTTCTCAATTATAAATGAATAATCATGTAAAATACTCATATATCATCATAATTATTGTCATAAAATAATTGTTCATCTATAATCTTTGCCTTCACCTTTTCTCTTTCCTCAATTTTGTGCATAAAAATCACATGTTGTTCCATTATATATGAAGACTCATGTTAGGTCTCAATTAATATTCATGTTGGGCTTCTACCTTGATTCGGGTAGATTTTTATTGTACTAAACTTGAGTTTGAAAGGAATGCATTTGTTAGGTTAATTATTTATAGGATCTATAAATTCTACCCATTGTTGATTTAATCTAGCCTATTATTGGTATCATTTACCCATAAAAAATATAAGTGTGTCCACAACCTTTAGTCCATAATAAATTATAATTTAATGTCTTACTAATCTATCAAAATTATTATATACTATAATTTATATATATCATGACTCAAATATTTTATAAATGCATCTGTGTATGTATTTGAATAATATATGTATTAACATTTTTCTTGCAAGAAATTCCATTTTTTGATGGCTTCATATTCGAAGGAGGAAGAATATTATTTTGAATATTATGAGTTGAGTACTTATATAATTAAATATCTTGGTAAATGGGATAAAATTTTGTATCCTATTTAGCTAGACACTGAAGAATAAAGTAGAAGATTCAAAGGAGGTGACTTACTTCCTTGAAAATTTTGATGTTAAAAATTAAAAAATATATCCATTAAGGATACTACTGAGGAAGTTTAGGATAAGTTCAAAGTGTTAGTATTTTATGTTAATATTCATGAGAGCATTATTAATTAGATGATAAAGGAAAATGAAATAATGAATCCATCCATCAAGAAAATTTAGTACCATCTCAGTGGGAGCACTAGACATGTTCACCCTATGATGGATAGGGTATTAAGTAAAATTCTTATAAAAAAAATGTATAGGATAAATTTGATAAGTTTGGAAAGGAAAACACATATATTAATAAATATAGTGATCATATTGTTGATATCATCAAGTTTACTATAAAAACTATGTCAAATATCAATATACTATTTTTGTTTATCAAAGCTAGCAAAGAAGATACATTGTACAATAAGATACACTTTCCATATAACACAATATAAAAAGAGTATCTTTATGAATTGCATCAACTAATAATTTTAATTCATTATAGCCATGGAAAATAGGTCTTGTTAGGGAAAAATTAGAAATTGGGGCTGAAAATAAAACCCTAAGGCTGAAATTTAAAACCCTAGAAAGATGAAACCTTAAGGGAAACATAGGGTTTGAATAAATTTTATCAATGTACAAATTCAGAAATATGTTCCAAACTAATTTATTTTAGAAACCTTATTATTATATAATCTATTATATAATTTAGATTAATAAATATGACATTTAAGTATGAATATTAAATTAAAATATTGAAATTGATTGCCATGATTTAGAGAATGAAACATGCTAAATATAGTAATTAAAATTAAGGGATGTGTACTTGGATTTTATAGATGATTGTGTGATTATTACTATAATATTAAAGTGTAAAATATATTTAATTAGGCTTGTGGTTTTTCTAGTTCAAGAACTAGGTTTTATTTTTGAAAGTTTAGTTTCAATAAATTTGGATCAGTATAAACTATCAATACCGACATGAGTGGTCATTAATAACCTGTCCAAGAAATATGTTTGTGACTATAATATGACATTGTACATCTTGTAAGATTTTTATGTGTGATGATGATGAACTAATCTATATAAATCATCCTCATTCACATTGAAAACCTATGTGTGCATGTGAGTCATACAAACATACAAAAAATAGGATAGTGTAATGGGTTGAGGTGATTCCAATCACCCCTATTGAATGATTGACCATGACTAAAAATTTGATACTCTACGGATGGAAATGAATCCACACAATTATCCCACCTAATTTAATTATGAAATTATACTCCTTTTATATATGAATGAAACCAATTATTTGAATTTGATACATGAAAGTGTTTTCTTTGAATTGGTTTTTGTATTCATCAAACTTAGATTATGACCATTCCTAGAGATTTATTCATAATTTGGAAAGAGTAAGGCATATATTATCAATTTGAAATAATGTAATGATGTGTAAAGAGAAGTTTCAAGTCCCCTATTAAGTGAGATGTCATATATATTATCAATGTATTCTATGTCAAAGGAAATAATATATAGTCAATATGGAAGGTTGGATATGTAATATGTTGCAATAAACATACATTAAGATTAAACTATGATAAAATATGTTTATTATATGATATCTATATTTAATTTTTAAATAAATAGAACCAATCAAAAGGTAATATAAAATGAAAATGTCATAGCCAAAGCAAATCCAATTATTATAAGAATGGTCAATACAAAATCATATGTATATATGTATGTAAATATATAGAAATAGAATAAAAAATATCTTTAATCTATAAATGGTGATCAAATAATAAAATATTAAGTTTATATGTATATTAGATTAATATATTTAACTTGACCAATGATCCCATAAATATGGTAGTCATATTTATGTCCTATATCATCTCATCAACCATGTATATAAAATGTCTCATCTTCAATTTTTGTTTTATGCTAAGTTAATAGATATAAAACATGGGTAAGTTAATTATATGGATATAAATTTGATGTTAAACTCATATGTAAACTTATGAATATATTTTAATTATATAATTATGTTAATTATACTTGAGATAATAAATGTAGTGATACTTGATCAATGCTAATAGTTGGATATTTTGTAAGACATATGCCATAATAATCATTATCCAATAATTTATATATGTCATCCCAATCATTTTTTTATTATTAATAAGGTATGTATATCCAACCATGCCATATTTTAGAATTTATTTATTGTATTTTCTTCACTCTTTAATATATTCCTTATCATTAATATCATGTTCTTAATTGGATAGTTGTGGAGATGTAACCACATCATTTTTGGGGTGGATTAGACACTAAAATATGGTATTATAAACTTAAAAATGTTAGAATTGATCTAAATTCACCTTAAATGTGTGCATATATGTAATTTTCACACCCTTCTTTTCTATCATTTTGCCTTATATGGGATTTGGAATTATCAATTTGATATTAGTCACTATAGGAATTATCTAATATGTGTATAAAATAATTAAAATTATAATCAAATGATCCATTGATCATCATGTCATAGCTATTTATTTCAATAAAATTCCATAACAAATTAGACGTATTAAAAATTCCATAGGCCTCCAACTCTAACAGAACTATATCCTCATTACTAAAACATGTTACTCCTTTGAAGTATCTTCATTAGATGACTGTTGTAGGTGTCTTTTTTGACATTTTTTAACCTTATATACATTTGAAACCTGTAAAAAAAAAATGAAAAAATATTTGAAACTCACTCCAAATACAAATCAACATGCAATTTCTCTTTAATTAATCACATGAATTCTAAGACTATTAAAATTGTCAAGTGACTAATTTTAGGAAGAATAGAGTAGGTTTGTAGTTTCATAACATTGTGAGGAGAGATGACACCTCTCCATGTACCTATAAGGATAGAGGAATGTGTATAATGTATTAAACATATAACAATATGACTTCACTTTTTATGATAGCTCCCCAATTTGACATTTCCACATAGGTCAATGTCTAGGCTTGCAAATGCGGAAAATACAATTAAGACAAAAACCTTAATCTTTAAAATTTAACATTAATATTTAAAAATATGTTAATGAAATATTTTTTGGTGTTGGAAGGGTTTAATAAAGTAGGAATACACCATATTGATGTTGACACATCTTGATATAGGCTTGAGGGGTGATTAGACTAGTCTTAAGGCTTATAAATAGTTGAGACACTTAGTTACCATAAAATATACAAATAAAACTTAAAAATTATAAATTTTATTTTAATCACCTCATTAATAATATATGCATGGGTAAAAGGTATACAAAACCATGTTTTTGACTATGGGGTTGACCTTTTGACCTGGTGAGGTCAAAAATGGTCATAAAATTGGTGACTCATGGGGATCCCATGCCTACTATTGAAATGACTAGTCGCCTACACATATATTGGGATTATGTAGTAAAATCTTCAAAAAAAATATTTTACCTTGAATGAATGACTACAACTCTCAACTCAAGATAAGACAATGAAGTAAAACTACCTCTAAGAACTCACACAACAACAAAAGATAAACACAAACAAACCAACACAAGAAAGCACACTTGTGTTTCTCAACACTTATATAAAATAAACACACACCCAACTATTTATAATTAATTTAAAAAAATATTATCCCTCTTCTATCAAATGGAAATTTCCTGGATCACTTCCTTCATGAGGTATGTAGTGGTGTAATAGATCATATTTGACTGTCCTCTTGCTTGGATGATACTTCTTCCTAACCACCAATGGATTTGTCATTCCCTTTAATAGGTATATATATATATATATATATATATATATATATATATATATATATATATATATATATATATATATATATATATATATATATATATATTTCCAATGATCACATAATACTACATGGCTTTTACCTCTACCCTCTATTTCTCTTCTTCTTTGGAAATTTTCTCCAAGATGGTAAGACATTTGCTTGTAAGCGGTGATAAAACATAAACCTCACATGGCTAGTTGAAGAAGAATGTTTAGAATTTAGTATGATCTTAAAGGCTATGAACTTGTCCATCTACTATTAATAGCTACTCAAACTCATTATATTGATATGAACATGATGTCATACTGGAATAATTATCTCCAAGAGAGAGAGTTTGTTATTCTTTAAGGGATTGTGGCCAAATGAGATCCACATTGTCTTCCAAGATTGTACTAAGGTATAAAAATGGAATGAAAGGTTGGTAACACATGTTGAATACTTCAAATATGTCATCATCTAATGAGGTTGTCTCTTGAAAAGATATATTTTTATAACTATCTCCTTCTACTTCTTTGATTGGCTCACTAAAAATTCCTCCTATTGACTTAACCAAATCATAATCACTTGGCAGACGTGAGTATCCTAATTTCAAGGGTTTTAATAAGTCTTCAACATATTATTTACTAGCTTGAAACTCTATTAGGTGTTTTGGTGATTCATCAAACTTTTCATTACAATAACATGCAAAATCATTTTCTTGACTAATACAAGGGAGATTAGAGTAAGGACTTACCTTTTCTTGCATGTTTGAAGTACTATGATGGGAATATAATTGAAACTCAACTAAAAAATCTCCTTAAACTTATCAAGAGGATCTAAGAACTATTCCTCTTAATAATATATACCTTCTTTATGATAGTCAATTAATTGATTGACTACTACAACTACTTCAATTGCTTCACTTTGATCATTTTCATACTCAATGATATCAATTGAAAGATTTTAAAATAATAAAATATATCTGTTACCCTCTGTTGTAACCCATTCAATGATTTCTTGATCATTATTAAGATTATCTTCATTCTCACCTTAAGAATTAGATTACATCCAAATGATCATAGTCCTCACTCATTACTTCTTCATCATGTCTAAAAGTTAAATTGCATTTGTCCTCACCAAGGGGAGTACCAATACAAATATACTATTCACACACACTTGAGATGTCCTCATAATGATTGTTTGTGTATTCAATTACATCTAGATTCTCCTCTTGAATATTCCACACCACATGATTTTATTTCAAAGGGGAGATGGTGGGAGGGCAAGGGAGTTCACTAGACTTCTTGACACTTTTCAAGAGTGTCCTTCCAAATAGGGACCTTGAAAGACTTTGTTGTGTTCAACACACCCCACCTTTGAATTTTTTATTTGGAAAAGTATGGAACCCCTTTATTTTAATAGAACTATATATATATATATATATATATATATATATATATATATATATTATTTGGTTGTGTTATGAGTCTTATTATTTAAAGGAACTTGATATTTTGGAATTTAAGTCACATCTTGATTATGATGAACCTAATTAAATGAATTATTGAAACTAATGTATTAATTTAAATCTGGGGAAAATTTCTATGTATTATAGGTATTTAGATTGGATTATTCAAATTCTTTTCATTCAGAAGACTTTTGTTCAGATACTTTTTGTCTTTAGAAATTATTACTTCATAAACTTTGTTTTGGGGACTTTTCTTTAGATCATTTTTTATGGTCAGTGATTTTATCTTCAACAACTTACCTTTGGAAACTTTGATCTTTATAAACTTTTCTTTCAAGAACTTTTCTTTTAGGAACTTTATTTCAGTCAGCCACTTTCTTTTGGATAAATTTATTCATAAGGTTTACATTTGAGAACTTTTATAATCATAAAATTTTATTTGGAAAATTTCTCTTCAACAAATTTCATTTAAAAGGCTTATCTTAAAGAAATTTTTATGTAAAAATGTCCCCTTGAATGATAATCTCTCCAAAGAGTACTTAGTCTATGAGAACTATTCCTTTGACAACTTTTAGAGAAATTATTTTGGAATAAATTTATCCAAATAGAATTTTGGGGTCTATTAGGCCCAAAATCAAAGTTAGAATCCCCCAAATAAACCATATAGTGATAAATGTTAAAAGGAAATGAGCAAACATCCTATGTGACATATACACTACGATTGGGTGGTTAAGTTTGAATTGAATAAAGGTGATGAGCTCATAGAGGTTGGTGATTAATATCACATGAAATAGAAATAATTCACCAATAAATAACATATATCCCCCAATCAATTTCATCTCATTCAATTTTTAATATCTTGAGAAAATGTAGCCTTATACAACCTTAAAATACCTAGTTATGACTAGATTGACTTGTAGCTCACATAATTTAGTTTATTTTACACTCTCACTTTCAAAAGATAAATCATAAAGACATCCATAAATAAACCATGTCATCTTCATCTATTTCATATAAGGGACCATAAACACTCTCTAGGTTTTCCATCAAGGACTCTAATGAATACTTAGACATGGATTTCGATGCAACTATGTTTGATAGCCTCTATGACAATTAATCAAATTCATGGGAGGTCATTGAGAATGTTTATTAATTTGGATTAGAAGAGGAAATCTTGGCCAAGGATAAAAAACTTATAGTGTACCTTATACCATTCAATTGATAGGCTCTTTACTACGCAACCACCAAATTAGAAGTCATCTTGTGTATAGACTTGCTATGAGGCCTATTCTTTAAAGGCTAAATTTTAGATAATGGTTATTTTCACTATGTATATAATAAAATAATTATTTAATATATCTCGAAAAGAAAATTCATGAGGTATTTAAGTCTCTCTATCCTATATGTTATATATGAATTACATACCATAGTCACTTGGAAGAAAATAAACAATGTGGAGTGATTAGTAGGGAAGTGGATTATCTCAAGTGAAACATTTAATATCAAATAACATATTAATAATCCCTTCCTTATCACCCAATTTAGGATGGGGATTCACATAGGTATGGAATTATTGAACCAACTCTTTGGCTACCTGAGAATCTAATTTTTTAGTCTAAAATGGGTACCCATGCTAGACTTGCTCATTACTTCAAAGTTCACATATAAATTAGGGGAATTAATCAGTGCCCACCTACATAAAAAAATTATTCATAATGACAAGAGGCCCCAAGGGGAAATTTTTTATATGATTTCATACCTATCAAATATAGTCATGGGAACTGTATATAGGCATAAAGAGGTTCTATGTATTTCCAACCTTGATGTTATCAAGAATATAATATGTGACTTTTATTATTTCATTCACATATTTATATATGTTAGGAACATCACCAAAATTATAGAGGAACTATACCCTCAGGTATGGATGGCCATTCATGGCCACCCTCATGCTAGGATTTCACCTAGTATTGGCAAAATACTCACCAAAGTGGGAGACCACTAGATATACCCTACTTATACCATAATTATGGTTGATGGTCATAAGTTATACCTTATTTGGCTTCCCAATTTCAATCCTAATAAGGTGGAAAAAAAATAAATTACATTCCAAATATATAATAGAATAGATGAGGATATACCAAATAATAAGAAAGGTACTTTCCACAACTCCTATATCATTATTGGGAGGATGAATTATACTTTTAAGAAGTATTTTAACAAATCTAAGAATGTAAGGATAACATATACATTAACCACTATGTCCAATAGGGATTGGCACCCCATGGGATAGTTGAGTAAAATATCCATAGCCTAGGCATTCCATATAAACATGAGCCATTTGACCATGAATTCATATTTCTTAATGCCATGGATAATGAGGAAGTAAGATAAAGGGAAATGATAGTGGGATTGAGCAAAGAATTATTAAGGGTGATACAACTTGACTCCTCCCTTACACTTAGCCAAGTGAAATTTAGGATCCCACCACTAGGGGGATGGATATCTTCTAACTTCTATAGTGGTAGGCCATACCAACAACTAGTACATTGAGGAAAATATCCTCAACATCCATCAATGGCTAAATAAAAATAATAATAACAAGATTTTATAGAAATAAAATCATAAATTATTGAAGAACATGATCAACATCAAGATCTATAAGATATACCCACTTCTATATAGGAAGAAGAGGAATTAACTCCTCTAGTTTAAGCATATGATGTTAAACTAAGGAGAGTTAAGTAGTAATTAGTAGAGGAGTTGACACAAGAAAAGGACAACACAAGTAGGGGAGATATAGAGATCATTTTATTGTATTCTTATGATGAGGAATAAATGGCACCTATTATGGTAGATTCAATAACATTAAAATCTAATATGAATCTCCCTCCTCTTACTTAACATGCTAATCCTTTTAAAATGGAGAAAATGATACTATGATATCAAGGGAAACCAAGGGGGAGAGACCTCATACTCATACATGGAAGCACTCAAAGAGGCATAACCTTTAGTGGCAGGCAAGCTAAGTCAAGAAGTGGATGAGGAAGAGCTACATCAAGACAAGGTATTGATCTTACAAGAACTAAAAGAAAAGGCACCCCTCAATGGTGATTCATATTATAAGGATTATCTTTCCATTTACCCCTTAGGCCTTTTTACTCCAACATCATTAATTTTTACTTTTACCATTCCTTTTCTAGTTTTTTCCACTTCCTTTCTTATGTAATCACTTTTTATCAATCTTCTTTTCATGTACCCCACCTTTACTCATCTAATTAACACTTCTAATTCTTCATCCATTTCCCCTATAATCTCTACCACTTTAGTTTTTATTCATGTGGTCTCCACCCATTAAATCATATTTATTTCCATCATAACCACCTCTGTTTCAACTCTTATTGTCTCTACTTATGAAGCCACAAACTAACCCATCATTCAAGTTATTATCTCCTCTACCTAATTGGGTTCAACTTTACCTTATTCAAGACCAATTGAGACCACAATAATAATAAAAACTAATAAGGCCCCAAAATTTAAACTAATATATGTTGTGCACCCCATGCCACAATCTAGTAACATAGACTAGTCCAAAATAATTTGTCCCTCAATGCCCAAACCCTCCTTTAAACTTGAACCTGAACTTGAGGAGCATGCACAAATAAAATCTCAACTATAATATCCTTAAAATCTCACTCTTATATACTAGGAAAAGGAGTTAGGATATTTATATTTTAAGAGGTTTAATATAAATATTACTAATCTTCCCATTATAAGCTCAATTTTTGACAAAGCCACAGCCTCATTCCAAAGGGTTAGAAAAAGAAAGATTTAGGATAGTTATGGGAGAGGGTTGATTTTAGAGGAAAGGGAATAAGTTTACTACCTTTCAAAAAAGTATGATAGGAAGAATGGTTAGTCCCCATACATTAAGGACCTCAAGTCCTATATGGAGACCCATATTGAGGTAGTACTAGATATCCATGAAGGAACAGAGTTGGCCAGCCAAGAACTAGAATAAGAGTTAGAAACTATCAAAGACTAGAAATAAGTGTGTTTTACTCAAATTTTCTCCTCATTTATTACCTTATGAAAGTGTAAGTAAAACTAAAATAAAGGTGTGTGTATGGGTACCTAATATAAAATGCAGATGTGTTGATATCAAGATGAAGTGAGAGCTCCTTTTTGGTTGAGGATGAAGATCTATAGTAAGAAAACACTAAAATAAACTTGTTGGTTAAACGATAAGATGGGTGGATTACCTAGCATATGCTATATCCAATAAAGAAACAACTTTTTAGGATGAATGTCAATCTCCTTTTTGATAAAATTTTTAGTATAAATAAAAGAAAGAAAAGTTGCACAACATGAAAGTAATAAATCTAACTAAATAAATACTTTTCAAATGAAATGCATAAATTAATGAGTTAACATTAAGGAAAATGATAATTATTAAAAACAAATATTTAGGTTAGGTTAGGTTAGGTTTGGTCTAGTCTAGTTTGTGATGGAATGAAAAAAATAGAGTTTGGTCAATGGGTAAAAGGCTTTTGGTTTGGTTATAGATAGGTAACCAACGGTGGTTTCCTGTCAAATTATAAGAATGCAAAAAATAAGGATTACAGGTTAGGTAATTGATCATAAATAGATTTGTATATGATTTTAGGTCTAAGAAATGTCTGATATAGGTTTAAAGTAATAAAAATAGAATATAAATATAATTTGGTCAAGGTATTAAACTTTAGAAAAGAAATAAAGAATGGACAACAAATGGAAAATACCTATTATCAAGAGTAATAGAGAAAGGGTAGAAATGACTTGGAGGAATTTTTCTAGTGTAATGATATTATAGCCTCTGAGAATGATTTAGGTAGCATTTTGGTAAGGGTGGATACCTGAAAAAAGATTTTGGCAATGTGTACTTATTTATTTTTAGATCCATTCTCCTTCTTATAGCTCTCCTTTTATAGGAAGAAGTTACCAAATGGAATGAAATATGTTGCTAATTTGATCAAGGGAAATTTACTAATTAGATAGGTAGATAAAGATGATAATTTGGGCACAACAAAGCTACTTTTATCATGAAACAAAAATTTGCTAAGTTGGGTGCAAAGTTGATTTCGTAGCCAACTAGAAATTAATTAGATATAGGCTGGGGAACCTAACTGTTAATGGTTAGTCTTAACCATCAATGGTTAGATGAATTGTTGTTAGTTGAGGTCTGAGAGAAAAATGGGTGAAAAGTGGTTAAAAGGAAGTGGGTTAAAAATGTTAAGTTAGTAAGATAAAAAGTGGGCTAGGTTAACTAGGTGGTTAACTAGCTCCAATATTAGGTAATGATCTAAGGGTATTTCAACATCAAAATGAGGTAGTTTTGAGTGTCTATGTTTTCCCTCTTTTTGTTATGTGACTTTGGGTTTATAAGCTTCAAAATAAAAATTGAAGTTGGGTAAGGTTAAAGGTGAAGGGTGATGGCCAAGTTGACTCCGGATGCACTAGGCAGGAAGACACTACCTACATAGTTTTATGGACACAATATCCAGAAATAACTTTAGGAAAAATGTAGTTATTTAATGGTTCATGGGTGGGTTGTAGAGAATAGGTGTGCTCTAAGGGTAAGGTAGTGATACTCAACTAGGTTCTCCAAAATTAAAAAATCACGTGGTTCATTTTGGGTGAAATTTTATAGAATAAGGTCATCTCCAAAAGGTCTGATTGCCCTAAGTATGGGAGGAGGTATTCTACCTAAAACCAAGAGTCAATGATGTAAGGTTTAATTGGGTTAGGGTTTGATAAATGGTAGATAATAAGTCATGAGGTGGGTGATAAAAAGGTGAGGTTGGGCATTTAAGACATAAACATGTGTATAAAATGCAACTAAGTGTGATAACCAAGATTGTGCAAAGACTAATATTGCCATGTTGATAAAAATAAGGTTAAGTTCTAGGATAAATGACAATGTAATGGGTCCATAGCATTGGTCATAACTGATCAGGTTACTCTTATCAAGTCTGCTAGATATGATCAATGTTTACTTAGGTATCTAAGGTAAGAAGTGTTCCTAATAAAAACATAAATGGTTTGGTTGGTTATGTACAAGGTGGTGTAAATTATAAATATTCAACATGGCAAAAATGGTCTTTATGGTAAAAAAAACTAAGGCAAGGTCACCACAAATGATGTGATAGTTTGGGTCAAAAGGGGCCAACATTGAGGTGGACATGATTGAATGATTGGGAAGTTTGGTAGAGAAGGGTAATCTCCAAAATTTAAGGGAGAAGGTGACTCCCAATGGGTTGGTGGAGAAGGGTAAGATCTATATTTTGAGGGAGAGGGTGACTCACAAATAGGTTGGTGGAGGTCCAAATAGGTTTCCCCACTTGGGTGTAACACTTGGTGTGGTCTAGGTTGATAGGGTTGATAAAGTTTATAAGATAGGTAAAGATGGAATTGGTAGACTAGGTTGAGTAGTTAAGGTTTTTTGATAGGTGGTTGGGTAGATAGGTGTTTTAATCATGGTAGGTAAGTTTTAATAAGTTTGATTGGTAGGTAAGTGTTTGATTTGATTGGTAGGCTAGTTGAATAGACTTATTTCATAGGTTGGGTAAGGTATGTAAGTTAGTTGGTTGTTGTTGGTTGATAGGTTGGAGTTAGTAGATAGATAGGCTAGGGTGATGGTTATTGGTTTGATAACGTAGATAAGGTTGATAAAGTTAGTTGGGTTGACAAAATATGTTAGGTGGGTAAAGCTAATAAGGTAGGTTAAGATGGTGGTTAGGGTTGATAACCCAATGGTTGATGAGGTTGGATAGGTTGAAGTTAATATTGGTATAAATAATTGTTAAGTTGGTGTTGATGGGTTATTGGTTATGTAGGATGATGGTCAACGGGTTGGAAAAGGTAAGATAAGGACCATTTATAAAAGGGTGGGGTTGGTTTGGTCAAGTTGAAACTTTCTGAAGGAAGGTAATCCCCAATAGTTTGATGGTTAGGGTAAGTGGGTGGTTCTAATGACTCAAAAGGAGGAAAAGACGTCTCCCTATGTTAAACTAATTAGGTAAGGGATGGATAAGCTAACTCTTAATGCACTAGACAAGAGGATGTTTCCTATATAGTCTCATAGATGGTGGATCCAATGTGAACTTTAGGCTAGATGTAGTTCATTCAATTTGATGATAATGGGTTTGATTGGAGGAATATGAGGTGATTGGAGATAAATAACCTCTAAATTTTAGGTTTGGTTTGGTTCTATTTGGCTAGGATTATGAAAAAAGGTAACCTTCAAGGTTTAGGGAGAAGGTGACTCCTAAAGTTAAAAGGTCAAGTTGCTTCATTGGTTGGTTAGTTTGATATGTTAACTTGATTATATGGGTTAGGTGAATGTGATTAGTAGCTATTAGTTTGGGTGGTAGTTATTATTTTGTTTGGATAAGGTAAATAAAGTTGGTTTTATAGGTTTAATGGGTTGAATTTTGTTTGGGTTATTTTGTTGACTAGGTAATGATTTGGTTTCAATGACTCCAAAGGGAGAAGACATGTCTTCCTAAATGATCATGAAAGTATAAGGGGGAGGATAAATACTTTAATTGATAAAGAATATGATGGAAATATGGGTGGGTTTATGAACATAAAACCATTGGCATGATTTTTCTTTGTTGTTAGTTTGATGGTTAAAAAAAGGTAACATAATTGCATGGTGTCAAGCAAGCTCAATATCCCTTGATTTATAAAGGACAAAGGGGAAATGGATGGTAGGTAGTGGGTGATAGGTATGGTAACCTTCATGTGTGGATGGCTTAATTCTGTTATAGGTGACCTAGGAACCATGATAGAGAAGTCCATGTCATATGCTAGGTGTAAACTGATTGATATGAGAAGTCTATTAATGAAAACTAATTGTGGTTTTCTTAGGATATCTTGTTTTTTTATAGGATATTATATTGCTTGTTTTGATATGCTGGTGAAGTTGATCAATGTGGGAAGCTTCAGATGTTGTTTTGATAAAGTTAATTTAACCATCCTTTGAAGGAGTGTTCTAAGTTTGGGTTTGTTCATATTTAATAGTTATCCTTTAAGGGAGTAGTCTATTTTAAATTCAAGAAATTTTGATTATTTTTTAGCGTCCTTCAAAGGAGTATTTTACATACTAAAGATATTGACCCAAGTGATATTGTAGTATCCCAAATGTTTTTATTCTCACTTAGACATGGACCATATATATAGGCATAATGTTTTCATTTCTGGAGGCAAAGCCATGGCATAAGAAGGTTGATGATGGGTGGAAGAAGTGGTTTAAGTGACAAAGACCATGGGATTACATTTGATTAGAGACAAAAAGTATCCATGAGGATCATGCCATGGGTAGAGCCATGGTATACATGCTTAGGATTAGGAAAATTTTGAGATAGATAATCACATGATTTTATTTTTAACTAGTTATCTTTAAAGATAAGGAGATGAAGGAAATTAAAAATAAGGGATGAGATTAAGTTAGGCACAAAATGATAAAGAACTTGGTTTAACCAAGGAAAATATATGAATACCAAGTGTTTAAGAGGTTCGGGCTTGATATGCCCCAAATCCATGGTTGCAGGAATGGGTAATCTCAATCAAAAGAGTAGACATCCCCCACTTAATTTGTGACTCTTAGATAGACTGGCGAAAGGTATGGATTGACAAAAAGGTGAGTTTGGTTAGGTGATAGTTTAATGGAGGAAGATAGTTTTTTAAAAAATGTGTAAAATGAGTCAGGAATGGCTAAGGTTAAATTTTTTTGGTTGGTTGGTTGGTGGGTGGAGAAGGGTAATCTCTAATGGATAGGTTGGCAGAGAAAGGTAATCTCTAAATAGGTTTGGTTGTGGGGAGAAGTTGATTCTATAATAGTTTTGGTTGGGTGAATGAGAAAGATAATCCCAGAGAGTTCAAGGTTGGTTGGCTGATATATTTATTTGGAATAAGTGGGTTTGATTGCTTAGGTAGAGTTGATAAGGTGGGTTGGGTTGATAAATGGTCAAAGCCTTATGGAGGGGAAGCTCCCCTAGTTTGCTTTTTCTATGGATGGTTAGAAGAGGGGAAAATAATCCTAAGGTGAGGTGATGGTTAGTAATAAGGTTTTAGGAGGGGTAAATATGACTTTACCCACCTCCCTAAGGGTTTTTAGTTGTTAGTATTTAGTGGTTAGTAGGTCAGGTTCATAGGTGGTGGTTCTGGTGGAATTTTCTCTAGTGCACCAAGGCTAGGATAAGGCAGTTGGGTTGGATTTAGATAAGGTAGGGAAGGTTTGATAGGTTTGATGGGTTGATTTTGGTTTGGGTGGTTAGGTAGGTTGACTATGGTTTAGATAAAGGTATGTTGATTATGGTTTATTGATTTGGGTTAGAGGTTGGTTTAACTCATTGAAAGAGGTAAGATAAATGGTTGAGTTGGTTTGTTGGTTTTATTGGTCTGAGTGTTTCATTTGGTTGGTGAGGTAGGTTGGGTGCATGGTTATAGGTAAGGTTAGGTAAATGGTAAGTTTGCTTATGATAATGGTCAATTTGGTTTGGTTGATAGTCATTAAGGTTGGATTGATAGGTTCCACAGAAGTGGTAAGTGGAAAAGGTAGGCTAGTTAGTTCCACATGGTTAAGTGGAAAAGGGTGGTTGCTTGATTACATATGGGCCGATGGAAAATTTTGGTTGGTTGGTTCCACAAAGGTAATTGGAACATGTTGATAGGTTGACTCAACAAAGGTGAGTGGAATAGGTTAAATTGGTTGGTTCCTTGAATGTTTTTTCAAAGTAAAGTTGAAAAGAGTCCACTTGGTTCACAAGTGGTTCAGTTGAGGGTTAGACCATGGTTTCCTCAACAATGAACAAAGGAAGAGGTTTGATGATTGATTTTTTGATGATATTTAAGGATAGGTTAGAAAGAACATGGATAATTTATTTTTAAACCTCTTTGTGATTGATAACGTTTTGTATGAGCATCTTAAAAGAGCCATATCTGTCCATCCTTTGTCTATTGGTGTGATGATATGCACAAAATTCATTTTATATAAACCAAATTGTATTTAGAAGAGATTTATTGATAGTTTTTATTAGAGGGAGATAAATGATGGTAGTCTCCAATAATTTTTCAAGGATGGAGTCATATGATTCCCCTAATGGGGTATACTACTTAGGAAGAGGATGTACTAATGGTTCCTGAGTTGGTAAGCTAGTTGGTTGGTTTGATGAGGTTTGTTGATTTAATAGCTTTGATGAAATGGGTTGGTTTGGTGGGTTTGATAGGTTTTATAGGTTATGTAGGTTTAATAGCTAGTTGTTATTTGGACTTGATAAGGTTGATAAGTTGGGAAAAGTTAGCAAGGTTGATAAGGTGGGTTGGTTTGATTGGTTTAGTTGGATTGAATGGTTGATAGGTTGGTTGACATGATATGTTAATGGATGGATGGGTTTATTTATGGGTTGCTTGATAGGTTAGGGTTGACAATTTTGGTTGAGGTAATTGATATGATGGTTGGGTTCATAAGATGGGTTGGTTTGATAAGTTGGTTAAGGTTAATGAGGTGGGTTGGCTTGATTGGTTTGGTTGGATCGATATGTTGGTATGTTAGTGGTTTGCTAGAATAATAGGTTGATAGGTTGGTTGATATGTTGGGTTGATAGTTTGATAAGTTGGCAGGTTGGTTAATAAGGTGGGTTGAGGTAATTGATATGAGGGTTGGGGTAGATGGCCTAAGTTTAGACATAGTTGGGGTGATTGATATAATAGATGTTGTTAGGTTGCTGGTTGGGTATGATGATAATCAAATGGTTATTGATAAGAGATTGGTTAGTTATAGGTGAGGTTTGGTTTATTATAGGTGGAATTTGATTGATCATGGATATTTGAAATAGATGACTCTAACTTGATCATCTGATCTATTAACATTGTAACCAATTCAAGTGGTAGTTGATAGTTTGGGGGTTGATTATGGTTGGTGTTTGATGGACGATGGATAGATTTGGGTTGATTATAGGGAAGGTAGGGAGCATATATAGCTTGATATGC
This sequence comes from Torreya grandis, assembly GCA_037957365.1. Classification (NCBI taxonomy): domain Eukaryota; kingdom Viridiplantae; phylum Streptophyta; class Pinopsida; order Cupressales; family Taxaceae; genus Torreya; species Torreya grandis. The sequence goes on along the minus strand of JARHVA010004165.1, from coordinate 417,046 downwards.
TAGGTAATGCTTAGATGTAAGAGGGCTTTGCTATGAGATTCTAACAAATTTAAGATCTCTAGAAAAGGTTATAGAAGGACTCTCCATTCGAACAAGGTAATGGAGATGAGGGTAAATGAAGTCAAAATGATGGAAGGTTAATGGTAGAAGGTCAATTCCTCACAAATTTAACAAAGATCAAACAAGAAAAAAGTCTATAAATTAATACATAGACTATGTACATTAGCTCTTAGGACAACTTTTATCTCATGTTGGTTTATGCCTTAATTAAAAATGTGTGAGGGTAGTTTTGCTTGAAAATTAGGTACTAGATAGTAAATCTAAGGATGTTTTTAGGTAATGTTTATGTGCTCAAGATAATCTATATTAGACTAGGTATGTGGCTTGGTATTGTGGGATTGCTCCCCACACTTCAAGATCCTAAAGCTAGGTTAGGTCACTTAGCTAAGATATACCATCTGTTTAGGGCTTATACTTAGCCAGAGAACTAAGTGGGCTCTCCCCTTGGTAATGAACTCTAAGTGGGGTTGCCAAGTAGGGTAAGGTTATCCACTGGGTGGTGAAATCCTAGTCAGGCCTTATTTTAGGTATGTTATGATGTTCTAGTTATGAAAGTGGTTTAGGTTTTGTGTGTGATGATAAAGTGAATCTATGATAGATTAATTTCCTTTTTAAGTTTCTAGGTGAACTAAAGTAGTACTAAAATAATGGATGTAAAGTTCTTTTAAGCCTAAATGGAAAATTTTAGGTTTATTTAGATGAGAAAACAATAGAGAGAGAGAAATAATACAATACTAACCAAGAAAATAAAGGTGGTGTGTCCCACCAGGTGTGCCAAAATGTTTTACTCAAAATTTTTCCCCATTTCATAGTTTGTGAAAGTGGAAGTAAAACTAAAAGAAAGGGGTGTGTACGGGTACCTAGTTAGAAGTGTGCATGTGTTGATATCTAGATGAAGTGAGAGCTCCTCTTTGGATTAGGAGGAAGAACTACAATAATAAATCACTAAAATAAACTTGTGGGTTAGACAACAAGATAGGGGGATTTCCTAGTGTATGCTAGATCTAAAAAATCAATAGCTTGATAGGATGGCTATCAGTCCCCTTTTTGATAAAAGGTTTGGTATAAATAAAAGAGGGAAAAGTTACACAACATGAAAGTAATAAATGTAATTAAATAAATACTTTTCAAATGAAATTCATGAATTAATGAGTTAATATTAAGGTAAATGTTAATTATTAAAAATATATGTTTAAGTCAAGTTTGGTCTAGTTTGGTCTAGTCTAGTTTGTGAGGGAAGGAAAAAAATAGAGTTTGGTAAATGGGTAAGAGGTTGTTGGTTTGGTTATAGATATGTAACTGGTGATGGTTTCCTATCAAATTTTGGGAATGTGGAAAAAAAGGATTACAGGCTGGGTAATTGATTAACAAGAGGTTTGCATATGATTTTAGGTCTAGCAAAGGTCTAATATAGGTTTAAGGTAATAAGAACATAATAAAAATAGAATATTATCAAGGTATTAAAATTTAGAAAAGAAATAAAGGATGGAAAGCAAATGTAAAATACATGTTAATCAAGAGTAATGAAGAAAGGGTAGAAATGACCTAGAGGAATTTTGATAGCATAACAATACTCCAGCCTCTATGAATGATTTGGGTAGTGTTTAAATAAGGGTAGATACCTGAAAAAATATTTTGGTAACATGTACTTATAATATTTTAGATCCCTTCTCCTTCTTATAGCTCTCATTTTATAGGAAGAAGTTTTTAAATGGAATGAAATAAGTTGTTAATTTGATCAAGGGAAAGTTGATAATTGGATAGGTTGATAAAGATGTTAAGTTGGGTGAAAAAAAGCTACTTTTTATCTCCAAACATAAAGTTTATAAGTTGGGTGCAAAGCTAATTTTGGACTCAACTAGAAATTACTTTGATATAGGCTAGGGAAACTAACCATTGATGGTTAACAGGCTGGGGAACCTAACCATTGATAGTTAGGCTAAACCATCAATCATTATACTAACCATCAATAGTTGAGGTGCGAGAGTAAAATGGGTGAAAAGTGGTTAAAAGGAAGTGGGTCAAAAATGTTAAGTTAGAAAGCTAAAAAGTAGGCTAGCTTAACTAGGTGGTTAATAGCTCCAATGTTAGGTAAGGGTCCAAGGGTGTTTTGACCTCAAAAATGGGGTAGTTTTAAAGTGTCTACAAAGTGGTATGAATCCATATTATATAGATTAAGATGTAAAAAATGAAGTACGTAGGTTGTCTAAAAATTTTATACAATTCACTCTTTTAGAGTCCAGTTGGCTCTACATGTAAATTTAATAATAAAATGTTTAAGCTTCTTAGGGAAGATGAAAATAAATTGAATTTATTGGTGTTATACACCCATAATAAATCATTCAACCACCTAGATATGATGACCCCTATGGAGGTATCTAATGCATTAAATTTAGCTATCATCAAGACATAAGATGTATGGGATTGGGTTTCATCTTCCAAATATTTAATGAAGAAGCTGCAGAATAAGAAAATCAAGTAGCACAATTTTTTTTTGAGATTGAATTAACAAAATTCTAGGATAAAATAAGGAAGCTAGTACCTTAGACCACTTTTGATTAGATGATTTAGCAAGTTTTATATGGTTTCAAATAGATTTTATAAGGACTAATCTTGGAGGACATTGAAGTAAAATTAAGCATAGAAAGGAGGAAGGCAACATAGGTAGAGGTATTTGGGGTTATCTTTTAGGCCACCAAGACATAGCATATAAGGCTGATGGAATGAATAGGTAGGGTAAGTAGACCTCATCTTCTTGATATGAATTTAATTCACATATAACATAGTAATGCATATGAATATTACCAATCATTAGATGCAAGGAAGAAATCAATGCTAGTACCACCTACCAGTTCTCCTCATACCCCACCTAAAATGCCTATAGTAACACTTCCATCAACTTCATCCCATTATAGTTCAATAACTACATTAATGATACCTCATAATTCATCTCTAAATGTAACTCTATATGAATCAATGATTGCATCACCAAGTAAATCTCTGATCACCATGTTTACAATAATAAGCACCATGGGAGTTCTAACAATAGTTTTGAAAACTATTAAGTAGGATCAAATTTAGCCTAAAATCAAAGTCTATTTTTGTACAATTTTACATGTAACAATTATAAATGAATAGTTAAGTTTTAGTTATGTTTATTTTATAATTAAATGAATTATTTTTTGCTATCATGTACATGTTTCATTTTTGAGGTATCTATAAGTTATGACATGCAATTGAGCCTTATGATCTAGTGATTTTAGATGTAATCAAAGTTTTATATACTTGGAGGATGAGGAGAACCCTTCCCTAAGTTATTTATATACATATAAAACCCTATTATCAAAGGGTAAAATTTTTAGATCAACATACAAGAAGAGATCAAGAGATTGATTGTCATGCAACTGTGTTTGTTATTTCATCTTCCTTCTCTATGTTAATGAAATTCAAAGTTTCTTTATCTTTATTAATTCAATAATTCTAAAGTGTGATAATGTTATGGGTGATTCTAATTATTTAAATTAATTAATATTAATCTTAGATGTGTAATAGAAATTAAAGATTGATAGGTTTCATTGTTTAAGGAGGTTATTAAATATTTAATTTATAATCAAAGGTATGTATAGGTATCTCTTTTGATATAATATTATAGGCATGAGTCATAACTACCCTAGACAACTTTCTGATCCAAACTATAATCTCGTAGACAAGGGTATGTAATATAATCCCTAAAATAGAAACCTTTAGGTTACATCATTGATCATTTTATATTTTTTATCTCGTACTACTAAATTTGCTTGTTTATGAGTGTGTAATAACAACAAATGGTAATCAATGATCTTGGAGATATTTGTCCACCAGAGAAATATTCTTAGAAGTCACATTTCAAGAACATAGATCTTTCTTTTATAACTTACCCTTCTTTGTCCATTTGATTTTCTTTGATATATACCCACCATATAATAATTATACACCCATCTAACTTTCCTAGTGATTAATTTCTATTAGATTCCACACATTTCTCCACAAAACCTAGTTAAACAATCCATAGGCTCAACTTATTATTCCATCACCTAGTTGTTTAACCACATACCTACAAATCATGCCCTCGAGTGTAACCTTATTCCATATAGATCCAAAAATTATATATCATACCTCATTTAAATTTTTTGAAGTGTGCATAAAACTCACATCAATAGACTTATTTAGAAGCTCTTTGGGAAAGGGAGGAAACCCTTGTTCTAAGACTCTCTCATTCTTCCTTTGCCATTCTTGAATTGTCTTATCTAGGTATGATATGCCTTGGTTTTTTTATAAAATTAGGAATTGTAGATTAGTAAAATAGTTTTAGGATATTGAGAAACCTTCTAACCTAACAAAATTATTGCTCTCCTATACTTGAAGAGTCTCTCCAACTAGGAAAAGTCCTTGGTGTGGCTTTTACGACATTTTATCTTTCTTGGTTTGGGATGAGCATGAGAGAATATTATTTCTCAAAGGATAGATAATGAGAGACTTGAAAATTTGAATATGGAAATTGAGTAATATAGATTTAAGAATTGATAGGCACATGTTGCATTTCAACCTCTAATCCCCTATCTATGAGTTATTGGTCATAAATTACCATCTAAAATAAGTTTGGCAAAAAAGAGGTTATTTCAGGGTAGGATATGATGGTTGAGGTTAATTAGGTTAGATATATTTATTATCCCACCTCAATAATGTATATTTTCACCATTGGATCAAGGTTCTCATTTCTCACAACTCATTAGTTATAACATATTGATTTTCCTCTTCAACTAATGCCCACTTTCCCATCAACATCTATACTAACTTCCTTGTCTTATCTATGAGGTGAAAAGGCACCAAATATCCAAGATATACTCCTATATACCACTTTATCATTACCCCTTTAGACTCTATCATATTTATCTTGAGTATAAACAAAGATGTGGTAAGGGAAACATAATTTTGACAAGTTTGGCTAGAGGGATAGGTAAGCTACCAATTAGGATTAGTTTGAGTAGGAGGAGGTGATTATGACATCTTAAAGTATTGGTAATGTGGGTATGATACTTTTTTAGGAATTATTATAGTGAAACATGAATATTTCCATATTGATATCAATGATATGCAATAACAAACATTGTATCTTGATCAAAAGAGTAAGAGTACATACCAATTGTGATGTTTAGTTACTTGGATTGCCTATATCAGCTAAAAAATACTTGAAGTCATCAGTGGTACTTAAAGAATAATGTCTCAAAAGGATCACATGTTTAATAATAACACCAATAAATCTTAAATGAATGACATATCTATTCCCATCATGTGTTCCATAATTATTATCACCCAAATTTACATTATTGGAAGGTTGTTCAAGCCTTTAAAATATAGGGTAACATGGAGATAATATTAGGCTATGGGTGGCCTAATAGGTGTATTGAATCACTAATTTATATGGATAGATCCCTTTGATGTATCACTTAGGCTCATTAACTAGTCTATCACTTTTTAGGAAAAGTGAGAGAAACTAACTCTAATTGATGTGATGCACCAAATCATAAGACCACTACCAACTAGCTACATGTGTACATAAATAATGCAACTATCTTAAACATACACTACTACTAATCTACCTATCTTACATCATCACTTCATTATGGATGTTTTGATATATGTCTGGGATAGGATGTCTAATTAAGAGGTCATAAAATGATACTAATTAGTAGATAACTCACTCAACCTTCACATTTTACTTGAACACTTCATAAGACCTACAAAGAAACTTTCAAACTACATATGAGAGATAGAAAAGGATAACATGTTAAGGATGACTAAGCAAAACACTTAAAAATATCAATTAGTCATTCACATACACTAAATATAGTCAAAGTATAAGGTAAAATAAGTAGTCTTTAATTTCAAAAAATCATAAAAATGGGAAGGGATGCACCATACCTAGGTGGAGGATACCAAAATGCCTTGCAAGGCCAAATATATTGAATCATAATAAAAAAGAGGTACACTAGAGATATCCAAGGATAAATGTAAATATTCAAAAGATAGTTACAACATTGAAAAGGGGTTAGAGGTATTCATAACATTCCTCTTAACATGTGTTGATCTCTTCTTGTGATTACTTATTCAAAGTGGCATAGGAGACTATTCACTTTCCTTACAATGTCATCATCCCTAAAACTACCTCTATCATCTCATCAATGTTTATTGACACCTTGATACACCTTTCAGACCTCAAAATCTCCTTATGACTTCCTTGAAAACTTTTTAACTTATTGTATAGTCCTAAAGAATATCATTATGACCTTCTCAAGTCATCCAACTAGGCTTGTAAGGAACTTAAGATCATTTTAATTGATACTAGCCATTAGAATATCCATGAGACATCCTTATAACTCTATAAATATGTTGATGAGAATGTTTTAGAGTTTCCAATTCATGTTATGCTATTTTTAGATCAAATAAGCCAATTTTATCCATCTTCAGTGACTATATCACCTTTATTTATCTACTAGACTTCCACCCTTGTGAAGGTAATTTCAAGCCTTCATAGTCTTAAGTAACATAGGGATAATCCTAGGCTATGGGTGTACTAATATATGGATTGAATCTATATATTATAAGGTTTATCTCACCTTGATGTATCAATTAGGCTCTCTACTTTACACTATCATCTTGTTAGAGAAAAGGGAAGAAGATAAACTGAAAGGAAACCTATCTAACTAAGGTGATCCACCAAAATGTGTCCACTTATTTAATATGTAATAACAAGGATGGATAAAAAAATGGACATGATTACGCATCCAAAATTAAGGTCTTCAAACATAAATATTTGACATAGAGGCTTAGTTTAATGCATGATATAAGGTAGTTGATCAATAGGTCTCTCTAAGACACTAAGGAAAGATTACACTTGCCATACATACAAGATTATTAGATCACAATATAAAAACTTTAAAAATTAACTAAAACCTAAAAATATGTAAAAAGGAGAGGACAAAATGAAAGGAAACATGCACTATCACTATCAGTCATTAGCTAACCATTATCATATAGTAGTCACAAGTTTTGAGGAGGCATGAATTCCGTCTTACTCATTCAAAAAAGGTAAGTACAAGTGTTTTTATGAATAGGGATCTTCCAAAATTTAGGTTAAGGATCCTTTTAAAATGCCAAAAATATTCTTACATATAGATAAAATGAGAAAGGAATGAGAGAGAGAGAGAGAGATAATGTAAAACACTAAAAAATAGGAAATGTGACATCCACTAGGTCCTTCTCTAACTCCAATATAGAAATTCCTTGATTATCTCTTATATTCTTTCCAAAAAGTGGCATAGGAGTATAAATTAGAAGTTTTTGGAAGCTTATAATAAGTCTAAGCATTGATTGGAGGAATATGACCAACTGAAGTACTTACATTCTTGCTTGCACACCCTATATTCTATATTGATTGTCTTCCTTCATGAATGAGTCTTCTTCCTTATAAAAATGTCTTCATTTCCTCATTAATTCCTCAATTTAAACCTTATCTAAATAACTTATGAGGTTTTTTCACCTAGAAAGGGTTGTTATAGGTCTCTTAATACATATTTGACTTTGTATCCTTGACTATATATGGGAGGGAAAGAAGTTCCTCCTAGGAATGTTAAAGACCTTTTGAACTTCCTTCCAACTGATCTTTGACTTTTTCTTGCTTCCTATATGATGTAGAAGACAAATGATGTCTTTGATAAAGCTTGTTAATATCCTTATATGATGCTTTAGTGATTTGACCACTTGAAATATTTCATTTCCAATGTGGTGTAGAAGATGAAAACATGAGTTTGCCTTTAAAAAATAATTTATCCTCCATGTATGGATTATCCACAATATGTTAGACCTAATGTTTAAGTAGTTTTTCATTTTATTTTGAATTAAAATGTGATATATTAAATAATCAAAATAATAGGGTTTAATTGGATAACTATGGATTAGAAGACATTGATAACCACTTGAATCCAGTGATAATGAGATCTCATATTTGTCTTGGAAGGCTAACTTACACAAATGGGAATGATTGACAAAAATATATTAATAAAAGAGATGGGTGGACTTCCTGATCAAAGATTAGTAAGTGAAATAAAATCATAATAAATTATAATATATAAATGATGTGATAATAATGCTAATTCATATTTTTTTCCTCTATAAATTTATCAATGTAAATAAAATATTCTTCCCAAAAATCAAAAATAAAATCTACATCATCTTTAATAATAGCTAATGATTCTTCATAGGATTCATGAGAAGGTGCATAGATGATGTCATAGAGGGATAGCTAAAAGTCTATATCACTCTAATCCAAAAATAAAGGATGAGAGACTATAGGGAGATCAATGATGTTGGTCACATCATGAACTAAACTAGGTAGAGTCTTCAATAAGAAGAGTGCTCTATTCAAACAATAGTAATCAATAAAGGGATTGTAAATAGAAGGTTATGGTAAGGTAGTGGGTATTGTGTGTTAAACATAATATATAAATGTTGATCCTAATAGGATGAGTGCTGATAAATAGAATCAACACTAATTCAAAATGAATCAACATTGATTCTCTATGGTTGAGTTTAATAAACAAGAAACTAAAATTAAGGCAAATTTGCTAATAGGAATGTATAAATAGATAACGAAGGTTCCTAATAATATTTTATTAACTAAATAGATGAATAAATAAAATTATAATTTAAAGATAATGATAAAATGAAATGTATTAGCTACCTTTGTTTAGCTATGAATAGAATGAACTTCTTCAACAAGCACAAGTAACAGTTTTGGTTGTACAAAGGATGTGGTTGAATGTGATGAACAATTCAACAAATTTATAATATGAATGTCATAAAAGTATCCAAGAATTCAAATAGAAATTTGAGGTTATCAATGTTATGGTCTCATCTTTATTTCAAACATAAGATGTCTATTTATGGATCAATATGGATATAGAGAATCAGTGTCAATCATGAGAGAATCATCACTGATTCAGCCAACATGGAGTCTTTGTTACAACCATGGATGATAATAGCTTGGGTACGGGTAGAGTTATTTGTAATAACTACAAATGAGGTAAATTGGCTATAAAGGTATATTTCTAGGTTATAATTAGTTTGAGGAGGTTGGGAATGGTTAAGGGTGTAGAATAAAGGCTATTTACTGGGATAGTAAATGGTAAATAATCTAAAAATTAAGATAGGGTTTATTTATGGGATTTAAATAAATAGGACCTAAAACACCTAATCAATCATACCTAAGGGTATGAAATTATAGTGATTACATTTTTCCCTTTTTTTGGAGCAGTATGGGATACATGTGAAACAAAAACTATGAAGGGTCCACTGGCTTGGATTAATATGAGGAGGTATCCCCCCCTCAAATGAGGAGATGGTAGAGGGTAAGGAGTGAGTGATGGGTTTGAAAAATAGATGGGATGGATAAATAATAGATTAAGTATAATAAATATAGATGCATAAAATGAATCATATATTTTTCACTAGTAGGATAGAAAACAATATAGAAAAATATGCCCTAAGGAAAATCTTGTAACTAGATCCCACAACTACAAATAGGTAGGATTAATGAAGTTAAAATAAGAGAACAAATGATATGGTTGGATAACTGAAGAATTGAGTGTGATAAACATTGTGTGTGTTACCTATATATAGTTTTTCTCAAGGGATAATGTACTCTTGGAACCTACTAAGGGGAGATACCAAAAGAGTACATGCCTTATATAGGTTATGGGACCATTAAGGAGTCAAAATCCACAAACTTAAAATGGTATAGGTTAAATAATAGGGTAAATGTTGTAAGGAACTAGGGATAGATAGGGATCAAGGCTAGATGTACATGAAAGTATAGGTAGTGCAAAAAAGAGGTCAATCAATACTGATAAAAAATGAATTGATAATGATCTAACCAAATGACATTGATTTCAGATGGATTGGTGCCCATCCAAACTTGAGTATATAAGCAAGATTGATGTAGAAAAGGGCTCATTTTCAATATAAGAGACCCCAAATGATGATAAAGAGTTTAGACAATGAGAGTGATATGAGATGAGATGGTGACTAGAGGTAATAGTTGATGATGATGATGCTCCTAAGATGATGTAGGTCATTTATTTTCTTAATTTTTTTAATTTTCTAAGACTTTTAGGATTTTTAGACTCTATGGATAGGGTAGATTATAAATGAATAGTGTTATGTAATCAACACCAATTTCCTAGTGAATTAGTGATGATTCATAGGGAATCGATGATGTTATATCAAAATAGTGTCAATTCAGGAGAATGGTGCCAATTCATAAGGAATCAACATTTATTCTTACCAAATGGGAAGGTCTTAGAAAACTAGCTAGCATTTAGGATAAGTTATAGGGTTTCAAGAAATGTTTAGACTTATAAGGGATATTGGTGATAAGAATAGGGGTCACTACTACATGATTACGTGTTGTCATTATTGGAGGATCTATGTGTATGAATGACAAATGATGACTTGGCCCATGTAGAGCTTATAGGATTGGGATAAGTGTATTATATTATTGGTGGTGTTGATAGAGTAATGGGATATCACTATTAGGACTTTATAGATGTTGATTAATGAGATGACCATCATTGAGGATGATATTTATAGGATATTAAGACTTAAAGTGTAGGGAGTACTGATAGTACCTATGGACATGTAGGTATATGGAGCAAATTTTGCGATTTTATGGAAATGATGTAAATGGGATTTATTTTATTAAGAAGGGTTTCAATTTTGAGCCACTTTAACAAGTAGACATAATAGGGAGAGGTGTGTTGATGATGATACTAGTGATATCCTACTATTCACTCCTAGATTTAGAAGGAGGGAGATTTACATGGGGATTTATTGGAGTTATTTTGTATATGCTAGAGCATCATACTATTTTTTTCATGGGAATCCACTCTAATAGTAGAGATATATAAGAAAATCTAGGGTTAGAAGACCTAGAGATAGTATGGTCTTGATGAGATAATGACAATACAATGTTAGGATTATGAGCACATTCAGATAGTGTAACCCATAGGTACCCCATGGATATTATGGTAAGATATTGACTACAGTGTGGTTTTCTTATGGAGGAAGGTTGATTTAGCATGCAACTTCAAATATGGCATTGCTAGAGATTTAGATTACTATAGGGGAGTGGTGAAGGGGTTGAGGGAAACATATATTATCTAGAGGCTCCATCTACTATTTTTTGAGTGGCTAAGGATGGAGGAAGAGATGACTTGGATATAGAGGGAGTGGTGGGTTACAAGGAGTAGGGATCATTTGGAGTACCTCCATTTTGGCCACATTTGGCGATAGTTTGGCTTAATATAGGAAATCCCACAGACCCCATATGTATACATTTAGGGTGAGATATAGTAAGAGCTACCAAGACCAATGATGGGAGATATCCTAGTATAGGAGGATTGGGTACTAGTAGGGGGTAGCATGGCAAGATAGGGGTTTTTGGTCATGCCATGGAGGAGAGGATGAGGAGATGGAGGATGTGGAGGAGGAAAAGGGGGATTCTAATTTTGGGAGAGTAGACCAAGGATGAGATGGGAGATGAGGAAGTTAGGGGATGGGGAGATGAGGAGGAGATAGAGGAGGAGGAGGTAGATGTTGATAATTTGGTTGCATATAAATACATACTATGAGATTAGTGTGCCTATTTAGATGGATGACTAACTATATCATAAGGGGTTTTGACTGTATCATGGGTGGAGTGAGATATAATGTGGGCTTAGATGGATACTTTATAGGTGGATTTTGATTCATTAAAGTTGAGTCATGACATGGTGGTGGGGGAACATGATAGGTAGAGGGCATAGCTGGAGATGCTAAGGAGGAGAGAGGAGGAGTAAGAGTCCTGATTATAGATAATTAGGGAGATGATGGGACCTATCAAAAGGCTGATACGAATTGTGATCATGGATCAATATAGAGATCTAGGTATGGAACTAAGATACTAGAGAGGATTGTCATAGAGAATCTTCTAGAGACTTCCCACTGTGCAATCTATATGGCCAGATAGGGTGGGTCCTCTAGGCACATGCATATAGACTCTATCAGAAAATGGAGTGTTATGTAGAGGAGAGATAGGGATGGTGATGGGGGTGAATATATATCAAGTATCCACCTAATAATATTGGAGTTTACATAGTATATTTATGTATATATATGCATTTATACTAGTCAGAGAGCCATAGACATGTATACAAACATCTTGATGTACATTGAGTTTTGAGATATGTGTGTGTGTGTGTGTAATTATGTATGTATATGTATATGTATGTATATATATATATATCTATATATATACATATACATATACATATATATATATATATACATACATATATATATACATATATATACATACATATATATATATATATACATACATACATATATATATATACATATATACACATACACACACACACACACACACACACACACACACACATATACATATACATACACACACACACACACACATATATATATATACATGCATATATATATATTTATATATATATATATATATACATACATATATATATATATATATACACATACATACATACACATATATATATATATACACACACACACACACACATACATACACACACACATACACACACACACACACACACACACACACACACACACACACACACACACACACACACACACACACACACACACACACACACATATCATGTTTTATGGATTATGGATTCATTTATGCTTTATAGATGGATTATTTTATGAATATTATAGATTTAGCTATTTATGGATTATGTTATGGATGATTACATTTGTTTATGGATTACATGATGTAATGATTATGGTTATGTATTGTTATACGTTATAGATGATTATGTTTATGGATGGATTTAGTTATTTATATATTATGGGCATTACAAGTGATGGCTTTAATGTTAATGCAGTAGATTAGATTACTATGAATATGAATTTTTATTGCATGTAATTAGATGAGTTAAATTATGAAATACATGGATCATGATTTTGATGTATAGATTTATTACTTTATGATTAAAATGGATACATGGATGTGATGGATTTGATGTTTAAATAAAAAATGGATATGATTATGATTATGTGATTATGAGTTAAAATATTTGTTTATGGATTTACAAATGGGTATTTTATTACTTGATTAGTGATTTTGGTAGATTTTATGAAATGTGATTATGGATTTAAAATTTACAATTTGGATTAATGATTATGGATTATGATTTTAATGGTTTATGGATTAAAGGATGATAATTGTACTAATTGTTTTTAGATTTAGATTTAGAAATTTGTTAAATATGTATGGAATTTTGGTAATTAATTTAAAATACTTAATGCTCATTATTGGCTCGTACCATGACCCAAGGAAAACCATTTAAACTTAATGCACATGCATCCTTAACTTGGTACTAATAAAAGTCTCAATAACTTTAGGTAAAATAATTCTAGGATCTAATTGATTTTATTATTAGGATGTGATAAAAAAATGACTCTAAGAATAAGATGTTTCTATCTTACATACCCTAAACTAAGGGTTAACCTAAAATCCTAGTGTGTCAATCCATGTAGACTAATCAATGTGGGAAGTGTAAAAAATTAAAGAAAGATGATCGATGCAAAAATATTTATATGGATACTTTATCAATTATAACCATCCTTTGAGGGAGTGATCTATATATTAAGATATGATTCTTGAAATCTCTATCTTTCGAGGGAGTAGTATATGTTTTTGATATTTCATATAACTTTACAATTATTTTGGATTTAATATAGTTGTCCTTCAAGGGAGAAGTCTATTTATATTACTTTCAATTTTATGGATTGGACTTTAGGTATCCTAGGATAATTTACCAAAGATTTGATATACAAGATAAAAGACATGTATTCTTGACAGGAACTTTAGTTTTAATAAGGGATTTTAGGGAATAATGTTTTAGATATCCTTCCCATAATGGGCGTATCTTATCTAATTAGAGCATGTTATGAATAAAGTTGGGGTATTAATATTTAAGGATAATAATAGGATAAATATGTTGGATAACATGTCTCTATATATCATTATTAGGTATAAGAGTAAGAAGGATATGAAACCTAAAAACTAAACTAGGCTGACCACAGTGATTAAAATTAATTAGTAGTATAAATGGCATAGATATAAGGCATTAAGAGGTTCACACTCTAATTTTAGATTAGGAGAGGCTAAGTGATATGCCCTAGATTTGTAATTGTTTTAGATTATGGTAAAAGTAGGTTTTGAAGGGACCCCAAAACCCTTTAACAAAATCAAGAAAGATAAAGCATTAACAACCACCAAGAAAAGCAATCTTGAGACCTGCTGAAGAACAACATCAAAATCAGGTTTTACAGGGACCTAAAACCACAAACATAGTCCAATAAAAGTACATAGGTTTTACAAGGACCTGAAACCTTAAAGAAATTACAGCATAGGGTAAATAAAGCTAAAAAAAATATATTTTTAGCATTCTACCCTAGCCAAAAATATAGGTTGCCATTGCAATAAACAATAATGACACACAAGCATTTATTGGGACATAAAAATTCCACAAAATACCTTTGGTTCTCTATCCCTTTGATTTGATAGAGACACCATCAGATCCTATAATAATGATGGTCATAATGATGTCAAGAGAAATGTCATACTCCACCATGCCCTCAAAACCTAAAATCGCATTGCCCACAACCCTGACATCCTTACACTAATGAATGCCCCTTGTCAAACACTAGAACCAATTTGTTCAGCCAGTTCCACACCTCGCTTTTGAGATCCATGTTCAACACCCTGATTACATTCTACAGCTTCAACAACTGCCTCAAGATTATGACAATGTTGTCCATTTATATCTCACCATATTTATATAAAACCATGAGGGGTAGGATGTTAGATAGGTTCTGAGTGAAGGAGATTTCCCTCGGGTCTATTTTCCCAGCCATCATCTTTCACAACCACACCTTTGCAGGGGTGGCCTTCAATAGGAACCCTAAATTGGGCATTCCCACAAAACTAACATAAACCCCTGGTCACAGCAACAGTACTCCATCACCACCCATGGGGTCACGGGGTTGAACTCCACCACCTCCACCCCTCTATACGCCAATCGCACTTGGAAGTCCCTGTGCATACCCTTCACCATGGCTATGATAGATGGATGCACATAGGATTTCAAACCCTAGTTTTAGCTTATCTAGATTTGTAATTGTTGGTAACATATGGTCAGACCCAATTTGGAGAAAATTTTCCTCTTTCTTTTTTCCATATTAGTTATACATTGATTTTATTTTAAGACAAGATCACAAAATTTAAATTAACTTTTATTTAAATGTTTATTAAATTTGTGTGTAGTTCATTCCTAATATACATGTAGATGGTTAAGGGTAGATGAATAATGTTCATCTAAGAGTTCATTTTGGGCTACTCTTTCCTGATGAAATTCATCCTCATAAATTATATCATTTAGGGATATGAGAAGGGATAGAATTAGAACCTAAAAAGGAAGTATAGATTTAGTACCATAGATGAGGGATAAAGGTGTAATTCTTGTAAGGATCTAAATACTATTATGGTAAGTCCATAAGACATAGGGAACATGCAAGTGCTAATTTTTGCCTACTTCATTGATGACTTTAGTTAGGATTTTGAATAGAGTCTTATTGGATGCCTCAACCTATCCATTATCTTTAGGATAGTAGGGTGATGATAAACTAAGCTCAATGCTGAAGGATCACAGAGCTCTTCCATTTTTTTATTCTAAAAAGATTTTTAGTTATCTATGATGATCTTATGAGGGATGTCAAAGCGATTATTGATATGTTGAGTAATAAATTCAATAATTTTATTTACTTTAGTCAAGATAAGGTGGGTAGACTCCACCCACTTAGTAAATTACTTAGTTTTGGTAATGATAAACCCATGACATTGAGATAATTTAGGATTGATTTTTCCTATAAGATCAAACCTCCACTGAGAAAAAGTCAAAAAGCCTTGAGTGACTTGCAAGGCTTGGCTAGGGATATGGGATAAGTTGTCTTGTGGTTGACACTTGATACACTTCTTAACATACTCATGATAATATTAATTTAAATTGGGCCAATAATATCTCAATCATAAGATTCTCTTAGAGATAACATGAACACTAAAGTGTCCCCCATATGATCCATCATGGCCTTCCTCAATATCAAGTGTAGCTTTATGATATTGGATATAATGAAGAATAATGACATCAAAACCATTCCTATAAAGGACGCCCACTAGTATGACAAAATGGGTGATGTGATGCTAAAAGGATCACATAGAATTTATAGATATGTCAAGAGGAGTAATCCCTCTAGATAAATAATCAAATATCTAGGAATACTAGAGATCTGATGGATTCTCCTCCACACTATGGATGGAAGGGAGGTCATTTTTGGTAAAAGAGGGTTTGTTAATCCTATCAATGAGGACAAAAAAATTTGACTCATAAGATGAGGATGGAATAAAATAGGCCAGGGAGGCCATAGTATCCATAGATTTGTTAGTTAATTGAGGGGTGGCTCTAATCATAAAATTATCAAAGGTGGATAGCAATTGATCAACTAATGTTTTATACTTATGAAGAGTATTGTTATTACATTTATAAATTCCTTTTATTTTGTTAACCATGAGCTAGGATTCACCATAGATATTAAGGATTTTAATACCTACAGCTAAGGTAGTTTTGAGACCTATGATTAAAGCCTCATACTCTACCATATTGTTAATGTAGTCAAAATTGAGTTTAAAGGATAGAGGGATAGGTGTCCACTTAGGAGGAATTAAGATTATTTGTGATCCCCTAGAATGTTCACATTTATATCCATCAAAGAAAAGAGTCATTTGATAGTGTGGATCAAGTTGAGACATGGAGGCTATAAACTCCTCTATAAATTCATAGTTAATTGGTTGACTATGAGGAAGGGGTGCCTCAAAAACATGATTAATAATAATTTTACCTTTAACTAACTTTTGATGGTTAAAATCTAGATCAAACTCCACCAAAATCATAAGCCATTTATCCATTATCTGATTTTGATAAGGCTTGAAATGTATGAATTTTAGGGGATTGATGTTCATAACAACATAAGTTTTATGATTGAAGAGATAATGTCTAGTTTAGTAGAAATGAAAACAATAGTTAAACTCAAATTTTTAGTATGAGAATAAATTGTATCATATTATACAAGCGTATGACTAATGTAGTACACCACTTTCTCTTTGTGTTGCTCATCATGATGGGCCAACATAGCTCAAAGGGCATGGATAGTAGTGGAAATGTATAAGAATAATAATTGTCCTTATTTTATAGGTGTGAGGATTAGTGGAGAGAGGAGGTAACCATTAAGATCTTAGAAGGATTTTTGACAACCAAAATCCCACTTAAAGAAGATATCCCTCCTTAAAAAGGTGATGGAAAGGTTGACAATGATCAGGTAATTGGGAGATAAAATGATAGATATATTGTAATTTACCTTGCAAACTATGAATTTGATTTATATTAGATGGAGGTGGCATTTATAAGAAGGATTTTAGTTTATAGGGGTCAAATTCCATCCCATGGATGGAGATAATAAATCCTAGGAATTTACCCATTAATACTAAAAAAAAACACTTCTTAGAATTTAGACAGATGTAAAATTATATTTGGTGGTAAAAAATTACCTTTAAAATGGAAAGGTGATCTTTTCATATCTTTTATTTACCTAGGAGTTCATCTACATAATCCTCCATAATGTTATGTATAATATCATGAAAAATATAGGCCATGTCTCTCTGATAGGTGGCTCCTACATTTTTAGGAAAAAAGAGAAAAATTTCCCCTGAGGAGTGATAATTAAGGTCTAATGCTGGTATTCTAGTGTGATAAGAACCAAATTATACCCAGAAAAAACATCCATTAATGACAAAATTTCATGTCTATCAATAAAATTTACTAACTGATCAATATTATGGAAAGGGAAATCATCCTTTTGACAAGTGAGATTGAGGTCTTGAAACTCTTTACAAAGGCCAAATCCCCCTATAAGATTTGTTATAGAGATGATGTTAGATACCTTAATGATGCACAAAATCTCTAGAGATCCTACGTAAATGTCAATGGTAGCCTTATTTAGAAGACTAGAGTTTTTTATGGGAAAGATTTATGTAGTTGAGAGTTTTTAGTTCCAAAATGAGTTAAGATGGACTTATCATCATAGCACTAAAGAATAGGGATGGTGGGGGAATCCTACCCTATCATGTCAAGATAGGATAGAGGAATGGTGTGGACCTCAGCATCACACTAAAGATAAGAGGTTTTATGGTAATGGTTTTTATTAAAAAAAATTAAGTAGAATGGATAAGATGTTATCAGTCAAGGAAAGGATGTCAAATGGTGAGGATGGTATATCCTCTTCAGGGATGGTGGAAAGAGTAAAATTCAGGGAGGATTTGGGATATTTGTTAAAGCCAAGGTTGTGTTTCTCATGGGGTTTTCTAAACTCCCCCCAATACAACTTCATGTAGGCCTTATTCATAATGTCCTCTACTAAAACCTTTCTAGGCACATTATTTTAGGTATTTTTCTATGAAACAAGGTTTATTAAGAAATCAAAATTTGAATATGAATGGTCTAGCCTAAGTTTATTCAGAAGGGCCTAGGAAAGTTGGTCGATTCCCCCATAAATTAGATGGGTATGAAGGAATGGTGGACTAAAGGGAATAGTTTCCCCTATATTTGGAAAATAGGTTAGTTATTTATTAGGCCATCCATATTTTTATGGTATAAAGAGGGTGTTAAGTGTTAGTAATTGGTACTCTCTAGTTGAAAACTTTTGGAAGGTAGAATCGGTAGTTTCTTTACCTAGTCTCGATGAAGGGATAGTTGTGCTAGTGTATTATTCATTAGATGTTGATATAATATAATTTTGTAAAAAATGTTGGAATTAATTGGGTTGAAAGGTAAGGTTATAGGTTTTGAAGGGATGGGGGTCATATGAGACATTATAGATTTTGCCCTCATGTTCAAATTTAATGCATTTATTCAATGTTGAGGGAACACAATGCATGACATGTATCCAAATATGTCCTAAGAAAATATTGTACTAGAATTCACCTTAAATAACATAAAATAATCTAGGGAGAACCTAAGGGTCTACTTGAATGTGAAGTACTACCATTACTAATGTTGGGTAATGGTATCATTAAAGGCTTGTAGAATGATAGGCGATTGGGCTACCACTATATTATATAACTTAATTTTTTTTAAAGTGTGGCAAGAGATAATGTTTATAATATCATCATTATCTATCATGACTCTTTTAATCTATATTTGATCTATCTATGAAGTAATAAACAAAATAGGATCCTAGTCATCTGGTTATATAGGTGGTATTTATGAATCATGAAATGTTATAAATAAGGATTTTTAAAGTGATGCAATGAAGGCTAACAATAGTTAGGACTCATCTATTTGTATTTCTATAGCCCATAAGGCTTATATCATGGCTTTGCAGTGCTTTGGAGAGTTTTAGACAAGCTTGTATAAGGACATATTAACTAGTAGTTGATATAGTTACTTTAAGACTGATATTTTAATGATCTCTAAAGAATTATTATTTTATTATTTTCCTAAAATGGAGACCATAGGTTTGGAGGCAGGTGTTGTATAACTATTTACAATAGACACTAGTGCTTTAGTGATAGTCACCTTAGTTTTGTCATGACTATGGGTCTTATGACCCTGTGCCCAAGATCATGCTGCTATATGAACCACATCTATCTAGAATAGAAGGGGGTTTGTGCTTTAAGATTCATATTCATTTATGGGGAGAGAGTGATGCCAAACCAATCTTTGATTCTATCCTCTTTTATAGATTGATATGTCATGTGATTTTATATAATAGATGGAATTATAAGGGCATGATTTAGTTGTTCTATTAATATATCATCTTCATCTAACATATTTTAGACTACAACCTTTAACATGTTACATCTTTTTATGTCATTCCCTACTATTTGATGGTATGCACATGACCTATTCTCTCTATACCATGAAATTTTTTGAATATGAGGGTTGATAGGCTTTATAGGTGCTAGTGTGATTAAGGAGGTATAGATAAGCTAATCAAGGATATTAGAATAATATACATTCAATGGGTCCTAAGTCAACTTTTCCACCCTTTAGGGTGTTAGTGGGTGCCTCAATCCTTGGCCTTTAGAGCTAGCTTCTTGGATAGTCCTTATGATAATTAATTTATGGTATTGGTAACTCTTTACTCCTAAAATAGGTGGGTAACAAAGGTTTAATTTATTATATATTGGCATGACCATAGTGTGGATATTTCATTGTGATGGTACCTATGTTTTAGTGATACATTTTATAATAGTAGATTTCAATTTGGTTAAAGTATGGGGCCCTAGTATATATTCTCTAGTCTTAATAGAGGGTAATGGTGATTTTCCTTTTCATATCTAGTGAAGGCTTGTGAGGATGTCCTCTTTAGGTAATTTAATCCTAAAAAGATGAATTTTTAGATATTTTCCCCTTGGGGCTCCTATATTTTTATTTCTGGTATCTACATCTTTCCCTTTATTTTCTCTATAATTTAGTGTCTCCCTAGCAATGGGAGGAACTGATCTAGAGGTAATTTGAGGTACAAGAATTTCCTTAGGGAGTAATAATATAGTGGGAATAGGTATACTAGATATGGGTAACACAATAGTGTGAAGAGTGGAATCTTATGGAATGTCAACACAAACTTTTTCTTTAATAAATTTTTCATCTTTTGGTTCTTGAGTGTCCTTAGATATAGACTCTTCTAGTGGGTCTAAATAATGAGATCTATCATATTAATGGAATTTTTGGGGACATTATCATTGGGTTTGGATGGTTCAAAATTATCTCATATGAGGATATCAGGGATAGAGGCATCAACAACCTCTTTAGGTAGAAGTTGGCCATAAATGGTGTTAATTATGTGAGTCTCATGTTCTGTTGTGGATCCTAATTTAGATTGTATGGAGCTCAATGTTGAGGTATGATTTGGAAAGGGTTATTTGAATATATTGATAGATTGATTTGTGGGGAAATTAGGATTTTTTAATATAAATTCTCCTTGATCTATAATATTTTGTACTAAGCCTTTAAAATAATGACATCTATTGACATTGTGACCTATTACATGGTGGAAATTAAAGAAGTCATTTTTCTAAACCAACTAGGTCTAGGATGTGACTCATTGAGAGGATTTAAGGGATGGAATTTGACAAGATAATTTTTTAGGAGTTTATCTAATATAGATTCATAGGATTCTCCTAGAGGGGTATATTATCTTAAAGGAAAGCATGTTAATAGATTTTGGGACTATGCTTACAAAGTAGAGGGCTTGGATTGGTTTTTGGTTTGAGGTGGTGTTGATTTCACAACTATGGTATTGACAACCCCTTAGTAGTCCCTTTAGAGGGTTCAGATTTAAAGTTTTTGTTTCACAGTTTGGCCTTCCCTTCTTCGAGGGATCTAATTTCAAGCTTACTAGTCATTAAAAAGGCCTCATCAAAAGCTATAAAAGACTATACATATAGTGTTGATGAAATAAATTTATCACATGATATCACAAATAATTTTATTAACTCAAGTTACATCAAAGAGAAATTAAGTTAGTTGATTAAACTTCTCCATCTAGCCATAAATTCAGCAATAGACTCATCATCAAATTGGTGGATGGCATAAAGGTCTTTAATGGTGACTTTCTTGACTATATTAATGGACACTTATTCTAGTAATATTTGGGAGAGCTACCCAAATGAAAAGAGGGAATGTTAGGGGATTGAGTTATACCAATCCAAGTTAGGTCTAGCTAGCGACATAGGGAATATCCTAAGAAGGAGCACATCATTATGTGTTATGTGGTAAAAAAACATGTCGAAATGCTTGTACATGCTTTTGGGTGTCCTATTTACTCTATAATTTGATAAACTTAAGGATTTTACATTGTGGAGGATAAGGTCTAATAGGAACTATTGACTTGATGAAATCATTACAAATATATTCATAGGTAAGCATGTTCTTTTGATCAAAGGTAGAATATTCCAAGTTATCCATCCTATTTATAAGGATGGTCATAAGATCTAGTTGATAATTATGTTGAGGGATTTATCTAAAAACATTCTACTTTATTAGTTGGTATGTAGGTAATGGCATGGAAAATTCCTGGGACAAGGGATAACCAACTAATGTGGATGTAATGAGTTGAGAAGCCACCACATATTATGGAGCTTCTAAAGGGATATATATAGATCCAATATCCTATGTAGGTTCTATATATTGGGTGATCAAGTGTACATACTAATGAGGTTGTTGAATCATAGTAGACTATTATAATGGTTGCATTTGGGTGATTAAGGGCATACTAGTTTGAATTGGTGGAAGTGTCATTGGGACTAATATGACTAGGTTTTAGAGTGAGGTAGTAATTGGTTAGGTATCTGTAGGTTTATTAGTGGTAACATTAAGAGTTTGAGCAATGTTTAGTGATAGATCAATATATGTCATTAGAGGTGGGTTACCTAAGGGTTTCATCATAGTGTTATTAAAACTAGTAGGAAGGGGATTATTATGGGATGTTACCCTAACAATTGTAAATCCTTTGATCTCCTCAAAGGGCATGCCATATGGATGTTAAGAGAACTACATATGGTGAGATAATGGGATACATATGGACATGGAGGTGAGATAATGGTTAATAGCTATAGGATTACTATATAGTATGGTGGCAAAATTAGGATCACCTTGGGTGTAGTATTGAGGGATGCCCTATCCTATGGACTCAGGAGAAGTTAGAGGGCTAGGTGAATTCTCCATAGATGAACAAATAGGTGGGGGTTAAATATTTTTCTATGACTATTGTCACATCAAAACTGTGTAGTTATAAAAAAAACATGAAATATAAAGTACATAGAAAATTATTTTTAATTATCTCATTTTAAATGAGGAGGAAAAGATGCACACACTAAAGTCATTATGAATTTTTTTTTACTTTATTAACATAAAAGTGTCAAAAAAAGAAAAATAAAGATACCAAGGGTCCAAAGAAATGGTGATCTAAGGAATGTCTCATGCTTTGTTTTTTAACTCAAGGATTTTTGTATAAGTATTGATAGTTGTCTTGGAGTTGGGGTCTATCCCCTTACTTCACACACCATACTGTAAGGGTGTTGAGTGCTTAGCTAGAATATATTGATAGACCTAAGTTTATACTCACCTAGAGAATTGAGTTGGTCCTACCATTGGTGGTGAAATCCAAGTGGGATCATTTGGAAGAAGGTTGTCATAAGGTGATGAAATCCCCATTGATTTTCTTATGTTGGGTGTTTTGATAAGTTTATTGTGAATGTGATTTGGTTTTTGTGCGATAAAAATGATGATTATGATAAATTTACCATTTATATTATTCTATGTGAGTAAAGTAAATAGGCAAAATGAATGAAGATTTTTTAACCCTTAAAAGGGAAAAATGTAATTTTGATTTTATTTGGATGAATAAAAAAACAAAAGAGAGGTAAAAAGATAAAAAAAAAATTAGAAATGAATCTTAACAAAAAGAGTGAGGCCTTAGGGGTCCCACTAGGCATGCCAAAATATTTAAGTATTTTTTCATTTTCTTTTGAATTGAAATGTGATTTATTAAAAAAATAAAAATAATAAGATTTATGTGGACACCTATATAATGGAATACCTCATGCACCACTTAAATCTAGTGATAGTGAGAATGCCTTTTTAGATGGGAAGGCTAGCCTACACACAAGTGAATACTTGATAAAAATAGATTAATAAAAGAGATGGGTGGAATGCTTGATCCAAGATCAGTTCCAAGATGTGGTGCACTTCCTTATATGGATGCCAATCCACTATTTATGCAATTAATCAAAATAAAGGCATAAGAAATTACAATAGATAAATGATTCAAGTTTTCTTCCTTGATTAATTTAGTAATGTAAATAAAATATTCTTCCTAATAAGTAGAAGTAAAATCTACATCATCTTCAATAATAGCTAATGATTCTTCATAGGATTCATTAGATGATGCATAGATGGTGACATAAATGGATAGATCAAAATATATGTCACTCTGATATGCAAATAAAGCCTGGGAGACTATAGGGATATCAATGATGTTGGTTATGTCATGAACTAAATTGGGTAGAGTCATTTACAAGGAAAAGGCGATGTTCAAACAATAGTAATCAATAAAGGGGTTATAAATAGAAGATTATGGTAATGTCTTAAATCCTTTGTATTAAACATATTATATTGTGTTGATTTTGACGAGATCAATGTCGATCGACATAATTAATGTCAATTTGGAATAAATTGGCATCAATTCTCTTTAACTGAGTTTAATAAATCAAAAATAGGAAATGAGGTAGATTTACTAAAAAGAATGTATAAACAAATAATGAAGGATGATAATAATATTTTAATGATTATAAATATATAAATAAATGAAATACTAATTTAAATATAATGAGAAAATGAAATTTAGTACTTACCTTTGATCGACTATGAGCGTAATGGACTTTTTCCATAGGCATAGGCAATAGTTTTAGTTGCACAGAGGATGTGGTTGAATGTGATGAACAATTGAACATAGTGATGGTATGCTTGTTTTCAAATTCTTCAAGAATTCAAACAATCTTTTGAGGCTCTCAATTTTTTGGTCTCATCCTGAATCCCAACACAAAATATGTATTTATGAATCAAAACCAATCTAAAGAATTGGCATCGATCATGGGAGAATCATCACCAATTTACCCAAAATGGAGCCTTTGTTATAACTATGGACAAAAAATATCTAGGGGATGGGTAGAGTTTTTTGTAATGACTCTATATGAGTTAAATTGGTTATATGGTTAGATTTATAGGTTATAATTGGTTTTAAGAGGTTGGGAATGGTTAAGTGGGTAGAAGTAAAGGCTATTTACTGAGATAATAAATGGTAACTAATCTAAACCTTAAGACAAGGTTTATTTAGGGGATTTAAATAAATAAGACCTATGAAACCTAATTAACTATCCACAGGGGTAAAATTTTATAGTTTATACACCTGAAATAAGATAATTTCAACCATCAATTAGTCAAAAAAATGTGATTTTGCACTGAAACCTTATTTTTATACCTATTCCATATAGCCCTAAAATAGGAAAACCTCCTTGTGCATAAGAGTATATGGATTGTATTATAAAATTGAACAAATTTTGAGGACCCTCTATCCCTTTACAACTTAATTCTAAGTTTGAGGATCAAACGCTGAGTGTAAGTATCTATTTTATGTCATTTCTCTCTCCAATTAGGCCTCTTGGGCCTGAAAATAAAAATTTGGCCCAAATGGCCACCCACATGTGTGAAACCTAAAAAAGTTTTTGATTCAATTTACCTATCCCAATACCATCCTCCATGAAAACATTGGGCTTTTAGAACCTTGTACAAATAGGAAAGCTATGAAAAGGCCAACAAACTAGCCCTCCCTTAAGCTTGTTCTGGACTACCCTAAAAAATTAGGTTTGTTTGAGAATTTATAGGTAATATTTTATAGTTTTATAGACTTGGATAGGTGAAATAAAGGTTAATTTTAGTGTTGAATATTTGTTAATTCATGAATATTCTAGTTTTATAAATCTAAATTTAGTAATTTTTTGGGGTATTGAAGAGCTTGGAATCACCTAAATTTTTTGGATGTAAGTTTATTTTTAGGGTCAAAACACCTAATATCTAAAATAAATTCATTAATATAAAATTTTATCACCCATACCTCAAAAGGAAATCTAGGTACATTCATCTCACATTAAGCATGTAGACAATCATCTCTGTGTGTGTGTGTGTGTGTGTGTGTGTGTGTGTGTGTGTGTGTGTGTGTGTGTGTGTGTGTGTGTGTGTGTGTGTGTGTGTGTGTGTGTGTGTGTGTGTGTGTGTGTGTGTGTGTGTGTGTGTGTGTGTGTGTGTGTGTGTGTGTGTGTGTGACGGTTGTATACTTGTGCTAATATCCATCTACATATGTCAATGGTTGTTCACATAATGTAGATGACTGTTTGAGGTATGAATGGTCATCTACATCATGTGGATTCCTACATCATGCAAATGTCCACTAATAAGTGCACTTTAGCCTATCCAATGGTCATTCGTAACCTAAAATAATAGTAAAAAATACTAAAAACATAAATATTATTACATATTTGGAATCCTCTCAAAAATTTATGTAATTTCAAAAAAAACAATGCAATCTGAGTTCATATGCAAAAGTTATGGGGGAAGTTGGCTAGGTTAAAGTGCACTTGTCAATGTATGTCTACATGATGTAGATATACATCCACATTATGTAGATGATCATCCAAACCTTAGATGGTCATTTATATCATGTGGATGTCCATTGACAAGTGCACTTTAACCTATCCAACTTCTTGAGGCTGTAGCTTTTGCACATAGACTCAGATTATGATGATTATTTTTTAAAAATTTCATAATTTTTAGAGAGGAATCCAAATATGTAATAATATTTATGTCTAGATAATTTTTGTATTCATAAAATATTTATTTTCCTACTCCATCTCTCTATTCACTTGTATAATGAATCACCTTCCAAATTGATTCACCACCATTATGAATCCAATTCACTTAGGAACCTCTAACAAGTTTTTAATAAAGTCTACTAAAATTAACCCTGGGTTAAATACATCCCAAATTAACTCTTTTAATTATTATCATCCTTATACACAATTTAACACCACCTTTTTGCCTCCAAATCATACAAAAGTATAATTTTCAAAGAGTCTATATAGTTTCAAGTATAACCAAAAATCATAGTGATCCTCCTTTTCAAGTGAGAATTTTTTTTTAGGTGTGTTTAAATGTCATATATTCCATTTCATATTCTTTAAATATCAATTCATTCAAACTAGTCAAAACTAGTTTTCTAGTAGCCTATGAGTGGCTCAACTTCTTAATGATAATTCATAAAGTCTAGGGCCTTAACCATAAAAAAAATGGCAATTTTTTTTAATTTAATAAGGTATCCTAACACCTAAAAAATACCTTAGGTTCCCATGTAAAGTGACTGTATTTTTGTGAGCATAAGAAAGTACCTCCTCAATTAGGCATACTACATTTTATGAGGTTGAGGAGAAAGAATGAACTTGATCTAGAATCTTGGAGTTTATTTTTGGGGTTTAAGACACTATGGAGGTTTGTGACATCCATGATTAATATCTACCATAGTTGTATTCATCATTTTTTCCTTCTTGATCATCTAGAAATATGTTGACTGAGACTGAGGGTTTTTTAACCAAGCAACATTCTTGACCATAACTAATATGTTATTAAATTTTATCTATAATTAGTATTTCATTAGAGTTATATGTCATTTAAAACATTTTAATCTACCCCCTTAAACCTATTGGAAACCTAAATTATCTCTGAGAAGGTCATTTAACCCTTCTTAAGACTCTAGGCACACTCAACAAACATGATACATAGGCTAGTTCTAGGTGTTATTTTACATTTATTGGCTAGACTTCCAAGAATATTATATTTATATGTGATGCAAAGGAAATTTACCTCCTTACCAAATTTTTCCTTTCATATTCATTCATTCATTCATTCATCTTTTATTATTTGAATCAACATGTAACAATAAATGTATGCTTCCTCACAATGGTTTATGAATCTTGTCACCTTAGGGC
Source organism: Torreya grandis (assembly GCA_037957365.1). NCBI lineage: Eukaryota > Viridiplantae > Streptophyta > Pinopsida > Cupressales > Taxaceae > Torreya > Torreya grandis. The sequence continues at coordinate 389,127 of JARHVA010004165.1, read as the reverse complement.
TGGTCCTCACAATGTATTCCCACTTCTCAACCCATCCTACACCTTATTTAATGCATAAAACCAATTCCATATAACTCTACCCTACCCTTTTTTAACTCCTTGTAGCCTTTTCTTGTTGAATTTATCCTTATACAAAGATGTACAAACACTAATCCAAAAAATATACACAAATCTAGATACCCTTTTCCTTAAACCATCTACTCACCAAGTTTCAATCATGAACTAGTTTTTTATACCTCTTTTCTACATGAATTTAGACCTATTAGGTCTCTATGGGTCTTTTCTACAAATAATCACTACTAATGGTATACATTCATACCCAATCAAACTATAGACCTCAAAATCCTTTAGTCCATCATCAAACCTATATGTAGAATGTTTAAAATATCAAATTTAAGTCTTAAACCCTAGAATAGGGTTTCATGTTGTTGTATACTCTCGAGAATGAATCTTTTATAGTTTTATGAACTAAAGATGGTTTCAAGTGACTATGATGGTCCCTTTAAGTTTATTCTAGAATTAGCTACATTTACCAATCAATAAAGATTCAATATTAATCCACTATTACACCTTTTTGAATGGATCTTGATCTCATTGTATGTGCTCGGTCATAACATTAGGACCTATAAAGATTATTTAAGGAATTAAAAAAAATTACAAGGATTACCATGGCTGAATGAATGTTCCTAGGTTTTATCCCAACACTTTACACTCTTTTCAATCAATTAGTGAATTCATAAACTCATGTACAATCCTTCTCAACCAAATTTGCTTTTCGATTGTGTGTGATTCTTAGAACAACACAGGGTTTAAAATAATTATCACAAGAATGAATAATTAAATGCATGTAAATGAAAAAGTCTCTTCTCAAATGTCTCAAACAAGGATTTCTATCTCTTTATGGTTTATCTCAAATGTTCATACTAGATTGGTTTACCTTTAGGTGATATTTTTTCTCTTTTAACATATAATTCTAAACTAACACTCAAAACTACAACAATGCACCATATTCCTTAATAAAATGGAAAATAATTTTATCAAAAAAATGAAAAAATAATGTTTATAATCAAATAAATAAATCACCAAACTATAGTTTTGTCCTCAGGGAATAAACATATCTAAATCTCCTTCTTTAATTAACTTGATCATAGTTATTTTCAATCACATAGATCACGGTGTTATCACATGGATTAACATTATCAAATTCATTCTTTTCAAGTCTCATTACATACATTAAAATGTATATCTCAAATTAAATATCATTGTTTCCCCACTAAAACAAACTCCTCTATCAAAACTCACTTTATACCCTATTACAACATGCAAATAGATTACACACAAAAATCTAAGAACACAGGCAGTATTTGCTACAATTTTTATGTCTATTAATCATTTTTCAACATCTTTGAATGGGATACATGGATTATACACACAAAAATAACTCCAAGAAACACCTATATAAGGTGCATAAATGAATCTTGAAAATTTCCCTCCAAGAGGTCTCTTTGTTTACATGATATTATTCATGTTTTTGCACAATATGACCATAATGACACCATGATAAAATAATTATGAAATTTTGACCCTTACATATTATCTAAATCTCTTAAACATGTTTATGACACATTACCACCTTTATAAACATATGAAAGTTCCTTTAAAGGCTTACCAAATTTCAAATTTTAAAAAAATTGCTTTTGGCAAGAAACCATGAAGATTAAATTTTAAATAACCTAGACACCTAATAAAGACGCATGTAGACCAAAAACAACTCTAGGACACTTCTTATATTATTTAAAACCAAAAATGACTTCAAGATGACATCTATAAAGGATGCCACTGTATCAATATGGATCTTTCACTAAGTATGTCTAATTATTTATAAGTTTTTATAAGGGTTTTCATAAATTTTTATTTCAATAAACAAACAATTCTCATTCATCCATTATTCCTAACAAACAAATTTTCACTATGACCTACACACAGGTTTATGTGTATTGATTGAGTATTGATAGGCCTAAAGTGATTCATCCAATTTTGATATCATCTTACTTGGATCTGGATCTATCTAGGGGTGTCATTTACTCCTTAAAGATTCATTTTCATACAAATTTTATCCTCTCACAATCTTAGTCCACACTAAAACCCTCTTGGTTGTAGGTGAGTGTTTAACATATTGGTTGCCTTTTTGTAGGAGAAACATTTCCACAAAGCTCTTATCACTTTGATATATTTAAAAACTAACAGAGTATAATCCCACCTATTTCATAGCCCTTTCTCAACATATAATTGTAAGGAAAAAAGTTTCAATTAGTTATACACAGAGACTTGACTATCTCCAATAGGGGTATAGGTGACTATGATCTAAGAGCTCCCTTTCTTTGATCATTTGAAGGGTCTACAACCTATGGAATCATTTCTTAGTTATTAAATTTCCTTCTTAAGAAACTTAATCAGTTGAATTAGTCCATGATTTTCTAATAATAAATTCACTTGAATCACTTATCACACCATGTATAATAAACAATTACTCATGCAAAGACACTATTATAGACTTCAATACACCTAAGACTAACAATTATACTTGTAAGTACATTGTTACCTATTTTAAGATATTATCATGACCAAGATTTGACCTTTCTAACTTAATCTATGTTGAGTATTTTAGGTTTGAATATGTCTTTTGAAGAAAGGATCTCTCATATTTCAGATTCGTCTATCATATGCTTCTTATCCTATGCACTCTCATAGGCTTGGATGACCTTTTAGGCCTATAAGGTACTTAAATGAGTTATCAAAATTAAAACTACCCTAAATACATTGAATCAAGACTCATTAAATTTTCCACCTAAATAGTCTAAATTTAATTTAAACACCAAATCAAAACACTATATCATTTTACAAGTCATTTAAAGGTAACTTAGACCTCTTAGTAGGCCTAATTGTAGGTCTATTTAGGTTCTTTGATTTCTCAATAAATTAGTATTTTTATTAGAGTAATGTGATAGGTTATATATAACTAAATGGATATTTTGGTATCCTTTAGATATCACATGTGCACCTACCCCATTTTATCAAGTTTTAAACCAACTTGAACTCAAACAAACCTGTAAGCTACCATTGATATCTTTTAGGCTCTTTGAGGAAGCACATCCCATCCATAAAAATAATGCATACAACTTTTTAATGTCTTATAATTTGTTTCAAGAATTTAAAACACTTAAATTTAAATTTTGAGACTTCTCAAAGCTTAAATCAATTTGAACTTATAAGCTTTACTTGGGAATAAACATAGTCCTATCATGACCTTTGTTTAGGCTTACTTGATCAAATTAGTACTCTTATTTTTCAAACTTCCAAAAGTCACCTATGAATTCTTTGACATTATAAAAGAGTGTTTTTATATATTTTTTATGTATATTATACATTTAATGACATATCTTCTAAACTTTTATCTCTATTTTTTATCAAATGGTCATTACTTCACTGTCTTTCATGTCAATCCTGACTGTGTGTAGAAGTTCAACTTGATATCTAATTAGAGAGTAGATTTTCCCTTTATCATATATATTATGCCTCTCATCATGTATTTTGAATAATTTAATAATACTTTAATGTGAATTACTTAGTTTTATGAAGTTGTGAACTTCATATAACACTCTCAAACTTCAAACTCAAACCTTTGATTGTGGATAGACCTAGATATAACCATCTTATGCTTGTTATGCACAAAAAATATTTCACTAACATTAGTGATCTTGATGTTATTTTCATATTATTTTTATATAAATCCATGATCTTATTTACCTCCATATAGTCCAATTGATTCTCCATATAGCACACAAGATCAAGCTCTTCTCCATTATGTTTATGATGAGCCTATAGGTGTATTCCACTAGGCCTAGAGATTACATTTGTGTTTTCACCTTTTTTGAAGTCATATATCCTTATTAGTCAACATATATAATGCATAGGTCTCATAATCATGTTTCAATAGAATGGATATTGTTTCAAAAGGCCCAAGACCACCTCATGATCATTAGTATATATTTCACACAAGGATGAAACCTACATGTCTGTGTTTTATTTCTAAAAGCTCTTTTATGCACCAAACTTGATTGTAAAAATCACCTATATAGATTATATATAATAATTCAAAAAAATTAATGTGAATATGAACATCAAATATAATTAAAATACATGTTCAACATCTTTCTCACGTTCATATTCTGTGTTAGTAAAATGTATGTACATAGTCCACATCCCTAAATGGCATTATGCTTGTATTTTTGAGCATGAATTAACTTTTATATTGTCTCTTAATATCTATAATTAGGTTAGGACCTTTATATAATTTTAAAAAATTCAAAATAAGACCTACATGCTCCATTATTGTAGGTAGATTCTTGACACAATAAAAAGGGCTTGAAAACATTGTTGTTGCTTAGAGAAAATGATGTTAGAGTAAATATTGAGAACATTATTGGAGTTTTATAGATTCATATGGAATTAAATCATGATATAATCTTTATAAACATTTTAATATCATTTATAACCTTGAAACATCAATAAACAATGATCATTGCCTTGCAACATATGAAGATTTCTTGACAAATTTTTCTCACACATTTTAAATGGGTTTGGAGAAACTTGTGAGATTCTTTAATATACCTTATACATCCCCTTAAATTTTACTTCACCATTAAACTTGTCTAAATCTTCCATTTTAAATATAGAAAAAAAAATGTGGGGGTTTTATGTAGTTTTAGACCACCATAGGGTCTTAATGATTATTCATAAAAGAGAGGGGATGAATATGAATAATAAAAATACAAATATTAATCTAATTAGGACCCCTATTTTGGAAAAAAAAGTTAGGTCCCAACTCTCTCTCTCTTTTCTCTATATCGAGTACTTGAAAACTACCCTTCTGAGCTTGTGAAGAGGGTGATGAATGAAAAGAAGCAAGTTTTACACTTTTAAGACCTATGAGAGATTAAAAATCATAGACATGAACTGTATAAGACTAAAATACAACTTGAAGGTATTTTCATCTAGAAGTGGGCTCTTCAAATCCATACAAACCCATAAAACTCCATTTTTGAGAAAAAAACTAAGATATTTTGACATGTAAACCATTATTCTAACTTTATTATATCAAAATTTTATTGAAAAATCATTTCAAATATTTGACCAGTGTAATGGCATGTGTATTCCATCTTGACCATCTTTAAATCCCTTAAAAAAACAACTCCAAGTGCAAAGAAAGATAGTGTAAAAGAGATGATCTCATGTAAAAAAATTATATTAGTCCAAGACCTAGAAATTTAGATGATATCTTAAAAATCTAATTTAATGTTTCATGTAATAAATTCACCTTGAGAAGGCTTAGCTTGATTACAATATAAACCTATGTTTCTCCAACAACCTTAAAATTTCCTAAAATACCTTAATTTCATCAAAAAAGAATTTGAGATTTAAACCAAGTGACCAAGTGAAAATAATTAACCCAATAGACTATGTACCCTCTTGAAAAAATATGATAGACATAGGACCCACTGGACTAACTTTTAAGGCATTGGAAAGCTTTCCCAATACATTACCTTAAATAATGCTAACAAGGTTAACAAATCATTGTTTTAAGACGTCATAAGGCATGACAAAGCTATGAATGAGGTTATAAAAGCACAACAAGCAAATTTTCAAATTATAGGGATGAAATTTTGACCTATGAGGTCAAACTTATCAACATTTTTTGAGTACATTGGGGATCATGCATGTTATGCTTATGAACTAGTAAATTGACATATATTTTGGACTTATAAACTAACTCACACACTCTAAAAAAGCATGATTAAACCTTGACCTTTGCTGAAACAAATGGATTTGACCTAGAAGACAAACAACGTAAGAATAAACATACACAACAATACAAAATAAAATAACACACACACTTATGACTGTAAAGCACCTAGAGAACACAACACACATAAGAAAACCACTATGTACAAACTAACATGTCAATATGGATCCTCCTAAATTAAAAGGGAAGATTTTGAGATCATCTTCCACTTGTGATGAACAAGGATATGATATAAGATGCTTCTTAGACTTTTACTTCATTAAGATCATATGATTTATGGTTTTCAATCCTCTTAATAGACTTTCAAGTCAAAAGATATCATCAAACCAATTACCAATAAAGACATATTCATCTTGTATTTTAATTCTTACTTCATAATAATACTTACCATCACTTTAAATCTATTATATCCTTTTAAAAATATTAACCAACTTCTCCTTAGCTACCTCAGTTCTCACTAAAAAATTGTTGAGGGTTCCTTATTAATGTCTTGGAGAGAGAACTACTATTCAATGTCCTCAACCTACTATATAGGAGATTTGGGGCCTTTAATAACTTCAAAATCATTATAAATGTTATCATACTAATACCACATCTCTTCACCATCCTCTTGATTAGCATATTGATAAGAAATAACATGAATCACTTTATTACCTTCCTCATTTAGAGACAAAATTTTATCAATAAATTCAAAGTATTCTATAGGATCATGATGCAAATACAAGTCTTCCAAATAAATCTCATTAATAGATACATACTCTTCAATTCACTCATCTTTATCATCATCATCTTGATAAGTAATTTCAATTAGATCAAGAACCTCTACTAGAGTTGCCATCAAATCAAGTAGTACTTAATCATCAAGATCAATTTTCTCTTGCACATTGGTAGTACCATAAGGGTTATTTAGCTCAATTTATACTAAAACAAGATCTTCAAACTCATAAAGAGGGTCTAAGAGCATCTCTATTGACTAGATATAATATTTATATCATAGTAGTCAATCATACCAAATGAGAATTCTTAAAACGAGTCAACATCTCCTATACCTTCTATTAAAATATCTTCATCTTCTTTAAAAGTTTAATTTTCTCTACTCTAACCAAGGGGAGTACTAATTAAAATTTCCTCCTCATGCACACTTGAAACATCTTCTTCACATTCTCAGTGAGATTCAATTATAGTTGTAACATCCTCCTTTATCCTCTATATATTGGGCTCTTTTTCAAGAAGGGAGATGGTGGGAGGGAAATTATTATGCTCATGAATTTTCTTGGGAATTAAGGTACTATTACTACAACTTGAAAATATGGGGATACAAGACTCTTCTAGGAATGTTTGGAGAGAGATTAAATTTAGTTTGGCAATAGATACTTTATTTTATTCCTCATTCTCATTATTTATTTTATCAATTTTAGATGTAGCTTGAGCTTTATTCTCTTCAACAATAATTCCTTCTTCATTTGGGATGTTTTCTTGAACTATTTTCCATGATGGAATAACTATAGGCACAAGCTCTTCTTCCTCTTGTTTATCCTAAGGTTTAACTAATTAGTTCTAAGATAGTAATTTAAATCTAGTAGGTTCTGTTGGAGATTGGATTGGCTCTCTTAAAGTCTCTTGAGGAGGGATGATAGGACCTTTCATTGGGTTAAATTTTTCCATAAGGTTTGGTATCATGTAACTTGGAAACATAGACTAAAAAGGCCTCCAAGATGAATATATCTTAGTTTTTTTAGGAAGGGTAGGTGTTTATTGAAGGAATATTAGAACACAAGAAGTTTGACTAAGATTAGATGGAGATGATATAGGTTTCTTGGATTGGATATCTTGATTCTCGCACCTCACTAATCTTTCTACCCACCCTTCGATCAAAGTGGTCATCTCATATAACTCATCGATTATAACATATTAATTTTATTTTATAACTATAACCCACTTATCAAAAAACATATGTATTGACTTCCTCATCTTCTCTATGAGGTGAAAAGGTATCAAATCTAACTATTTATCCCATATTCTCATTACCCCTTCAGACTTTAGCATATAAGGATTTAAATCCAACAATGATATGGTAGGGGAAACATAATTTTGAGTTTGAGATGAGGTAGGAGGGGGTGAATATCAATATTTAAATTCTTGGTAAGGCTATTGAGGTATACAATTGGAATCATATGAAGGCTAATAAGGAGCACTATAAAACTGATATGACCCATCATACTCTTAACATTACTGATCATAGGACTAAAAAAACTCATGGTATGGATGATAATTATCATAAAAATGATGGTATGGATCATGAAAACGATATTATGACTCATTATAAGTATTATAGGTATAACATAGGAATTCTCCTCATACATAACCATCAAACTTCATGAAGATAGTGAAATCAAAACATAACTTACTTGAATTTGTGCTTGGGTTACTAGAACCAGTTAATAGAACTTGGAGATGCCATTGATGTTTTGAATTCCTCCAAAGGCTGATATATAGTATAAAAACAACAAAAATCATTCCACTACTTTATACATTGGTCCAACCGGGTGTGCCTAAAACTATTATCTACTAGACTTGCACACTTGTGAAGGTAGTTTCAAGCCTTCATAGTCTAAAGTAAAATGGAGACAATCCTAGGTTGTGGGTGCCATGATAGATGGATTTAATATATAAATTCTAAGGTCAATCTCCCCTTGATTTATTAGTTAAGATATCTAATCTACACTACCATCTTGTTAGAGAAAAGGGAAGAAGATAAATTGAAAGGAAACATATCTAACTAAGGTGATACACCAAAATGTGTGATTCACTTTTATAATATGCACTAATAATGATGAATAAAAACATGTACCTAATTTAACTTATCAAATTAATTTCTCTAAACATAAATATTTCACATAAAGGCTTAGATTGATCTATGATCTAAGGTATCTAATCAATAGGTCTGTTAAAGACACTAAGGAAAGCTTACACTTGCCATAAATACAATATTATTCAAGCACACTATACAACCTATAAATATGAATTAAAACCTATAAATAGGTAAAAATGAGAGGACAAAATGAAATAAATCATGCACTATCACTATCATTCATCAACTAACCATTAACATACACTAGCCACAAGATTTGAGGAGGTATGAATTCCATCTTATTCATATAAAAAGGTAAATACAAGTATTTTTATAAGTATGTCTCTACCACAACTTTGGTTAATTATTATTTTAAAATGCATAAAATAGGATTACATATAGAGAAAATGAGAAAGGGGAGAGAGAGACAATGCAACATCCACTAGGTCCTTCTCCAACTCCAATGTAGCACTTCCTTGATTATCTCTTTTCTTATTTCAAAAATGTGTCATGGAATTATAAATGAGACTTTTTTGGAAGCTTATAATAATTCTCACAATTTATTGGAGGAATATGACTAGCTGAAGTGCCTACATTTTTCCTTTCATACTGTATATTCTAGCTTACTTGTATTCCTTGATGAATGAGTCTTCTTAATTGAAAAAAAAGTATTCATATATTTATTAGTTACTCAATTTAAACCTTATAAAAATAATTTATGAGGTATATTTACTTGGAAATTGATTTTATAAGTCTCTTAATGCATCTTTGACTTTGTCTCCTTGACTATGTGTTAGAGATAAAGAAGGTCCTCCTAGGAATGTTACAGACCTATTCAAAATTTTCAACTTCCTTACAGATTATATCTAACTTTTTATTGCTTACTATATGGTATATAAGACAAATGGTGGCTTTGACAAAGATTTTTTAGAGCCTTATGTGATACTTTAGTGATTTTACCACTTGAAATCTTCTATCTCCAATGTGGTGTAGAAGGTGAAAACGTGATTTTGGATTTAATAAAGAACTTATACTTCATGGATGTATTATGAAAAACATATAAAACCTGAAAATGACAATTAAAACCATCCAATATTCCAAATGATGTGATTTTTCACCAAAACCTTGATTTTTCTCCCTATTCCTTGTAGCCCTAAAAATAGGTAAACCTCATTGTGTATAAGATTATAAAGAATGTACTAGAAAATTAAAAACATTTTTTAGGACAATATATCCCCTTACATCTTCATGCCATGTTTTAGGATCCAACTCTAAGTGGAAGTATCTCTTTTCTACCATTTCTCTCTCCAATTAGGCATCATAGGCCTAGAAACATATATTTGACACAAATGGCCACCCATACATGTTAAAAATAGAAAAACAAATTTATTTACTTTACATATAATAATACAATCATCCATTCTAAATTTGGGATTTTTCAACCTTGTTCAATTAGGCAAACCATGAAATGGCCAAAAAAATAAACCTTCCTTAAGACTGTTTTGGACAACCCTAAAAAACTAGGTTTATTTGAACACTTCCACATTATATTGAATAGCATTTTAGGCTTGGATATTTTAAATAAATCTAAATTCACCTATTCAAATGGTTTTCATCCTTATACACACTTTAACACCACCTTTTAGCCTCAAAATGTTGTAAAAGTACAATTTTCAAAGATTCAATACAGTCTAAACTCATGCTATTAATCTCTTTGGAGTGATAAATGTTTTTTATATGTTTTAAATGGTCATATAGTAAATTTCATGTGATTTTTAGATTAATTTATTCATATTGGTCAAAACTAATTTTTCTAGCACTTTGTGAGTCGCTCAACTTCTCAATGATACTTCATAAAGGCTAGCGACTTAACTAGAAAAAACATGCCACAAGTTTTAATTGAAAATGGTATCATAAAATATAAAAATATATTATGGTCCCATTAAAATTATCCATATTATTATGGGAATAATAAAGTACCTCGTCAACTAGGTAGATTGCATTATATGAGATTGAGGAGAAAGAATGAACTTGTTCTGGCATCATAGAGTTTGTTTTTGGGGTTTAAGAGCTCATAAAGGTTTGAAAAATCCATTATATATCTCTCCCATGGTTTTATTCATAATTATTTACTTATTTATCCTCTATAACTTTGTTGACTAAGATTGAGGGTTTCTTGACCAAGCAACACTCTTGACCCTAATTGATATGATCTTCAATTTTAGTTTCAATGAGAACTTAATTATAGTTCAATGTCCTTTAAAAAAATTTAATAGACCCCCTCAAACCCATTTTCAACCTTTATTGGATTTGAGAAGGCCACTTGACCCCTCTTAATACTCTAGGCATATAGTCAATAAACATGGTACACTAGTTGATTGTAGGTGTTCTTTTAGGTTTCTTGGCTAGACTTCCAAGAATCTTATGTTTTTATGGCTCTTTCACTACATGTGTCAAATCATTTATAATTTTATATGATGATCCTCATAAATTATTATTTCAATAAACAAACAATTATCATTCAACCATTATTCCTAAAAAACAACTTTTCACTATGACCAACACACATGTTTGTGTGTGTTGATTGAGTCTTGATAGGCCTAAAGTGATACATCTAAGTTAGATACCATATTATTTTGATATATAGATATATATGGGTATCATTTAAAAATTGAATATTTATTTTCATACAATTTTTCTCCTCTCACAAACTCAGGCCACACTAAAACCCTCATGGCTATAGATGAGTGTTTAGCATCTTGGTTACCCTTTTAGGGAACAAACTTTTCCACAAAGCTCTTATCAATCTGATATCTTTGAAAACAAATAGATTATCATCCAAAATTTTTTATATCCCCTTATAAACATATTAATTAAATGAACAAACATTCATTTAGTTATACACATACGTCTGACTGTCTCCAATAGGGTTGTAGGTGACTATGAGCTAAGAGTTCCCTTTCTTTCATCATTTGAAGGGTCTAGAACCTATGGAATCATCTCTTAGTTCCTATATTACATTCTTAATAGACTTAATCACTTTAATTATTCCATTATTATTTAATAGAGTCACTTGAATCACTTATCACACCATGTATAATTAATAATTAGTCATGAAAAGACATAATTATAGGCTTCAAGACACCTAAGACTAACAATTTTGCCTATAAGTACCTTTTTCCCTAGTTTTAGGTATCATTATGACAAAGACATAACCTTTATACCTTAATCCATGTTGATTATTATAGGTTTAAATGTGTATTTTTAATAAAGGATCTCTCATATTTCAATCTTCTCTATCATATTCTTCTTAGCTTATGCACTTGCATAGGCCTAGCTGACCTTTTGGGCATGTAAGGTACTTAAATGAGTTCTCAAAATTGAAATTACACTAAATACATTGAAAAAATACTTATAAAAATTTATACCTAAATAGTATTAATATCCTTTAAACACCAAATCAAAACACTAAATCATCTTATAGGTCATTTGAAGGTAAGTTAGACTTCTTAGTAGGCCAAATTGTAGGTCCATTTAGCTTCCTTGCTTTCTCAATAAATTAGTATTTTTATGAGAGTAATGTGATAGATTATATCTAACAAAATTTATATTTTGGACTCCTTTATATTTTAATTATGCACTTATCCCATATTCTCATGTTTTAAACTAACTTGAACTCAAGCAAACCTATAATCTACCATTGATGTCTTTTAGGCTCCTTGAGGAAACATATTCGGACCATGAAAACAATGCATATAAAATTTTAATTTATTTAAATAATTTATAAAAATTCAAATTAAATTATTATTATTATCAAACCTCAGATCAATTTGAAATTACAAGCTTCCCTTGATAATAAACACAGTCTTGTCATGACCTCATTTTAGGTTTACTTGTTCAAATTAGCAGTCTTATTTTTCAGATTACCAATAGTAATTTGTGAGTTTATTGACAATATAAAAGAGTTTTTAAGAGATTTATGATGTATATTATACCTTTAATTATGTCTCATGAAAAATCCTAGCTTCATTTTTTTATCATATGGTCATTTACTCCACTACCTTTCATGTCAAGCCTGACTGTGTATGGAGGTTCAACTTGAAGTCTAATTAAAGATTATGTTTTCCATTTATAATATATCCTAGACCTCTCATAATTAATTTTTAATCATGTAAAAATAATTCAATGTTATTTACTCATTTTTATGAAGATGCAAACTTCATATAATACTCTCAAACTTGAAACTCAAAGCTTTGATTGTGGATAAACCTATATATAACCATCTTAGGCTTGTTATGTGAAAAAAAACTTTAATTACCATTGGTAATCTTGATATTATTTGCATATTATTTATAAATCAAACCATTATTTTATTTAATTCCATAAAAATGTCTTGATCATCCATATAACACGTAATACCAATCTCTTCTCCATTATGCCTATGATAAGCCAATAAGTGTATTCCACTAGGCCTAGAGCTTACTTTATTATATTTCACCTTTGTTAAAGTCATCACTCCCTATTGATGAAAATTTATAATGCATAGGGATAATCCTAATGTTTTAATAGAGTGTATATTTCTTCATAAGTTCCAAGAGCACCTCACGATCACTAGTAGATATCTCACACAAGGATGGAACCTACAGGTCTATGTTTTATTGTTAAAAGATCTTCTATGCATTTTAAAAGTCCCCTATATGTATTAAATATAATAATTGAAATTTTTTAATTTTAATATTAAAGTTAAATAACATTCAAATACACATTCATCACCTTTCTCATGTTCACATTCTATGTTAGCAGAATGTGTGTACACAGTCCATAACCTTGAATGGCATTATGATTGTCTTTTTGAGCATAAATTCAATTTTAATTTGTATATTTTTATATCTCATGAGGTAAATACATTTATATAATTTTTAAAAATTCAAAACAAGACATCCTTACTCTATTATTTTAGGCAGATCTATAACACAGTAAAAAAGGCTTCAAAATATGGTTGTTGCTTGGAAAAAATGATGTTATAGTGAATACACAAATAATTTTTCTAGTTTTATATATTTATATGTAATTAAAACATGATATATAATATTTATAAACATTATCCAATCAGTAATAACCCTAAAACATCAAGAAATAAATGATAATTACCTCACAACATATGCAAAAATGAAGCTTGCTTGACAAATTGGGCTCATGCATGCTAAATGGGTTTAGATAAATTTGTGATATGATTTAATATACCTTATTAATCCCATTAAATTATCCTTAACCATTTAACTTGTTTCAAACTACCATTTAAAATAATAAAACAAGAATGTGGGGTTTTTAAGTAGTTTTAGATCACCCTAGGGTCTTAATATTTATTTATAAAGGATAGGGGATGAATATAAATTACAATGATAAAAATATTAATCTTACTATTACCCCCTCATATATAAAAAATTTTAGGACCCAACTCTTTCTCCTATTTCCGTATTGAGTACTTGAAAACTACCCTTGTGAGCTTGTGAAGAGGGTGATGAAGGAGAAGAAGAAATTTTTGCACTTATAATACCTATGAGACATTTAAATTAATTAATATGACCTATATAAGACCAAAATACACCTTTAATGAATTTTCACTTGGAAGTGGGTTCATCAAATCCATACAAACCCATAAAACTCCATTTTGAGAAAAAACTAAGCTATTTTAACATACATACCATTATTTTGAACTCATTATAACATTATTACATTTAAAAATAATTTTAAATCTTTAAATATTGAAATGGAATGTGTATTACATCTTTACCATCTTTAAATCCATTTAAAAAATATCTAATTACAAAAAAATCTAGTGTAAAAGAGATGACCTCATGTAAAGAAATTATATCAGTTCAAGATCTCCTAGGACTTCAAATGACCTCTTCACTATCTGATTCAATGTTACATGCAATAAATTCACATTTAGAGGGCATAAATTTTTCACAATGAAAACCTAGGTTTCTCTGAAAACCTTAAACTTTGCTAAAATACCTTAATTTCATCAAACAAGACTAATAGGGTTTAAACCAAGTGACCAAGTGAAAAGACTTGACCTGATAGAATATGTACCATCTCGACACAATATGACATACCCATAATTCCCATTACATTGAATTTGGGGGCATTGGAAAGCTTTCCTAAGACATTACCTTAAATAATTCTAAAAAGGCTAATAAATCATCATTTTAAGACATCATAAGGCATGACAAATATATGAATGAGGTTATAGAAGAATGAAAATAAAAGTTTTGAATTTTAGGGGTGATAGTTTGACCTATGAGGTCAAACTTGTCAACACCTTTCTCTCACAAAAACTTTTTTATTGTATTTTATTCTATACTTATATAATCACTGTCAAAGGTGAATAAATGGATTTTTAGACCTAAGGGGGTGTGAAACAACCCACAACACCTTCCTCCATGATCTTAACCTATTAAACATGATCAAATCCCTATTTTTATACTTGAAATATCTATAAAACATAGTATTTCACATGTATGTATAGGTAACCATACCATAACATTATGTGTAGAGGCCCTTCATGAAGTGTAGAACATGATCCATGTTCTTCCATGGAAGCTTAGATGTATTTCGATCCATTTCCTTATTTTTTATCTCATCGATTTGATATTATAGTTTAAGAAGGGTTTTGAGTGATTCAATGTCTTAACATTTGTTCATAGAAGTTATTCCCTATATTTAAGAACCAATGGTACTAGAATCAAGTAAACTCAGCCCTTAACATCTTTGAATAATATTTCCCACCATTCACCTTGACCATACATTTATGAGAAAATGAAGTTGTCATTTGAATTGTTATAGACTACATTGAGAGCTTGAGAGAATTTTATTTTGCATAAGAGTCTTCAAAGTGCCTATTTTGATCTAAAAACACCTCATTTACATTTTTACTACCTCTTTCAATGTCATGTAGTGCTCATTTATGGATTTAAGGTTCTTGCATTACTCTAACATGTGATTGTGTTTATGTAGGGTTTTAGCATACTTAAGCTTGCCGACTATTGGACTATGTTTTTTATGTTATAAACCTCAATGGAGATCATGAAAGAACCATATTACCTTTGTGTAGTTTTATCCCACTCTATCAAACACATTTAAACACTCATGTTGGCCTCAGAATGCCATTTGACCACTCTTTCTTTAATGACTACAACATGTTACTCCCTTGAAGTATCTTCATTGGATGACTATTGTAGGTATCATTTTTACCCATTTTAACCCTTATCTGTATTTAAGACCTATAAAAAAATTGAAACAAGAATTGAAACTCCATAAAAATAAAAATCAACATATAACTTCCCTTTAATTAATCACATGACTACCAAGATTGTCATAACTTTCAAATGACTACTTTTATGAAGAAGACAATAGGTTTGTAGTTTCATAACATTATGAGGAAAGATGATAGATCTCCATGTACCTGTATAGATAGAGGAATGTGTATAATTTATTCAATATCTACCAATATT
Source organism: Torreya grandis (assembly GCA_037957365.1). Lineage (NCBI taxonomy): Eukaryota > Viridiplantae > Streptophyta > Pinopsida > Cupressales > Taxaceae > Torreya > Torreya grandis. Next base: position 372,896 of record JARHVA010004165.1, on the reverse strand, counting down.
AATTCACTTGTGTTGATATCTCCCCAACTTGAGTTTTCCATGTAGGTCAATGTCTAGGATTACAAAGGTGGAAAATAATATTAAGACAAAAACCTTGATCTTTACATGTTAACCTTAATCTTTATGAATATGTTAATGACCTATTTTTTGGTGTTCCAAGGGTGTAAGACACTAGGAGTATACCATATTGACCTTGACACATATTGACATAGGATTGAGGGGTGATTAGACTAGCCTTAAGGCTTATAAATAGTTGAGACACTTAGTTACCTTGAACTCTACAAATAAACCTTAAACAATGCCAAATTATACTTCAATCACCTCATAAATGATCTCTATAGGGGTAAAATTTATACAAGACCATGTTTTTTGACTATGGGGTTGACCTTTTGACTTGGGGAGGTAAAACATGGTCAACATTTCCTTTAGGTTATGAATGATTTGTCTTGGGAATTTTGCATCTTGAATTCCCCAATCAGTTTATTCTTGACATCTATAAAACCCATTTATTTAAGACTATTTTCATATATAAAATCTAAATCTCTACTTATCAAATCTATTATAATATTTCATTTCTTTTGATCATCCATTATAACACCCTTAACCTACCATTTCATTTTAAAAGTTAATAAATACTACTTTAGGTCAGTGAAACCATCATTCAGTGTCAAATTTATGAAAATCCTTAGAATTAGAGACATTTATTATTGATGTTTAAAATTGCGTTGTTTCCCAACACTAACAATGGGAAGTTTCAAGAATGTGGGACTTGCGACCTGAAATGACCTCCAAATTTTAAAGAAGCTGGCTCTTCTTTATCTCAAAAGTATTTTGGGGAAAAAGGATAGAAATTAAATTAAAAAAAAAATGTAATGAAAGAAAATCTAACTATGGCAATGCATCTAAATTTAATTTGACCCTTAATTCTAAGCATAGTGAATCTATCTTTAGGATTTAATTACATGAAAGAGCAAACAAGGCATGATCAATGTAAAAGATGAAAATAGATAGGATCAAAGGCTCACAACTTAGATGATTTTTCAATAACATAGAAAATATCAACAAAGGCATAGAACTCAGTCTTCTTATTAATTTTCTAGTCACATAAAAGGCACATAGACATGCATAGTTATACAAACTTTCTAACTCAAGAAAATATAACAAAGGCAAATGATATTCCTAATCACAACAAAAAAAATCTAAAACTTCTTGACAATAATCTCTTGCAAAAAGTTCTCTCTATCTTCTAATGATCCTTTGGTGATCTCTACACCCATATTTATAGCATCAGACTAGCTCTAGATTACCAACACATTACCAATCCAATGGTCTAACTGAACTCTAACTAAACTGGAAGTGTCTAACAAAAGAAATTTCTTGGATCTGAAACGTTCTATCTCCCTATAGTTCATTAGATGAAATAGATGCACAAGATGCTTCCCACTGTGAAACGGGCCAAAACACTTCATGTGTTTCATTTACTCTAATTGAAAACTTTCTCATTATTCAAAAGGTACCATAAAATGACACTTGGTAGTTTCCAAGGCACTTACCGAAGACACACGACACTTTCTGCATAATTTATACTCTTTACTGTGACTTTGCTCAGGAGTGTTCCATCTTTGACATCTGTCAAAGTCTGCTTCTTCAAACTTTAAAAATTTATGGAAAATGGGACCCACAACACTTCTCACGAACATATTTAAAAAATGAAAATAGGGACAAGTGTTACTTTCCACATATTTTTAACAAATGACACATGGCATCTTCTATTTTCTTCAGCTAGGGACACATGGCAGCTTCCATTGATATTTAGCTAGACTGTATAAACATTTAGGACTCATTTTTAGATTCATACAGATGGTGACACTTGGTGGTTTCCACTGACTTTAGAAACAAAAACTTTGGTCCCACCATAGTCTTTACTTCTTGATGAAACAAAGTGAAGATATTTTAGATGTTGACATGTGGTAGCTTAAACTTTCTTCAGCTATGGATACGTGGCATCTTTCGTTGCTTTTAGAAAAACATATTGAAACCTTTCGTAGTTGCCACTTGGTGCCTTCCACTTGATCCTAAGAAAATCTTATTGAAAGAAGCTTTTGAAATTCAAAATGAAATTTGAAATGTGGATGCCAACACTTGTCAAGCTCCACTGATTTACCATGGGACATGTGGTATGTTCTGAGCAACTTACAAAAATTATAAAATGTGTCTCGACCACTGACACTTGGCAACTTCCACACGACTTTGATACTTAGATAAAATTTAGGCAAAATAAACTCACACCCATGCTCTATGTCAAATACTTTCTTACCTCAAAACTGAAATGAGCAGGGACAAAACTTAGAGCACACAACTGAGAATCAAAAAATGAAAAATTTAGAGTTTTTTACTCTACAATTATTGGTGACCCTGAGGACTTTTCAGAAAAAGAATAATCCAAAAACTCCCGTGTGATCAAATGTGACAAAAATCACAACTTTAGTAAGGTTTTTTGATAAGTAGACCACTCATCATCAGATAATCCCTGCTTATTCTACAATTTGTAGAAGGCTAAATCAAGATTGATGATATCCTTGTGTGAAAAATTCTAAAAAATATGAACTGTAGCCTTCAATTTAAATTCAAGCTAGTAAATGGGAATCAAAATAGCTTCCACTTTAGCCATTGATGAATCATCTCTTAAACCCTAAAAGACTGCCTGATCATTTTTCCTAGCTAACAACAAAGATTTAATCTCATCAATAATCAACACAGTGTTGCTATCAAGAAAAGGGGAGGGAAGACCCAATTGCACCAAATCTTCAATGTGTTGTTTCATGTATTTGATTCCTTCTTTCACCATATCTAGAAGCTCTCTACAATTGATTTCTATGGAGTTGTAATTGAGAACTTCATTCACTCTTTTAGCAGTGATCATTCTATCACTAATCCCTGTTGCTAACAATGTTCCATTAGTTACATCATATAGCTTTTGCAGAAGCATTTGAGAGTCAAACACTCTCAAAGAGACATTAGACAGATTGTCTTCAACTGAAGTCTCCACCTTTTTACATAATTTTTGTGCATTAGCATAAATGTTAGAGAAGGTTTGAGCTGAATAAACTCCTCAAAGATTATTTTCCATATTGATTCATAAAGCTCCTTAACCAGATTCAAAACCCCTGCATTTTTAGGCCTATTAGCCAACTCAAGTGTCAATTGTTTTGTCATTTTTCACTTATCTTGAAGTTGGGCCTGTATAGTAGTGGTATTGTTCTGCTCATTCAGTAGCTTTTATTGAAGTTGAGTGACCTGTAGTAGGCTTTCCTCACATTTTTCTTGAAATGCTACCTTTTCCTGCCTTAAGGTTGTCACTACATCTTTCACCTACATTATCCCTACTTTTAAAGAATCATTTTGGGCCTATATAGCCTGATGAGTCTGAAGAGAAACAATTTCTTGCAACTATTTATTGAGATTCTCTATTTTTTTATTCTTGGTATTGATTTTTGTAGTCAAACTGCTACAATTTGCCTTCTCTTGGGCTAGATCAGCCTCCATTTTCTGTAGCTTCTTTGATATTTTCAAATAATCCTTAGCTAATATATAAGTGGATTCATTTAGTAGCTTAATATTATCTTGGGGTCTAAAAAATGACATATCTATTGCCACTACATTCATTGTGTAATCTTTAGGCTGCATTTGCTAATTTTGTTTGACTATATTAGGTGACAAATGGGTCACCATTAGTTTCTATTGTATTGGATCAAATTGTTACCTCATATGTGGTGTAGCCAAGGATTTATTATCTTTCATCCTCTTTTTCTCCATCTTGGCTTCTCTAGCCTTCTTAGCAGCATCTTTTTGAGTTTGGAAGGTAGGAGAGGTAATGTGCCCACCCGCAAAAGGATAACCTTGTGGCAAGCCATATGGAATAGTTAAATGTTGGCTAGGGGAAATCTAAGGAGGTAATTTCTTTGGGATAGAGGGGGAAAATGAGGTAATGATATGGCTTGAGTATGGATATATGGGGAAAAATGAGAAATGGGCACAACAGAGGTGGTAGGGGAAATTATTTGGCCAGATGGAATCATCACCCCTATAGGAGAAGAGAGAGATTGAGAAGAAGAAGGAGAAAAAACACTCACCTAAGGAGCAACTGAAGTAGTCTGTGGTTGGTGTTGTGAGGGTTCTGCTCTCTCCTCTAAATCAAGTTGAAACCTTAGCCTCTTATGTTTCCTTGGTGTTTCTTATTCTAGCAATGCTTCTTTCTCTTGAACATTTACCACTGTTGCTAGTGGTGATTGTGTAAAACTAGGAACCCCAAGGGCTGACACTAATGGAGAAGCTTTTAGTGGTGAATATACCACACTCTTTTTTTTTTCAATGGCACTAAGAGATTGGGGCCAAAAAATTATAAATACTGTAGCTGAAGTTTGCCCTAGGGTCTATAATGTTTGACTGGATTCTACTCTGGCTTATGGTTTTCCACCCTGTGTCTAAAAATTGCTTGTATCAGGGCTAGAGATAGGAGACATATGAAATTCATCCTAGATTTCCTCCCATTTATCATTTGAATCCACATTTCCAAACGAGTGAGTTGTCTCACAAATCTCTTGCCTATATCTCCAATAGGCTTATATTTTCTCAATGTTCCAATCTTTGTTCTTTAATGCTCTTCTTAAACCATAAGTCATTCTAATTTTAGGATCAAAATCCATTTTCTTAATATAAAAATTTTCCCATGGCCTATCTTCTTGAAGGGGCAAATCTGTTAATCCTACATAAAAATCAAGAATATCTTCCCTAGGATTATTTCTATTTTCCCTAAAGGGACAGCCCTCATGCACAATTCTGGTAGCAACCTTATTATTCCTGACCCATGAAGTTATGAAACCATTGGGGTCATATACCCATTTATATAAATTAAAGAGAAACCCAAGAAGGCTAGCTTTCTTAACAACATGATCTCAGCATCTCTGACCTCTAGGGCCATGTTGTTTGTTACCCATGGAACATCTTACATTTTATTCTTTTTCTTCCCAGAGCCATATTCATTATCTACCATAGACACCTGCCTGGTGACCTCTAAGAATGCTAACCTAAGGGTCAATCTTACTAAATCTTCATGGGACAGAGAGTTAGACACATCATGTAAGTGGCTACGCAAGGTACCTTTGTGAATTTAAGGATTTGGGAGAGATTTAATGTATCGAGAGTTTTTTTTTAATTTTCAAAAATACTCTGAGCTATGGCCACATGTTCAAGGAGAAAACTTATTTAAAAGAAAGAGTGGGAAAGAAAAATGGGAAAATAAAGCAACAAGGAAAGGAAAACTATCCAACTATGATACAGCTAACTAGGTATATTTGCCTACCTCTTGGACCAAAGGGAAAATTTATAAAGTTTCCTTCATGGCAAGGAGAATTATGATTCTAGACAAGTGGCTAAATGGGATGGAGCTCTAGTGACTTGCTCTTCTTGTTTGCCACCTTAATTGGCCTACATCTAAGTGAATCAGAGTCAAACATGCCCCCAACAGATACATACTCCTCTTATTCTTCAAAGTTTATTGCATGCTAGTTCTTCATGTTGTCATGTCTCATCAATAAATTTATGGTTGTTGGCTCATCACCATAAGCCTTTTGATATACATCATTGTTTGGCTTATCTCCTACCTCATGCTTAGGTTCCATTGCATGATTATACTCCTTGATGACTTCAAAAATATCATCTTCATATTTACTAACCTCTTAAAAGGATAAGCTTGATAGTTTATAGCAATTTCACATATTTATTTGAGTCTCAATGCTGCCTTCTTCACTTGCAGCTAGCTCATAGCCTCCTTGAAGAATAGTGTAACCTGTCCCAATGACTTCAAACAAGTCATTCAAAACATGATCAAAAATTATCTCTTCCTCATCAGAGATAGAGGTAAAAGACTATGACTTGTCCTCTGGTTCATCAAAGGGTGTATCTATGGTGATCTCCTTCTCATCTACACTCATGAAATCTCCTTGACCATCCATGAGCTGAGCACACTCCTCCTTACTTGCTTCTTGAGGAAGTGTGGGGGGGACTTGAAAAGGACTAGCCTCATTTTGTACCTCACACTCTTGGATAATGTCTTTCTCCTCCTTTCTACCCCATGATTCCATTATTTGTTTCCAACTCATGACCTTGTGATTAGAACTTTTCCTTTGGGAAGACAGGTCTACAAGGTGAGGGGGAAGTGAGGGTTTGAATTCCACTTCCCTTATTGCCAACATAGATTGTTTTTTTTAAAGACTTGATAATTCAATTTGTTTATCAATATTGGCATTAAATTCTATATTTACTATTTTAGAACTTTCTTCAACATGATTATGGAAAGGACCTTGATAGGATCAACTTGGATCATGAGCAGGGGTTGCATATGTCTGAAATGAAACTTGGGGTAGCAGATATGTAGGTTGATAGACTTGGTAAGGCTGCCTCTCATGAATACTTAGCTTCTCTTCCAAAGATGCAATCAAGCCACTCACATCCAACATCTCATTTTTAATCCTTTGATAATTTTCTCTTTCAATGGGAGTCCATTCACTCTTAACCAGATCTAGTGCATTTCTCACTTGATGAACAACATGATCAGAGATTTATTGACTGTATCTCCTTCTGGTGTCAAGTTCTAATACATACTTTTCATATCCTAATAGTTCTTGTTTTAAATTGGAAATGAATTTATTGGCAAAGAGATTAGGTTGAGTATGAGCCATGACATATTGGGAAGACTGGGCATAAGATTGATATAGCTCATGACAGGGTTGAGACTGGTCATATTGGACCTGTGAAGGGCAAAACTCATAACTTTATGCATCCTTGTTGATTGAGGCAATTCCATGAGCAACCTAAGATTGATAAAAAATATATGAAGGAGCATAATACCCATGATTTTGGGTAACTGAATTATACATATCTGATGGTTGATTTCTTGATGGCACCAAGGACTAGTTATCAATGGTGGTAAAAGAATACCTAGATTTACAATAGATTGAGATCTTATTACTGGTCCACAACTTTGACTCCTTGTAGCTCTCTAGTTCATATGGTCTTGAAAGAAACTTCAAGATATTGTAGTCCCACCATGCATGCTATAAATTGTTTATGCTTAAAATTACGCTATTTACCAACACCAATAATGGGAAGTTTCAGGAATGTGGGACTTGCGACCTGAAATGACCTCCAGATTTTAAACAAGTTGGCTCTTCTTTATCTCAAAAGTATTTTGGGGAAAAATGATAAAAATTAAATAGAAACACAAATGCAACAAAAGAAAATCTAACTATGGCGATGCACCTAAATTTAATTTGACCCTTAATTCTAAGCACAGTGAATCTATCTGTAGGATTCAATTACATTAATGAGAAAATAAGGTATGATCAATGTAAAAGATGAAAATAGATAGGATAAAAGGCTCACAACTTAGATGATTTTGAATTAAGATAGAAAATATCAACAAAGGCACAAAACTCATTCTTCTTTTTAATTTTCCAGTCACATAAAAAGCACAGAGACATGCACAGTTATACAAACTTTCTAACTCAAGAAAATAAAACAAAGGCAAATGATATTCCTTGTCACAACTAAAAAAATCTAAAACTTTTTGACAATAATCTCTTATAGAAAATTCTCTCTATCTTCTGATGATCCTTTGGTGATCTCTACACCCATATTTATAGCATCAAACTAGCTCTAGATTACCCGCATGTTCCCAATCCAATGGTCTAACTGAACTCTAACTAAACTAGAAGTGTCTTGGATTTGAAACATTCCATCTCCTTGTAGTTCATTGGATGAAATAGATACATAGGATGCTTCCCACTGTGAAATAGGTGAAGACACTTAGCATGTTTCAATTACTCTAATTGAAAACTTTCTCATTAATCAAAAGGTATAGGAAAATGACACTTGGAAACTTCTGAGGCACTTACCGAAGACACACGACACTTTCCACGTAACTTATACTCTTTACCATGTATTTTCTCAAGAGTGTTCCATCTTTGACATCTATCAAAGTCCGCTTCTTCAAACTTTAACAATTTATAGAGAATGGGACCCACAACAATTCTCACTCGAACAACTTTAGAAAGGAGAATGGGGACAGGTGTCACTTTCCTTTTATTTTTAACAAAAGACATGTGGTGGCTTCCATTTTATTTAGCTAGGGACATGTGGCAACTTCTGGTGATCTTTAGCTAGACTATATAAACATTCGAGACTCATTTTTAGATTCATACAGATGGTGACACTTGGTGGCTTCCACTGACTTTAGAAACAAAAACTTGGGTCCCACCACAATCTTTACTTCTTGATGAAAAAAAGTGAAGATATTTTAGATGTTGACACATGGTAGCTTCCACTTTCTTCAGCTATGGATACATGGCATCTTCCATTACTTTTAGAAAAACATATTGAAACCTTCCGCAGTTGCCACTTGGTGCCTTTGGCTTGATCTTGAGAAAAGCTTATTGAAAGAAGCTTTCAAAACTCAAAAAGAAATTTGAAACATGGATGCCAACACTTGTCACACTCCACTGATTTACCATGGGACACGTGGTACATTTTGACCAACTTACAAAAATTATAAAATGTGTCTCAACCACTGACACTTGGCAACTTCTACATGACTTTGATACTTAGACAAAATTTAGGCAAAAGAAACTCACACCGCACTCTGTGTCAAAAACTTTACTACCTCGAAACTGAAATGCACAAGGACAAAACATAGAGCGTACAACTAAAAATTAGAAAATGAAAAATGTAGAGTTTTTTACTCTACATTTACCATGACTGTAGATGGAAAATATTAGATGCTTTGTATTAAAACATATTGGTGTCTTAAAACTTTTTGTGACCTAAAAACTATCATGCCTCAAATTTTTCCTATCCAACACTTTCTTAGTGCCTTCACTAAGTCCTCTAATTTTATCTATGAAACAGTCAAAGCATTGACTATATATAACCTCTTATACACTTTTCATTCTTCATTATTGATAAAATGGGCATAGGGGATGTGTACCCTTGAAATGAATGACCCTTGTTTGTGAAAGTTTTCCTCATTTGAATTTGAACCTACTTTAATCTTGATACTTAGAAAAAATTCCTCCAAATATTATTCCTTCACTTCTCCATAAAATAATCTCCCTTATAATTATGACTTAAACCTGCTGTTGTTTCTATGACAAGATACCCCATTTTCACTAAAAATGGGGATCCTCTTTTTTATTGATCATTCCTCAAGAGTTTACGATCTACATGTTTAAAACTTCTTAGACTAACCATCTATCAGCTGATAAGTTTTAAGTGATCGAAGGAGTTTATTCTTAGAAATTATTTAATTTAAAAACATAATACAAGATTTGCATCTTGAGTCATTATGGTGAATTTTCTAAAGTCAAAAGGCCTTACCCATTTTAAAATATGATTTGAGTTATTTAATTCATTTGTATTGTATGTGTTATTTTACAATTTTACCCTTAGTAATCTCATTCATTTTGGTCTAATTCAATAATATTGGCTATATGTGCTTGACTAATTCTATTAATGTTTACTCCCTTTATTTAACATAGGTTAGATTTTCATAAGGTTCATTTAAAATGGGTTATCTTATCTCATTAATTTTACCTCTTTTTGATCCATTTTTATTTTAAATTTATATAAATTTAGTAAGTTTGCTTATGTTAACCTTATTGACTTAGACAATTTCATTCAAATGTTGAAAATATGGTTTAAAATGCTTTTGTTTTTATTTGAATTGGATTTTATTTTATAAGTTTGTGCATTCACTGGTTTATTTTAAATGACTTATCCATTTTAATTTAAATGAATTAGTTGTTTAAATTTTAACTTTATTCACCATTGATTTTCAAAATACTCACTGTGCCTTCTATTTTATGCCTATAAGTTCTTATCTCAGTGTTAGTACCACAAGGAATTATCTTATGACTCGTAGTGACTATGACTCATTCAAATGATTTGGCCTTAGTAAATATTAATGTTATCACCTAGAGACACATTGCACTCTTTAATAATCTATTTAGTAAAAATCTAGGTTACCAATTTAGCATGATGTTGACAAGTGTCAAGATCTTCGCAACCTGCTATCTCAGAAGGTTCTATGCAGCCCATCCATGATGACATCAATCCTTGGGTAAGTGGGTTATTAGGAAAGTGTGTTACTATTATGATGCCATGTGATGTGATATAGCTAACCTCTAGCCATGAGGTGGTCTGTGTAAGCTCAACAAATTATCAAAGTGTCAGGTGAGTGAGATGATGCCACATGATGAAATCTCACCTCCCCATAACCAAAAGCCAATTAGATTACATAAATAACCATTCATATAAATTTAATGGTAAAAAAAAACATGAAAATGACCCAAGGGACATAATAAAAACTAGATACATAGATATTAGGGCAAGGTTTGAGATTAAGTTTGATGGCCCATCTAGCTGTCAAACCCATCAAGACCTAAGAATGGATTGTGTTTCCAATCTAAAAGTAAAATCCAATTTGTAAGTGTGAATTAATGGAAAAATTAATCACAAAATACAAATTTAAAAGGAAATTTAAGTAGTAAAATTGAATATGGACATGGTGTGCACATTTGGAAATGCACACAAAATGATGTTAAGGATAAAATACAAGCAATGGAAATAAGTGTCTTTGCTATGAGATAAAATATAAAAAATATAAATTACAATCCCAATGCATCTAATACCACTTCCAAACATAATTATCCAACATAATTTATTTCCATGGTTCGACACAACATGGCAAAGCTAAAAGTTTCAATTATATTCTTATTTCACATTGAATTCTCAGCTACTTCCACATGTGGACCTATTTTCCCTCTCTTTTTGAATTTTTTATTTTATCCCTCTTGTTCCTATGTATAGGACTTCAGAATCCCTATTAAAGGAGAGAATTTTTATAATTAGAGTGTTCTTTACATGTCTATATGTTGATGAACTCTAATATAAATATAGATAATTAGACATTCTCCTTATGTATTTCATTTATTTCTAGCATAATCTCTCCCTAATCTCATTTTAGTATTGTTATTTTAGAGGTGTTTTGTCTATTTGGATGATTGTATGAACCCAAGACATTGTTAATAAAAATGAAAATATTGATAATTTAAAGGTTGTTGAGACTTATAAGTCATTTACTACACATGTTATATGGTAGTTATGCCTTTCCTTCTCATAGTCAACATCACTAAACTCTTGCACTATCTTTAGTTAGAGTTATGATAGGTATAACTCAACATAATATTGGTTTTAAAAGATTCACTTAGTAAGATAAATTCAAATTCATTTGTGATGGCATCATAATTTGTATCTCTTTATCCCTAATCTTTTGCATTTTATTTGTAATTGAATTAGTCTAGGAACAAAAGCAATCTAAATTTAATTATTTGTCTTGATTGTTGTTTTCAAGTTTCATTTATCACTATTATATTATTTTTTCATTTATAAATATGGTAAAATATTAAATAAATAAATATTTTATATCCTAAGTAAATCTTAAAGATTTTGATTTCTAATAGAGGCTAAACCTTATATAGCCTTTCAATGAGTGCATAGTTTGTCAATGAGTGTGTAATATCTAGGTTTATTTTAAGAGACTTTATTAGAAACCCCCTTAGGTTTATTTAGGAGAATCCAATTCATATCCTTGGTAAATATTATAATTTAAAATAAAAATTCCTTCTTAAGTTTTTTATACAGTCATCCATCTACATAGTTAAAACATATAGGTTATGGGATAAATTAAAAAAATATATACTTTTTTTTTTCTAAATTTTAATATTATTTTATATTTGGATTCCTATTTAATATATGTAATTTAAAAAAAATCATATAAAACTAAGTCCGTATGTAAAATTTATGGCATCTAGAAGTTGGTGCTCTATTTCAGTGCATTATGCTATCATGCAATGACACTATGTCGCATGATTGCACTATGTCATGTGATGGAATAATGTCATCAAATAGAATGAAAAATTTATATTTCTATTTAAAATTTATAAGACTAAATGAAAAATTTAGATTCCTATTTAAAATTTTTATAATTTAAAAAAAATTGTCTCAAATCATTTTTGTATGCAAAAGTTATGGCCTCTGGAAGTTGGTGCTATGTTGCAGTGCATTATGCTCGATAACATAATGCACTGCAACTCAGCACCAACTTCCAGAGGCGATAACTTTTGCATACAAAAATGATTCGAGACAATTTTTTTTAAATTATAAAATTTTTAAATATGAATCTAAATTTTTCTTATTGTCATGTGAAATTAAGCTATTATGTGATATATTATCATCGCATGACATAGTGCCATTGTGTGACAACATAACGTGCTACAAAGAAACATCAATTTTTGAAGGCCATAAATTTTGCATACAGACACAATTTTAGATGATTTTTTTTGAAGTTAAATAAATCTTTGAGAGAAATACAAATATTCAATAATATTAAAGTTTATAAATTTACTTTATATATTTTTTAATTTATCCCATAACCTATATATTTTAACTATGTAGATGGATGACTGTACATTTTGCACAAAAATAATGTGTCATGTAATTAAAATATGTCATACAAAATGGAACTATGTCAGATGAAAGATTTTTTTTGAGTGAAAACATGTTATCAAGTGGTAGTATGCTATTGAGCGATAACATGTTGCGAAGTGGTAGCATGCTGCTAAACCACAATATGATGTCGAGTGACAACATCATAATGCTATCAAGAGACAATGCCAAGGCTGTAAATTTTGTATATAGACTTAGGTTAAGATGATTCTTTTTTAAATTTCATATTTCTTGAAAGTGAATTCAAATATATATGTACTACATATAAAATTGAATTATATAGATACTCTCATAATTATTATAAATGATTGGTGAGCTGACCCCTAAAAAAATTTACATCCCAAAAATTTAAGTGAATGGGTCCTATGTACTACTCCCAAAAAATCACCAAATACAATTTACTAAAAAGTTAATATTCATGAATTAATAAATATTTGCTACTAAAATTTATCCTGGTAATATCTCAATAATTATGCAACCTCTCAATGAATGGATTAGACAAAGATGATTGTACCTCAAATTGTTAAAATAAGCCCCTTACATGAGACAATTTACATTATCCAACTTAGTGAAGATTATCATACCAAGACCTGGGACATTTTTACCTTAGGGAGGTATTTTCCTTATGATATCTCCCTCTTTTCAAGAAAGGTAGTGCCTAAAAACCCGTTCACCTAATTTTTGGCCTGTGTTAAGTGATGTATCAACATGTTATGGAAATAGGAGGGAGAGTGAATCAAAAGTTAAGTTCTTACTTAAATATTGAACTAAGGTATTCAAAAAACATTTTCTTCCACTGATTTAAAAAATAAATCAAGATAAAAAACTTAAGAATTAATACAAGGTCCAAGTCTATGGGGATGGTTTTAGAGCTCTTATAGCTTAGAAACCATATGAAGCCAAGAGTTAGTAAAAATAAAAAAGAGAGTTAAACACACCCAATCGACAAACAACTCACCTAAAAATATAATCCTTCCCTTAGTTAATCCATTTATTGTTCCACAGTATATACCAATGGCCATGACATGTTTTCATCAAGGAGGTTATTATCATATGGCTATCCAAGGCATGACCCATGAATTTCCTAATAACCTAGACAAATTCTATCCTTAATTCATAGTAAGAGGAATGTAGATGATTGAACAACATATTTGAGCATTGAAAGATTCACTCATCAAATATAGATCCAATTTGAGGATGTGGCTAATATATTATTTTCCTATTCTTTAGAGGAAACCACTTATGCTTGATATTTTTGGCTACCCCATGGGTCAATCACTTCCTATATTGATTAAGAGATGGTATTTATGGACCATTTTAGAATCCCTATCGACCTTGTAATACTATACCAACTTCTCACAACTTCTAAAAGAGAATATAATGAGATTATGAGCATGTTCAATGCTTAGATTCAAAAATTATAACAGAGGTTGAAAGACCCTTATATACTAGTAGAAGGCATAACCATTTAGACATACTTGAGATCCCTTGATCCTTTAACATCAATGTTATTTATAAGGACCACATCTAAATTAACATTTATATCTATGGATTATAATGAATAAATCAACATAAAACACTAAATGGTTCCATAAGGGTTTAGTACATGATCTCTATAGTCCTTGAGATAACTAGGGGTGTATAATTAGATCCCTATGTTAAACTAGGATATTATGCACAACACCTTAGTAATGAAACCCATCCCATGTTTTATGTATGGTACTTATATCCTAGTGTATACTCCATCTCCAAATAACTACATGCCTAATGGTGCACCTTATATATATCCTAATGATATAGTTCCCTAGGAAACCTAGTAATAAATGATCAAAATGTCATACAACAAAATTAATTCTGCATAAATCACTAGGGTTATGTTTCACTTTGTGGTACTTGGTAGGCACTTCCATCCTAATTGAGCTCCAAATAACTTATTGGCAATGCTAACATACATGTTTCCATGACTACCCTTACTTTATTAAATGAAAATGCACCTATGACCAACTATCAACCACAATTAACAAACTAGGCCAAGACTAACACAAATCTTGAAATAGGTAACCTAAAACAAATGTTCCAAATATTATTAAATGATATGATTAGCTATGTAGGTAGGGACCTAATAATGTGATTTAGAGTAATAATAAAACACCTTAGGGTATAAACTTCAATTTCCAAAGCCCCAAGGTAATGTAATTTTAGAAATATTTCCTAGTCCTATTAACAATGCTAAACAAAATAGAAATAATTTCCATAGGTTTGTAAGAGTGGTTTATCTAGCCTTAAAAACCTAGTGTTAAGTGCAAAATATAATGCACCATGTATAAAACAATTATGTATAGTTTATATCTACCTAAAACATATTACAAATGGATATGGATAACATGGATTTTGTGTCTACTCTTGATGAAATTTAAAAACTAAGATGGAGGGAATCCAAACACAACTATAGTATTAGAAACATATCATTTTCCTTTTAAGGATGAAAATGAACTAGAATAAAATATGGATGAGGTCCACAAATTTACACATTTTAAAATAGGAAATAATTACTAGCTAAGGAGTAAATCAACCAATGCATTGACCACCTCTACTCCCCAAAATAACTCTCAAGTTCCACCTGATGTGAATTCAGGTAATAATTCTCCTTCGCCTAAAGGACCCCTTGCTTCTTATCAGTCTAAGTATTATGTTTCATCCTACCCAAATAAATATCAACATGAGAAGGCCAAAATTAGTTATGATATTATTAAGGATCTTAAGGAAACCAAAGACAATATAACTATGTTTTAGTTGCTATAAATTTCTAATTAAAAAAAATTCTTTTAAAAGAATATTCTAATAACAAGGGAAAATAATCTACTAATATTTATATGAACATGTTTCTCTTTATAAATAGAGGATTGATACTCCTCTATTTACTTTAACAATTAAAATATTTGTCCAAAACTTAAATAACCATTTAGTTGATTCATGTGCTTTTGGTAATGTTATGCCATATGCCTCTACCAAAAACTAAGCCTTACATCTATGAAGTCAAACTAAAAAGTTGTCTAACAAGGAAAAATAGAAGTAAATTTGATGGGTGAGTAAATCCAAATATACATGAAACTATCCTTAGATTCAATAATCCACTGATATCTAAGTAGTGTATATTTTGGATGCTTATGACATGTTGTTAAGTTCATATTGGTAAAAAACATTAAATGGTTACATGGTGGCTGATTTTAGCCACATGTGGCTACCATGGGATGTGTTTCCCAACTAAATTAGAATAGATTGAGAGTCTAAAATGGGTCATATTATCAATGCATATAATATAAATAATGTTATGCTCTATGGGGAATATGAAATTGGAGTGTATTTGATTGATAAAGATGAAGAATCCCATAATAATTTGTCCATAGCTTATATGCAAAAAAGTCTAAAAGTTAAAGATTTAAAGCTATTTGATGAAGACAATTTCCTTGATGCTTGAAATTTATTCACATTACAAGATGTTTATTTAGCCTAGTAAATATTATAATATAAGGATTTAACCAAACATGAAAAGTCTTTACTCTTTCCACAAAATGAAATGATCAAAATAGATAGTCATATAATTACTTCTTTGATGATATAATTATGCACACCATCTTTGCCAACTAGAGGATTCTTACAAGCCAAGAAATAGAGTAAGTTTCCAATCAAGAGTGAGGATATACATCAATAAGTGAACATCATAATAGTGTTTACCTTGCCTAAACCACTAGGGTACATAATAAATTATGATTTATGGACCATAAAATTTTATGGTTCCAAGTATAAAAGTTGATATAGCATTGACATCAAATTGATCAACCTAAGGGGAAAGTATTATCTATATACATACCACCTATAGTTTATGTGCATAAATAATGTGGTCACGTATGAAACACTAGTTCATAGAATCCTATTTTCCCTCGATAAGAAATTAAATAATATTAAAGTATTGTGTGATTATGAACTAGTGGTTAGACAAGTGAGGGGTCAATATTTCTTAATTATAAACACTTTTTTATATATCACATAATATTTTGGAGCTTAATTGAATACTTTGATGCCTTTGGCATTCAAACATTTCCCAGATAAAAGAATTATATAGAAAATGCATTTGCCACTATTGCAAGAACTTTGGATCCCATTACCTATTTAAAAATGAGGAGATTATCTATACATATAGCCTCTACTCCCTTAGTCACAGATAGTGTCAATAATTACAAGTCTTTAATGACAACCAACACATATTTGAGTTCATCACCAACACTAAAGTATTTGAAAATCAAATAATCAATGAATATGGTCAAGAAGACTTTGAATTGGATGAAGATGGGATTAAAAATTTAAAGATGAATAGCATACCCAAGGGAATGGTGTCACATGAGAGGCTATTCAACATGTAATATCATAGGGATAAATATATGACTACCCATGTCAAAGGTTTACAACATGAACATTACAACCTGAGTAACAGAAATGATGTGAAAAATATGATTTTAGGTACCACCTTCACCCCAAAAGAGAAATGTGATTTTGAAAAAATTATCAAGGAATTCAGTAGTATGATTGCATAGAGTCATGAAGATATCAAGGTCTTCAATACTTATATCTTGATACACATTATCCACCTAAATCTTGGATTCAATCCATTTAGGCAAAGACAAAGGCCTATCAGTCCATTTGTAGAACCATTAATTTTTAGTGAAATATCAAAACTACTTGTAATAAGGATCATATTATTAATGAGACTCTCTATATCGGTTGTGAACCTAGTGTTGATGAGGAAAAATAATGTGGAGATTAGACTATGTGTTGATTTGTACAATCTAAATAAATCTTCTAAGAAGGATAAACACCACTTGGCTTCTTGGATGAAGTGTTGTTGATTATGAATATTTCCCAAATGATGTCATTCCATGATGGGTATTCAAGTTAAAATCAAGTGGTAATTAATTATGAAGAAAAAATTAAGGCAACTTTTACTAACAAATGGGTTAACTTTTCATACAAGAGAATGCCTTTTGTCTTGATCAATGTAGGTTCTATGTTTTAAAGAGACATATATGTTTTAGTCAAAGACCTTATGGGTAAGTGAATATTTATGTACATGTATGATCTAAAAATATTATATAAAATAAGGTAGATCATGTAAAGGACCTAAGAAAAGTACTACAAAGATGTAGATCCATGACATTTCATTAAATCCTAAAAAATGTATATTTAGGGTAACTAAAGGAAATTTAATAGGCCATATCATTTATAACAAGGTCATATACAAACACTTATATATAATGGATATAATATTTAAAATATCACAACCTACCAATAAGAAAGAGTTGAAGTCATTCTTTGACAAGATCAACTTCATGAGGAAGTTTATCTCTAGATTTGCTAAGATAATCATACCACTAAATAACATGATAAAGGACAACAAGATTAGTTGGATTATCAAGGTAAATTTTTTTCTACTTAGATCAATGCTCCCATTGTGAAAATGATAATCCTCACCAGTTTAGATTTCATATAACCTTTCTACCTTTATTTTTTAACCTCAAAATATTCTATGACAATGTTCTAACATGAAATAAATAACTGGGAGATGAAATCATGGCTTCCTTTATGATCAACTATCTCAAAAATGTTGAACTCACATATTCCATGATTGATAATCAAGCATCTACTTTGATTAAAGTTTATAAAAAGTTTAGTCATTATATCCTTTGAAACAAAGTGTTGTAGTACATAATATAGTCATTAAATCTTTGCTAATGAAAAATTATATGGGGGAGATATGTGGAAAATGGATGACTATACTCAAAGAGTTTGATATAGATATGTAATTAATAAAAATAGTTAAAGGTCAAGAAAACTACCAAGCCATGGCTAAAGTGTATCCCGAAATCATTTGTCAATAGTACTTAGTGTGAGACATCATGAATGATGATTGATACTTATACATAATTAGTTATCTAATGAATAATGAGTGTACCAAGAATCTTAATTCCACATAATTCCCTATAATTCCTTAAATGGGCTTATGATCATTAGGAAACTCTTAATTTTTATTCAAATTATTATTTTTAAGGTAATGGGTTAGTTGAATCAATAAACAAGAATTTGTTAAATATAATTAAGAAGATCTTAGAAAGAAACCCAATGGAGTGGCATAACATACTTAAATTTATTTTATGGTCTGATATGACTAGGATCAAATAGGCATTGGGAACTTCCACCTATCATCTTATATATGGATAAGATCTTATTTTCCAACCAATTTGAAAATCCCTTCCTTGTTGATAAAAAATTAGCTGGAAATATATGATTGATTAGAATCTCACCTCTTAAACCTCATGAAATTAGACTAAAAAGGAATGTAGCTCTATTGCATTTTAATAATCATAAAGATATCTTTTAATTATTGAAAAAATAACCGAAGTGAGGCCCTTTAGGATTTCTAATCTAGTCCTCTTATGGGATAAGGACTATGAAAGGAAGGGACTGCATAGAAAATTGGATGCTTTATGGCTCGGTCCCTACCAAATCTATAGAATCTTGGGCAAGAATGTTTTCTTCCTAAGGTGTCTTACTAGTGAGGATGTTACATTTCCTATCAATGGAAATTTATTTAGCACTACTTATATTCTTGAGTGTCTCGGGAGCCATCATAAATAATTTATCTTTGTTTTCTACCTTTTCTTGATGTTCCTTGTTTTATTTTAGTCTTGATTTCACTACTTCCAATTTTGTTGTTTTTCCTCACTTGGTTCATCTCTATTGTGTATCTCTTTGAGTTGAAACTACTATTTTGACATGGGGGTTTCTCCACTTCATTAAAGAATGATAATGGTGGATTAGTTTTGAATAACTTTTATGGCATTTCTATGCATGAAAAGTATAAAATCTTGGTTAGATTTATTAGTCAAATTGATACATTTTCTTGATAAGATAAAAACACTAGAGGATTATGATTTATAATAAAACATATGTGTTTATAAAGGTTAAATTTATTATCTTAAATATTTTAAAATTAACAAAATAGAAAATATGAAGCTTAGTGCAACTTTGAATTTTCCATTTTTGTTTTAATTGATTTACTTGTTGGTTATCACTTGACCCATGATTTGGTCTTCACCACTCAATAGATGAAGTAAAATCAAAATATAACTTCAAGTGATTCAATCTAAAGTATGAATTTTGAAATCTATCTTCAAAAGGGTGGTCTTGGAAACCTCTACCATAGGCTTTTTGGCTTGGTTAGAAATGGATCAAGGCCTTAAGAAGGGACCAAAGGTATCTATGGTGGGTATATGAATACTTAGTTAGTATTAGAATAATACCCATGACATTTCACCCATTTAGACAAAATTATAAAAAAATTCCTCCCTTTCAGTAGTTCCCATTAATTAGGAAAAATTTATTTATTTTGTGTGCTTTAAAACTAACTAAATCAATTAAAAATATCACACACTGACTTTATTTAGGTATAATTGAAGTTTAGCATGTCATGTGTTGAAGTATAGTTTTATGTCTTCATGTTTAGACATGATCTTGGAAGATTGATTACAGATAATGTTTCTATTTGGATAAGATATTGTGAATCTAAATTATTGAGATACTCAAGAGTATCTCCTACTAGGATTTACCATTTCTTTTGCTCATAAAACACACCCCATTTTTACTAAAAATGGGAATCCTCTTTTTTCTTGATCCTTCACTAGGATTTTAATGGTATACATGTTTGAACCTTATTATATTAACCATATACTGATGATAAGTTTTAAGTGACCAAAGGAGTTTATTTTCAAATATTATTAATGTCAAAAGATCAGTCCAAGCTTTGCATCTTGAGTCACTATGGTGATTTCACCAAAGTCCAAAGGCCTTATCCTTTTAAAAGCTAATTTGACCTATGGACTTCATCCATATTATATGGATCCTTATGTAATTTTCCCCTTAATGATCTCATTCATTTCTTTCCTAATTCAATAAAATTGACTATGGCAATTTTTCCCTTAATGATCTCATTAATTTTTTGTCTAATTTAATAAAATTGGCTATGTGTTATTGACTACTTCTATTCAAACTTAGTCACTTTATTTAAAATTGGTCAAAATTTAATAAGGTTACTCTAAAAGGGAATTTATTATCTTATTAATTTTTTCCTTTTTTTGATCCATTTCTATTCTAAATTTCTATAAATTTAATAAGGTTTTTTGATGATCACCTTTATTCCTTAGTTGATTTCATTCAGATGTCAAAAATATTCTTTAAAGTTCTTTTGTTTTCATTTTAAATGTATTTTATTTTATAAGATTTTGAAATCATTAGTGTATTTTAAATTAATTATGTATTTGAATTTATATTTTACTATTTCAAAATGTTGATTGTGCCTTCCATTCTATACTCACTTGTTCTCATCTCAGACCCAATGCCATGCGACATTCTGTCATAACTCTTAATGAATATGATACATTCAATGACTTTGGCCTTAGTTGATTTTCATGTTCTCTCATTGATCCATATGGTACTCTTCTCCAATATAGTTAGTAAATCTCCACGTGAGTGGATTAGTATGATGTTGACAAGTGTCAATATCTTGGTGACTTCCTATCCTAGTAAGGTCTTGTTACCCCAACCATGATATCATCAAGCCCTGGTAAGTGGGTAGGTAGGATGACACCACATGATATGATCCCACTGGTCCATATTCTTGGGTGGTCTGTGCAAGCTAAATAAAGTGTCAGAGTGTTAGGTGAGTGAGATAATTCCACATGGAGAAATATCACCTCACTATAGCCAAAACCTACTCAAATTACATAAAGCCTCATTGTGAGTAGTGAAAGGGTGAAAAATATATGTGTGGCATTAACACAAGGGATAAAATATAATTTGGTTTTATAGCTAATGGGTCAAGGTTTGAGCATAAGTCTGATGATCCATCTAGCCATCAAACCCATCAAGGCCCAAAAATGGAGTGTGTGCCCAATCTAGACATAAAAACCAAACTTTAGGTGAACATTAATGGAAAAATAAATCATAAAAGACAAATTTAAAAGCTAATTTGGTTAGAATCATTGAATATGAGCATGGTGTGAATAATTGGGAAAGCATAGAGAATGATGCTAAGGACAAAATTTGAGCAATGGAAAGAAACATATTTGTTATGAGATCATATGTGCAAAATATAAATTGAAATTTTGAAGCATCTCCAACCACTTTATCCACACTTATCCAATAGAATTTAATTCCATGGTTTGACACAACATGGCCTAACAAAATTTTTCACCTGCATTCCTAATTCCACATTGAATTCTCAGCTACTTATGCATGTGGACTTGTCTTCCCTCTCTTTTTAGAATTTTAAATTTTGGACATCTCTTATTCATATTTATATGAGTTTGAAATCCTTATTAAAGGCTGGAACTTCTAGAATTAGAGTGTGTTACACCTATCTAGATCTTTATGAACTATAATAAAGACAGATAATTATACATTCACCTTATGTATTTCATTAAAGTCTAGGATAATATATCCCTACCTTCATTTTAGTCTTGTAAATTTATATGTGTTTTATACAATTTGATGATTGTATGATTCCAAGACATTGTTAGTCAAAAGGAAAAAAATGATAATTTGAAGGTTTCTAAGACTCAAAAGCCATATTTTGTGAATGTTATATGGTATTTATGCCTTTATTTCTCATATTAAACATCCATAGAATCTTTCCCCATCTTTAGTTGAAGTTGTGCTAGGTCTAGGTTTACTGAACATTAGTTTTATAGATTTCATTTGGTCAGATAGATTCATATTCATCTATGATGGTAGCAAGCTTTTTATCTCTTTATCCATAATATTTTTCATTTTAATTATAATGAGTTAGTCTAGGAACAAAAAAAAATTAATTTAATTATTTTTAATTATTTTTTTTTTTCAATTTTTGTTTATCATTATTATAACATTATTGCATTTATGAGTGTGGTAAACTAGTAAAAAAAATCAACTTTTTTAATCCTAAGAAAATATTAAGGAGTTCAATTTTTAATAGAGGTTGAACCCTGCATAGTTTTTAAATTATTGTTTAATCTCTCAATAAGTATACAATCTTTTGATCAATTCCTTAGCTAAATTTGATTACACCTCAACTTGTTAAAATATGCCGCTTATATGGAATAGTTTGCATCAACCAACTTAGTGAATATTAACATACTAAAACATGGTAGAAATATACCTTGTTGAGGTATTTTACTTATGGAATCTCCCTCCTTTTAGGAGAGGTAGGGCCTAATAATCCCTTCACATAGTTATTCACTTGTGTCAAGAAATACATCAACAACTATATTCTAACTATGATACATACTCCTCTATTATATTTCCACTTTATCCTCATTCACTTCCATATACTCTAGTTCCACTTTCTAGTCTCTATCCATATTTACACTTTTTATGGAATATTATTCTCTTTCAGGTACTATCATTTCCTTATCCCTAGAATCTTTATAATCCCTAGCTCCTCTTTGAGCTCCCATTACTTATTTATCTTCTAAAATATCTACTTTAATCCTACTTTTATCTACTCTATATTTTTATATTTATTCAATTTTATCTATTATATTAGGTCTCTTTATATCCATATAATTCTCTTATCATTATGTGTCTCCACATCCTCCATGTTCTATGATAAAGTGAATGTTTCTCCTCTTGATTAATAATCATTCATTTATTTGTTGCACACATACCCATAACATCCAAAATTAATACTCCATATTATCAAGAATAGGAACCATGAACTTCTCCACAACTAACATCTTCAATAGATTTAGTGTCCTTGCAAATAAATTCCCTTGATGCCTCTTATAAATGGGTAATGTGCATCTTCAAATGTAATGTACCATTGCATAATAAACTCAATAATATATTTATCAATAGTGGTTTTTTTAATGATCCATTACATGTGTCTAATAAGTGTTTAGGTTCCATATTATTCCTACCTTTTCCCAGTACAAATAAAATTATAAGTCTTCCTTGTTCTAAATCAATAATATTCTATTCTTGATAACTAGACAACTAATAATTTAGGTAGCTAGCAATAAAAAACTTCATAGATTTAATCATGAATATGATTAACTATGATGTTTATCATTATACTTATAATTAATATAGAATATTATTATGTTAATTTATATATTCTTTCCTAAAACCATCATTCCAAATATTTATATTTAGGTAACCATCTCAACATGTTTCAAAAAGATTCATCCCATGATCACCACACCATTATTAGTAAAGGTTCCTAGAAAACCCGTCAAAACATCTTAATAAGTTTAAGTGTGAAAATATGGTTTTAGAATAAAAACATATAAATTTATGACATAGAAACTCATATGAGAATAATGTATACACTATGCATAAATTAAATACAAAAAGACATCCTCATAACCCATCATTTAATCTCTATATTAATATCTAATATTTTAGAGCTCCTATACATTACATTTGATCAATATTTAAATAAATTAAAAATGATTTATAAATTCATATTATATCCTATAATTTATTACTTTGAATGAGTCTTTTTTTATTCTACATAATTTTGGGTATACATGTATGTGACACATGCATACAAAATGGTATACATTATACAAAAGACTATAAGTCATACACTTTTCATTCATATACACTCCATGATTTTAAAATAATTTTATAATAACAACTTCAAACCTTATCCAAAAAAATATATAAATCACTTGGTAGTTTTATTTCGCACTAAACAAAAGAGCACTATTTATTCTAGTTTTAATTACTCTACATTTTGATGGTCATAGGCCAAGTCCAAATATATTTTATTACAATTAAAGATAATCCTTTGTCAAAAAATTCAATAAATATTTCAGATAAAATCATGTAATTTAAAAATCAAGGATAATATAATCATTCTATGAGGGATAAATACATCATCCTAAGGTCCATTTGAGCTATGTAGGCAACACTCAAATTACACATGGTTTTCTGAGGGTAACTTGACTATTTCTTAAATTGTATTCCCCCATTTTTGTATTTGATCTTTATTATTTTTGTTATGTAGGAAAAAGTTTTTATATATTTTGAATAACATATAGACACATAAAATTAAATAGTCAATCCTTGAAAATAGACATACAAAGACATTATAAAATCAAGTGCACTGTCAACTAGGACATGACCACAATTAATAGACAAAGCCATAATGTGGCCATGTCTTCCTTCTATAGAATTTTAAAATCAAATATTTAATTCCTAAATTAAAAATTATAGAGCAGACAAGTCATTTTAATCAATTTTTAGTCACAATTATCCTACATAATCAACATAAGATTTGTTTTACAGAAGTTTGCATATATGTAGGCCTATTTACTAGTTGTAATAAATTTTTAAACTATATAAATTCTATATTTTATTCTATTCTATTTTATATTCCTATATATAAATTAAAATAGTTTATGTCTATTATTTTTATTATATTAAGTTAGAAATAGATTAAACATTTTGGTGAACCTTCCATATTTAAAAAAATTACTTCATTTTTGTTTGATTTTTGTCCTAAGATTTCATACATATTTTTGTAAATTCCTAACACTAAATGAAATATCATTGAACCTTGGCTATAAATCCAACACATAATGATTAAATAATATTTTACCTTGGTTTAATTTGAAATTCAATATATTTTATTGTCACCTTAGAATAACTTGACACTGAATCTCTTTATTTAAACATCATGTTAAAATTTGTTGATATTAAAAGATTTCATTTAATTTTATCTTAATTTTCTATTTTATTTTAGAAATTGTGTTCTAGAAGTTTTAAATATAATTATTGACTTTCATGAAGGGATAAATAATGATTTTTTAACATAAATTATGTTATGAGGGGTTTACCCCAATATTCATAGCCATTATACAACACTAAACATAAACTTTACATTCTATGTACTTCATGATATATCAAAAAATGCCTATAATACATTATTTATATCATAAAAAATCACTTTTAGCTATTTATTTTTTTGTAAACCTAAGATGAGTGTATTTCCTAAAGAATTTAATCTAACATTACTATTATAAATGGAGTTAATAGGCTACATGCATAATTTTTACTTTATAGTTAGTTATCCAAAACATTGGGATAAAACTAATCAATGAATTAATAGGTATATTTTAGATCCCATAATATTATTCAAACCTTTTACTATCTCACCATTTTTTAATTTGATATGGTATAAATCTTATTTTTATAAGGACTAGGAACTAGATTTAAAAAAGTGTAGTAAAACAGTATCAAGCTCCATGGGCTAAAAAATAAAAATAAAAAAATAGCACTTATAGCTAACAATCCATGTAGAAGGAAAAACAAAAAAGAAACTACATATAAAAACTAATCTAGGATGGGGGATCCCTCCATAGGGACCTTCTCATCCTCCATCATCTTCTCTTATGTGACCTACTTTTTCTTTATGGTTATGGTTTTGGTCCTAGTTCTATTTCCAGGCCATTCTACATCCTCTTTAGGTAGGATCATTCTAGGTCTCTTTTGCATTTGTTCCTTCACAGGGGTCTTCTTGGGAGGGTTATTAAGGGTAGATTAGTGGAATACATCTCCACCTCCATGATATGATATTTTAAGGGGGTTAATTTATCCTTTGATGTTTGGGTGAAAGATTAGATAGTTTTGGCAACATCCTTGCTCCTAGCATTCTAATCGTAGATTAAACCTGCTAAACACATTCCAACCTCATGGAGTTTTTTATTAAACCTAACTAGTTGTTCCTTTATGGTTTTGATCTCATATACCAAAGGGTCTTTCTTTTTCCCTCCACTTCCCCCAAGGTTCCTTCATCCAACAAGAGTGGTTTATGTTTGAGAATAGAATGTTTCACAAGAGGATCCTCGACTAAGATTTATAATTGAGGCTAACATGGGAAATATTGGTTATCAAGTGGTGGGACCTTGAGGTAAGATATTCCTCAAAGGAGTCCTCCTCATCAGAAGACCCCTCCAACAGAACCTCTTTACCCTAAAGGGTCTCACTTAGTTTAATATGGGATTATCTTTATTGATTTGGTGCATGAGAGTATTTATCTCTAGGGATTTTAGGAGGTAGTAAGGAAGGATGATTTTACAATCATAAAATTGGCTTAACAAGAGAAAGTGATGGGAAAAGATAAGGGTATACTTACCTTCAAGTGTAAGATACTTCACTATTTATAGGGAGACTTTAGGTCATTCGTATAGAAGGTCCAACTAAGGAACCCCCTTTCTATCTATTTTAATAAAATTATTGGTTTTAAAAATCCTCTATATGAGTTACTATATTTTGTATTGATCTTTGTATGTTTTGGTTCTTTCACATGGCATCTCTATGGCTTCCCCAATCAACTCTTCTATTACCAAGATTCAAATTCCTCTTAATTATTATAGAGATGTAAATGATGTCATGAAGGTGTCCAGGTGAGTGGATGAAGTTCCTTGATAGTCTATGTGATAATGACAAAGTGTGCAATGTGCTTGTCCTATTATGCTTGAAGTATGATTGGTTGATCTTTTTGTTTTAGTATGGTTAGAGTTGTTCAAGGATGAGTATGGAGTATTGAGCATGTGAAAAAGGTCTCTAGTATTTTTTATAATATTTGAGTACTTGTGTGTATAAGTGGAATTCATTTGTTTGTTCATAGTTTTCATCTAGACACTTTAGGTCCAGTGGCAGAAAATTTGAGTAGGCAATTTGATAACATCACCATTACCACATGTGGATGAGTCAAGAGGAAAAGGTCACATGGGTTTTTTTAGTATTGTGACTATTAATTATTTTATAAATATTAGGTCATGTTACTAAGCATTTTAAAATATATGTAAGTGAAAATTTGGGCCCCAGGCATTTTGATAATGTTTTTTCATACTTACCAAATTTGCATAAGGCAAGAAAGAGTCAAGAAATAATTTCGATGGTGGGATATATCACAGATGTGGACATTTGAAAACAATATGATTATTTGGGTTTGTTCATTTTTATTCCTATTTTATTTTTCCTAAATTTCAAATCATGCGATGAAGCACATCAAAAGATATGCATGTGAAAAGTTGGCCTTCCAAATAGCTATTGACATAGTTGGATTTGCAACTGAAAGAAATGTAAGTGATAAAATTAGTGGAGTTATATCTCATAAGACTAAATGTTTCAAGATCAATTTGACACATATTTGTATTTTTATATTTGAGGAGATCATATGGTCCAAAAATTAGATCATGCGAGTCAGTGAGGTAAAAGTTGTTGTGGTCCAAAGTTGACCTTCTAAGGATATTACAATGGTTCACATACTTAGCAAAATTTATATGAATTTAAATTTTAGGAATAAATGGAGATCAAAAAATGTGTATGAGTTCATACATATAGATATATGGTGTTTATAAATTCAAATAGGTCAAAGTTTTTAATGCTTAAATCAGGTAAAGATCAAGCTCCTTACAAAAAGATCAATGAATCATGTTTATTCCAAGATGTCAGGATACAATGAGATGTTGACAAGTATTTGAGGTTTAAAGATGAGAAAATTTATATGATAAGGATATAATGGAAATCAGGTCTTCATATATATTTATTTAATGGTGTACATTGTATAATAAAGACCTAGCTAATCTGTAAAGATCAATGGTGTGTATTGAGTCAACATTACAAGGGTACACAAGATGAGGTCAAAGTGATTAAGGTTTAACATTTGAGCATTGGATATTATGTTTTAAATATTGGATAAGATAAATGGTGTGATATTTATTTAAGTACCAAGGAAATGAGATGTAATCATGGTGATCGAGGTTTAACTATGACCGTTCGCATTTGAATATTAGAATTTGCAAAGGAAAAAATAGTGTTATGTTTTTTGGTTATATATTTTGATCTATGAAAAATTTGTTCATGGTGTATAAATTTAAATTGTAGAGGAATATAAGGATAATTAGAAATATTAATTTAAAGGTCTAATTATATGTATAAACAAATATATTAAACTCCAAAGTTGAATATGTGTTTGACTGTATTATGCAAGTAACTTAAGAAGGGTAATTGAGCTTATGTAGATACTATTTTGATGTTTCATGGTGAATTAGATATTATGGAGTTTTTAATACTCTATGATAATTATATGTGTGAATTTTTAAGGTCTAAACATTTGTATTTTATATGAACAATATTTTATAAGGTGACTGTGTGTTCATTCACAATGACTGTGTGCATAGAATGTTGTTTGAGTAAATTATGCTTAAGCATAAGGTTAATATGTTTGTTTTTGGAGATTAAAGGGGACATATATATCATATGTAATGGGTCCATTATTTTTTTAGTGGTTTTATGTTCTTTTTTGTTTGATAAAGTGCTAAAGGAGTGAGTGGTTCATGTGAGACCTATAAGGGCTACAAGGTCCTAAAAAGGTGTAGTTCCTTAAGGGTGACCCATAGATGCTATGGCCAACCTATAAAGAATTGTATAGAAATATTTATTGATGATATGTTTTCCTTAAGGGTTAAGGAATGTCTAATGGCCTACCAAGGTATTGATTATCATGATTGCTCTATAAATAGTGAAACCAAATGTGTTGGTTTCTAGACTTGTGTGAGAGACTTGGGAGAGATTTGAGAGAGGTTTATGTGTGTGAATTGTGGATCATAGGAGGGGTAGAGTGAATTTTGAAATATTTTAATATTAAAATAGTTTTAGGACTATTTTTATGACCTATTGGTCATAATTATATTAGCATAATAGTGTTATTATAGATTGAGTGTGGGCAAAGGTGAAGAGTGATAAGTAGAGGTCCATCATCAGGTGTTGAAGACATTAGTTCATAGGTGTATGTGTTCATATGTTTTGTTGTGTTAGATCAAAATATAAGGTGGTGGTATCCTCTTTTCAAGGTAAAACTTTCTAAAAGTCTGTTTATTGTTACATCTCAGCTAGACAGGTGTGATAGTACCTTGTGGGATTGTAGTCTCACTAAATAGGGATTGTAGTTCCTTAATAAGTTATAGATGGTCTAAATTGGTTCTTATTATTATATGATATTATCCTAATTGAATTTTTTAGTGGGTTTTCTCCCCTAAGAGGGTTTCTTACATATGTCATGTGTTATGTGATTGATCTTGCATTGTCTCTCTTGCTCATTGCTATGAATGTTATGTATGCTTCATGAATTCTTATGGTAACTGGTTAAGTGTTTGTAAAGAATAAAATTGAATATTGGATTAGTTGAGATCACTAATTCATCCTCCAATGATTTTACCTTTAAAAAATGATATTAGAGTAGGTCCTTTGGTAAAGGCTTAATAACTTGAAGGTGATCTAAGGTAAAATATGGGTAGTCATCAAGGAGGTTTCTCTACTAAGGAAGCACTGATGTTCAATGGATCTAATTATGGTTTTTAGAGTATAATAATGAGGACATGAATTATATCCCTAGGTTTTGATGCCTGAAAATCTATTTTACATGGTTATGTTGCTCCTCTTACTCCTCTATCTAGTGGTGCAGACAAGAAGTTGTTTGAGAACAATTCCAAGGAAATGAATGCAATCACTTGTGGTCTTTCAAAGACTAAATACACCAAGGTAATACATTATAAATCTACTAAAAATATATGGGAAAAAATGTATAACATTTTAGAAATATATTCAAATGTCATGCTTTCTAAGTTTCAAACTCACAAAAGAAAATTTGGAAGTCTCAAGATGAAGGAAGAAGATTTTGTGGTATCCTTTCTGTAGAGATTTGATGTGACTATGAACATCATCAGAGGGCTTGGAGATAAATTTAAAGAGGCTAATAATGTCCAAAAGGTATTAATGTCTATTTATCTCTAGTTTGATCCAAAATTATTTTATATATAAGGGATTCATGATCTTACTTAATTGAAGATGGATCAATTGCTTGACACCCTTACTACATATGAGATGAGAGTAAATGATGATATACCTCCAAAGAAGGAGGATGAATTTAAGATATATATGAAGCCTAAGAATAATTTATAAGGTAATAAATATAAATAGGATGACATATCTGATATTGATGAGGATGAACTAATTTGTTTGATTACTAGGAAATTAAACATTGGCTCAGGAAAGTGTAAGGGTAAACTACCCTTCAAATGTATTAACTATTGAGAGATAGGAAATTTTTCTTGGATGTAACCTCATAAGAATGATAATAATGATGATTAATATCATGGTGAAGGTGAAGATGAAGATAAGAAGACATATAGGAAGAAAGGATTTAGAAAGTATAACAACAAGTCCTTCAAGAATAATAAGAGTCTCTACAACGAAGAAGATTTCAGCTCATTAGATGAGAGTGAAGATACTCACTTAGAATATGATCATGAAGATGATGGTCCTATTGAAGATGAATCCCTATTCATGGTTGAAAAGGGAATTTGTTCACATCATAAGGTGTCTACTTGGAGTGATTTAGATGATGATGAAGATGAGGTAGACTATGAGACTATATTGATGAATGCTCTTAAAGAACTAAATATTGAGAAGAAGATCAATAACAATAGGAAATATAAACTAAAAGAATATGAGATAATTTAATTTGTATTAAGAAATATTTAATTAAGATACCAAGGAGCATGAAGTTATGATCAAGCATCTCATTTTTCAATTGGAGATTCTATCTACAAGCCTAAAAGCTAAATAATATAAATGTTAAAGGTATGTTTCTCAAAATGAGTCTTTAAAATTTGAGTTAGATAAGACATCTATTAAGGTTAAGAAATTTTTGAGATTTGAAAAGATCTCATGTGATATAGACAATATTTTTAGTTGTCAAAATAATGCTAGTGAATGTGAAAAGGAAAAATAAACACAGACACAGAATAAAAATTGACATAAAACAATACTTTTACGGGGTTTAAATTTAGCCTCCATGTAGAGTAAATGAAATATTTTTGATGATTTTTATAGTTAATCACCAGAAAAATAAAAATTTACACCCTTATTTCACCAATTTCACCCTTATTTCACAATTACACCCATATTTCACCAAATAAACACATAATTATCTTGGATATGAAGAAGAAAAAAAGAATGTAACTCAAGATAAGATGAAGACTAATGTGAACCAAGACAATCATACTTTGAAGACAAGTCATTAGACAAGAAATGAAGGTGATGGTAGAATGAAGACAAACCAAATTCCATGAGGTATGCAAGATTTAATGGTTCCTATTACACATGTAATCAATTTGGTCATAGGGCTAGAGAATGTAAGAGACCTATAAGAAATGAATTTGCATGAAACTATGATGGTGGTCATCAATCAAAAGGTATGAATAGAGTTAAGTGATTTAATTTTTCTAACATAAGACATATTAACAATTTATAATAAGGTAAGGTAAGATGTGTTTCTTGAAAAAGGTATGGTGTGTTTTAATTACCAATAGAGAGGTCACATTACTAGATTTCACAAGCAAAGGCCTACAAGATAGAATAAATTTAATAGTCTCCTAGAGTGGAAGGAAGAAGGAAAGTTAACACATGAAATCCTAAAGTGATAAGTGTGATTCATGATGAGTTTTTATGTCTAATTAAATTGTTTTCTATGATTTAAAATGTTTCAAAAGATGAAGATTACCAAAGGATCTCATTATCTGCTCATGTTATGAGTGAAGAGACCAAACTCAAAGACAAAATCAAGGTGCTAGTTTAATCTATTCCTATGGTATGTATGGATCCAAGTGAACACCATACTATTGATGAGAATGTATCATGAAAATAAAATCAATTATTTGTGCATAATGAAGAGGTTCTAAGCTGCAAGGAAGATTCTTTAGATGAAAATGTATGTCATGAATCTTTATTGTTTCCATGTATTATCAATCCAATTCTATAATAAAAAGAGAATGCATTAATCGTTGATAATATTTATTATCTTAATCCTAATAATAATAATAAATATAGGTATCAAGTGACCAAGGAGGAGAAGGAATATGAGGAGTTGTGGGCAACTCCTCGTTTCACATTATTCTATGACATTGTGAAGTAGGGTGTCTCTAGTTATGCTTCTTAGAACACATATTTTATTATAGATAAGTATTTTTGTGTCATAAAAATGATAATTATAATTATATAAGGGATTTGGTTAAGATGGAGAAACAAGCTCATGAGCTTTCTCTAGACTTTTATGAAGGAACCATTATACATGGTTAAAATTGGTATTTCCAAATGGCATAATGAGTTTGATGCAATGTCAAGAACTATTTGGTACTCAAAAAGGCCTGTTCAATTATTTTTTTAATTTTTTAGGTGATTTTTGGTTTGAATTTATGTTTCTACCAATTTAATTTTTTTAGTGTTCTCAATTTTCTCAATTTTTGGCTTAAGGGCAAGCAAGACTAAAATGTAACATAGGAATTCTATGTTATAAAAGTTATGGTGGATCAATTTTTCATCCATAAGTTTGTGATGGGTGTCTCCATGTGTAAAAGAAGATTCATATGTGTGCATTGACTAAAAGGAGGTTTGATGACTTTTTTTGAGATTTTAGGGTTTTGGGATATGCTATAAAAGTAGTTTGTGTTATGAGTTGAGACTAAGGCTTCATAATTTATTAAATGGGCCAAATGGGTTGTCAAAACAAGATTAAAAGGGATTTGAAGGTTTGTGGTTCTCAATTTATTCATGTTTTTATCAATATAGAGGTCTAATTAAGTAGTAGGTTTGTGAAAGAACTATGTTGCATAAGATGATCTTGGTGATGTAAATTTTTGTACTTGAGGGGGTATATGATAATGTTTGAGATATGAAGTTTCAAGTCTTGAAGATGTGTCTACTAAAAATTGTGGGCTCTACAAGTTCCAGGTAGGGTTACAAGGAGGATAGATAGGCCTAGTGTGAAGCAAAGTGATTTTTGATTAAATTATCCAAAATAGAAAGGCATGAGTATTTAAAGGTGAGTTATAAAGTTTTTTAAGATCATATTTCCTATTTTGTGAGTATCATGAATTTATGTTGTTGATCCTTGAGGTGGTTTGATAGAGAAGGCTAGTAAGCCTACATGTTGGTTCTTCATGGTGTGTGGAGATATAAAGATGATCAAAAGGTGAAATTTATTAGAGTTATTATAGGGATTACCTATCACATGTTTCTTGGTGAGTTTCATCATATTTATATGGTTTTTTGTGTTCTTTCTTCATTAGTTATAGTGCTTGGTTGAAGAGAGTGTTGGCATAGATCAAGAGGAAGTTTGTCAAGGCAAGAAGAGGTACACTCAAGGTAAAGGGGAGTTTTTATAATATTTATAAGGTGGTCATCTATTATTAATAGTATTTTTATGTCCTCAAGATAAATTTGTGCCCACTTAGTCATTGTGTCAAAGGGGGAGAAAGTTTTTGTTATGAGAGTGCTTAAAGAGAGAGAAGGTGAGTTATATATTATTATTTGATGGTTATTTACATAAATGACAAAGTGAGATATTATTTTAGAGTTTTTAATGATGTCATGAAAATTTCCAAGTGAGTATATGAAGTTCCTTGATAGTCTGTGTGACAATGACAAGTGTGCAATGTGTTTGTCCTAGTATGCTTGAAGTATGATTGGTTAATCTTCTATTTTGGCATGGTTAAAGTTGTTCAAGGATGAGTATGGAGTATTGATCATGTAAAATTTTTCCATGATATGTTTTATAATCTTTTATTTCTTGTGTACATAAGTGGAATTCATCTGGTTATTCATAGTTTTCATCTAGACACATTAGGTCCAGTGGAAAAAAATTTGAGTACGTAATACCATTGCTACATGTGGAAGAGTTGGGATGAAATGGTCACATGGGTTTATGAATTATTATGAATAGTTATTATTCACTAAATATAAATTAATTTACCTAATTTCATTAAAATATATGAAATTACAACATTGTCCCCAAGCATTTTGATAGTGTTTTCTCATACTTAGCCAAATATGCATAAGGCAAGAAAGAACTGAGTAAGTATTTTGATGGTGGAATATATCATAAAATTGGATGTTTAAAAATAATATGATCATATGGGTTTGTTAAATTTTGTTCCTAGTTAATTTTCACTAAATTTTATATCATGTGGTAAAGTGCATCAAAAGATATACATTTGTAAAGTTAGATTTCTAGATAGTTCTTGATAGAGTTGGCTCTATGGTAAAAAGAAATATAAGTGAGAAACTTAATGGAGTTATATATCACATGAGAAAAGGTTTTAAGACCATTTTGACACATGTTTATATTATCCTATGTTATGAAATCATATGGTCCAAATTTTAGATCATGCGAGTGAGTGAAGATAAATTTATTTTGGTCCAAAGTTGGCCTTACAGGCATATTACAATGGTTCCCCTACTTAGCCAAATCTTCATGAAGTTAAATTTTAGGAACAAATTGATATCCAATGGTGTGTTGGATTTTTTAAATCTATATATATAGTGAATATCAAGTCAAATAGATCAAATTATTTGATTCTTAAATTGGGCAAAGATTGAGTTGTTTACACAAAGATCGATGGAGCATGTTTATTCCAAGATGTCAAAATGTAATGAGATGGTTCCTAGTGTTCAAGGTTTATAATTGAAAAAATTTAAAGGAAACAGATCTAAAATAAATTAGGTGTTCGTATGAACTGATTGAATGGTTCACATTACATAATAAAGACGTGACTAATCTGTAGAGATCGATAGTGCATATTGAGTCAACATTATAAGGGTGCATGAGATGAGGTCAAAGTGATTGAGGTTTAAAATTTGAGAATTATAACATATGAATTAAAAATATATAGTGTGATATTGATATGATCATCAAGGACATGATTTTCTAGCATGTTTTTTGAGGTTTAACATTGACCACTTGTAATTTAATATTTTAATTTGCATATGAAAAACTAGTGCTTTATATTTTGGCTATATCTTCTGATCCATGTAAAATTTACTCATGGTGTAAAAAGTGAACTTGTGGAGGATCCCAAGGCACATCCATAAATTTTAATTTAAATGTATAATTATATGTAAATATAAGTATACTGAGCTATAAATTTGACTATGTTTTCCAGGTAACCCAAGAAGGGTAATTAATATTATGTAGATATTATTTTGATGTTTCATGGTGAATTAGCTATTGGGGAGTGTTTTAGACTCCATGAGGATGATTTAGGTGAATTATTAAGGTTTTACCATTTTTATGATATATGAAAAATGGTTTTAAAGGTGACTATGTATTGATTCATAATAACTGTGTGCATAGAATGTTATTTCAATGAATTGTGCTTAAGTAAAAGGGAACTATGTTGGTTGTTGGAACTTAATGGGGACCTATAGATCATATGTAATGGGTCCATGATTTTAGTAGTTATTTTGTGTTCTTTTTTTGTTTTATGAAGTGCTAAATTAGTGAATGGGTTCGCATGAGATGTATAAGGGCTACAAGGGCCTAATTGAAATGTGCAATTCCTTAAAAGGTGACCTGTAGATGTTATGGGTGAGATATGAAGTTTGTAATAAACTATGTCTTGATGAGATAGTTACTTTAATGATTAAGGTATGTGTAATGGTTGACTAAATTAGTGATTATCATGCTTGCTCTATAAATAGTGAAACCAAATGTGTTGGATTCTAAACTCGTAGAAGAGACTTGGGAGATATTTTAGAGAGGCTTATGTCTATGAATTATCAAATGAAGGAGGGGTAGAGTGACCTATGGATAAGTTAAATAGAAAAAAAAATTGAGGACTATTTTTATGACCTACTAGTCATAATTTTATTAGCATAATAGTGCTCTTGTAGATTGAGTGTGATAGAAGGTGAAGAGTGAGAAACTAAGGTCCATGATTAGGTGTTAAAGACATCAGTTCATAGGTGGATGTGTTCATATGTGTTGTTTTACTATCATAACATATAAGTTGGTTTCATCCTCATTGCAAGGTGAAACTTTCTTAAATTCTAGTTTTTATTGCAACTCAACTAAATAGGTATGGTAGCACCTTATAAGATTTTAGTCTCACTAAATAAGGATTGTAGTTATTTGATTAGTTGAAACTAATCTAAATTGGTTCTTGTTATTATAAGACAATAGTCCAATTGTAGGTTCCAATGGGTTTTCTCCTCCAAGAGGGTTTTTCACATATGTCATGTGTTATGTGATTGATCTTGCATTGTCTCTCTCGCTCATTACTATGAATGTTGTGTATGCTTCATGAATGCTTGTGGTAACTTGTTAACTATTTGTAAAGACTAAAATTGAAGATTGGATTATTTAGGCTCACTGATTCACTATCCCCTCTCAATGACTGTACCTCTAACATTAATTATGCAATCCTCTTATTCCATGCTAAAATGAATTCTTTCACCAAGATAGTATTGTGGTCATTCACCCTCAACATAAACTATGTGAGTCTTCCCCTGGAAAGCTTCTTCCACACCTTCTTCATGCTTCTAAATTCCTAATATGATGTCAATTCAAGATGGTCCCATCCACACCATCACCACAATAGCTTGAGATCTAAGGATAGATTTTGGTAGACATTGGTAAGGCTTAGATTTAATAGTTTGAAATGAACTTCCAGTTCATGCATCCTTCCCCCCTTTAAAATTAATTATCCTCATGGTATAATGATTGAGGATTATAATTTTTTAAATCCTTTGATTAAAATTTATAATTTGTGCATGTAGCTATGACATCATCATCCTATATTGATGTGACATCATTTTGAATATATGACATGACATTTTTAGGGGTGTGGAATCTAGTGTGATAGGTAGATAAAATAGGGAGACCTAATCTGATATTAGCAAGTAAATATACCACCATATTCCTCCATGGTATGTGTAAAAAATGGGAGAGTGTGCCATTTCCCTCAAGATTTGTTTGGCATCATCTATTATGGATTTGATTATGTGAGAGGGGGTGGTTTTTCCTTCTATAACATTGAGGATATTGAGGGAATCCCATAAAATGATAATTTTATTTATCTTGATCTAGAGATTAGTTGAATGCCCTAAAGTGCCACTTTGGATTTGGCCATATGATTTATCTAAATTCCTAGGGGACCTATCTAAGTCACAATAAACTTTCCCTTTGAATTCCTTATAGAACCTCCCCAAACCATAGGTCCCATATTTCCTTTTGAGGTTCCATCAAAGTATAGATTACCCATCCTTAAGGTGGAGGCTTCTACCTAACATATTTGCATACTAGGTCTTTGAAAGGAGACCTAATTTTTTTTACTACCTCATAGTTATTGATAATCAGTTATGTGAAGGTAGGTCTCAGAATTTTATCTATGGGAGGGAATGTTTTTGAATTATAAATGATCACATGACATAGATGAAGGAA
Source organism: Torreya grandis (assembly GCA_037957365.1). Lineage (NCBI taxonomy): Eukaryota > Viridiplantae > Streptophyta > Pinopsida > Cupressales > Taxaceae > Torreya > Torreya grandis. Next base: position 334,894 of record JARHVA010004165.1, on the reverse strand, counting down.
TACATCCTTTGGTTGGTGTCTTTTTTTGAGAACACACTATCATTTCAAGATTCTCAAACATTCTAAAACCAATGTAGGAGGGCCTGGTTCCACACGAAGGGTAGTGATGAAAGGTTACAAGGAGGTCTTGATTACTTGATGAGATCAAGAATGCTATCTAATTTAACCCATGAGAGATTAAATTTGTTTAAAATTTAGTGAAATAGGCATGATCGAAATGGGCATGACATAACTAGATGATGAATGACTCCTGATCTTTCCTACATACCAAGTATTGGTTGGGTATAATGATTCCTCTTTTTGTTAGGTTACTCATAGTTAGGATCTTATCTTGATCAACTAGATAAAAGAAAAATTTAACTTATGAGTTAGATGTTTTATCAATAAAATATCTAGTAGTTCCATTCATCCTCCAAGTTTAGGTCAATAACATGTCCTGAGGAGACCAAGTACTTTCCACTACTTTCAACTTCCCATAAAAATGATCTTCATTAGGGAACATGGGGATGTGAACCTATTTAATTGAAGCATTGAGATTCTAAATTACCTAAGCTTATTCAGAAGTGGAGCCTTCTATGGGGAGGACTTTTCTTTTATTTTTTTCTTTTATTATATTCATAGTCATTATCCTTGCTTGATTTATATTTTATTTTATTCATAATGGGATCAATGAATGAATCATATGTTGACATATTACATACAATTATGATATTTATTGTAAAATATTCTATTACTTTTAAGGATCCTATTAATTAGATTTGTACATGGTTAAGATTTAATAGTGTTCACAAACCTACCTCAGAGCAATCTCAATTATTTTGTAGTTCATATTCTTATAACACTCAATCTAAATTGTTTTCCATAATTAATAAATTCCAAAGAGCATATATGGAATCCTTTTTTATTAACAAATCTAAAAATATTCATGTGGTTAAAATTTGATGAGGTAAATTCCTTCATGCTCCTCCCTATCCATCAGGGAAAATCCCTCAATCCAAGGGATTTAATATCCTATATCAATTAAAGAATACTAATTGAAAATTCTCATTGTCAGAGATCTTAAAAATAATTCGATTGTATAAAGATATACTATATGAAGAATTAAGCAATAATCCTTTACCTAATAATGCTAACTGTCCTTATGTAGCTTATATTATTAATATTATATGATATACAAAAGAGAGTATTTCTATTGAAAAATAGGATATTCCCCCAAATCATATTATTGATCATTATTTACCCTTATATATTCATGTATTTTTATAAAATAAAATGGTAAAAAGAGTACTTATTCAAAATGTATCAATATTTAACATATTTAACATCTATTTCATAAATTTTTTTACATCTTGATCCTCTTATGGACTCTTTAGTCTATTAATTTAAGGATTTTATGGTTAATGATTAGGTGATTTACTATTTTAATAAGCTAGATTAGTATATGATGACTTATGGAAAGTTATATATTGATTACCTACATGATTATTAACATATTAGTTAGTCATTCATATGTGTTACTATACATCATGATCATGATTATTTAGTTTTGTTCATTTGCAATCGTTTATCATGGATTATCTCTTGATGTGGGCTAACTACTATTTATTGTATCGAGGTGGATGGAAAATGGAGTCCACCCTTTAGACCATGATTGAGGGAGGGTATCATCAGATAGGATGGAGTATATGGAGATGTTAGGGGCTTAGAGAATGAAACTAAAACCTTTCCCACACCATGATAAGATTTTATTATTGTTTGATTATGGTTGTTTTGATATGTCATATGCGATTAGATTGTGTTGCATATTAATTTAATATTTATATGCAGTGATTATGATGAACTTCACATATTTTTAGTGTCTTGTTGGGTATAAATTATTTTATTTGTTTGTCATAAATATGCACTAATATACTTTGTGACTATGCTAATATGTGAAGGAAAATATTAAATTATCTTATGCATCAGTATTTTATTCATATTGGTCTTATGTGACTATTTTATTTTTTATCTTAGAATTTGATTTAAAATCTATACTTGTATAAAATTGTCTAATGCTCTAATTATTAATCTGATGGCTTGTTTTAGGATTTTGTTTAGAATTCCAATATTTGATGTTTCTATCAAAGGCATATATAATGGCAACCTTGGGGTTAATGTAAGAACTAATGTTTTATTTGATAGGTGAATTTATACATAAACGACATTATTATGTTTCTAATAGTAAAATAAAATTTTTATATAATGATGGTAAGGTTGTGAATCATGGCACTTTTAATGGAATATTAGGGATTAAACATAATTATTCAAGGCAAATTTAAATCAATAATTTTGGGGTATAAATTTAAAATACATTTAGGTTTCATGTTTTCAATATTATTATTCTTCAAGGACCTAATTGGTAGAGTGGATTTGGGGTCTACCACCATGCCAAAAAATCTAAAAATTCATTACAATACTTTGAGTTCATTAATGAGAGACCTAATTCTATGAAGTTGTTCATTGGTTAACATGAAAATACCCAATATAATCATAAAAGGAAGAATGGGGAATATTGGAGAACATGGTGGCACACATAATGGAAAAAAATTAAGATTAAAGAAAGAAGTTGTGGGCTTCATCAAAATCTGAGAAAGGAAGGGTTTCTTGGTATAGCTTCGATTGTATTTATTAGGTAGGGTTTATTGATTAAAATTAATAGTTGTCTTTATATTGTGAAATAAATCACAAACCAAGCATGTTATATGTTGTTGATTTTATAAATGGGTTTTTTGCAATTAGTATTAAAAATAAAAAAGGGATTATATATATTCAACCCTAAGGATGGATCATCCATCCACAAGAGCAAATATATATATATATATATATATATATATATATATATATATATATATATATATATATACAACCCCAAACCTATACCCAAATGGCTAAATGTGGTTGAATGTCCATGATAAACATAATAAACCAAGGTTTCATTTAAAAAAATTGAGTGGTTAAAATTTAAATTCAAAACCAAATTATACTAGATATAAGACTTTGTTAAATGATTAAGATCATTGGACTATTCAGATTTATCATTTTTATATCTACTATTATATAAAAATTGATACAAAAAATTTGGTTAAGTCTATTATTTTAATTTATATTTTTGTGCATGAATTAATCTTCGATGATTATACCCATCAAGCTTAAAATGAATAGTATGGAGACATTTTTGTGGTTTATTTTGGTCATATTTAAGATAAATAAATAAATTCTTTGAATAGTGGTTCCTAGATATGTGTTTAGATTTTTAATGATGAATTGGTATAGGAATGGAAAAAATAGGGTAATGTCAAGGTAGTAGTAATTTTTAGTAACTTTGAACATGTATATATAGTCAAATCCAACTTTTGGGAAATATTTAAAAACTAGAACAATTGTCTCTCCTTGAATTATTAAGGGTCCTATGAATAGTAAAAAGTATCAAACTTATTTCAGATAGAATGATTGTAGGTTTTTATATTCTCAATAATGTAAATTTAATTAATGATAAGATCTTGGTTTTATATCAACATACCTTAACTTAGTTATTTATTCAAAATGTTATTTGGGAATATATATATATATATATATATATATATATATATATATAGACACACACTGAGGTAAATAGAAGAATTCTATAAGAATTATATATAGATATATGTTTATATATAATTGTACATATAATCATTAGAACTATTTGAGACTTATGAATTTATATATGTAGAATGATTATACATAAATAGGTTGTCATATTAAAAAGTTTCATATGTAATTGTATGATTTTGAAAAGTGATTAATTGGTTATGTTATTATGACTATTTACATACCTAATCTTGTAATTATGACACTTATTGTGAATCTATAATATATTATTGGATCCTCATGGATAATTTTGTATAGTAATTAGGGTTAAACAATGATGTTTTTACTTTATTTTTCAATATATGTTTATATAGACACATATATTCATGTGTAGGTGTGCATACTAAATTTATAATACATAAGGTTGTCATAAGTAGCCTAATAAAACCATATAAAACATATGATAATATTTATATATATATATTATTTAGTGTTTATGATAAGTGTAGATTGGAAATAAGATGTAAACAAGTTATGAAAAGAGATATTTAGCCAATATGAATGAATAATTAGCTTCTAAGTGAACTAGAACTCATGAGGATAATAAGTAAAGCTGTATTGAGATGTTTATTTTTCTATTTGTATAATTTAGGAGACTTATATAATCCTATAAGGTATTGATTAATGGTTTAACATAGTTTCAAGGGGTTGCATGTAAAACCATACCTTCAATAAAGAAATATTCAAGTATTTTATTTTTACATATGTTATGAATAGTTATTTGTTTTGATTAAAGGACTATATATTTGAATATTTAGATATTTATATACTATTTATGATACATATGATGGATTTATATATGATTATAGGGTTTCTTTATATTCATGCATGTTGTGGTATTTTGTATGGAAATCTATAGATTTTAGCATTAATATATAGGTATAAGTTTGATATTAATGACACTAAATAATTACATGAGATATAATTCATATTCATAGTTAGTGTCACTAATAGGTGGAATTGATGTAATATAATTAAATTTTTTTGTGTAAATTGACTGATCCTAGATATCTATAAACTATATGAAAACTTTGGCCAAACTAATGTTTTTGGTTTAAACATTGTCATTTAATATGTTTGAATTAGTTTACATGTTTTGTACAATATCATGTTAGAATGGGCTTATTTTTGATATGTTGAATTTAATAGTTATCTTACAACACACATGTTCTAATTGACATTCTTGATTCTTATACCATCATTATCTACCCATCCATGAAGGATAATCCATTCCCTAGTTAGGAGATTGTGTATGGTATATATGGTCCATGATTGGTGTTTGAAAACACTCTGATGAGGTTCTCCCTCCCCTAAAATATTTAACTAATATAGACTATGCCAATGATTACTTTTAGATATTAACAAGTTCATTTAGACTCATAGTTTTTGTGGAACATTCTATAATTTGTAAACTAATATTCAAATATTTAACAATGTATAATTCTACTATTTAATGGAAATTTATAGTTACAAAATTTGGCTATTTATTCTTTTATCAGTTGTGACATTTAATCCAATAGTGGTTGATTTATAAATTATCTATTTATGATACTATTCTATGATTTATTTGAAAAATTATATTTGTACTCATTATAGTGACCATTAATTAAATGAATCAAATGATCAACCTTATGGTTAATGAATGTTTCATTAATTGATGCATTTAATTAAAGATAAACTATTCTTAAATTTAGTAAGGAAAATTTGTTATTGAGTTATTGTTTTTTATGAAAAATTAGTTAACCTAACTCTAGTTTAAACCAAAGGGGTTATTACATTATGGTATCAGAATTGAGGATCAAACTCTTGGAATTAATGAGTGAACTAACAAATTCTATTTTCTCCTATTATATAGAAATGAGAATGGTTCATGGTAGACAATATGGTGAGGGTACATCTAATGCCAACAATGTTATCCATCTAATTGACCCAAATTAGATTATCGATGAACAAGCTATGAATCTTTATCAGATTATCATAGCCATGAATGAGATGAGGGATCAAATAACTACCCTTGGATAGGAAGTTCATGGCCATGCAGAGGAAAATAATTATGACAAACCTAAAGAGCACCCTATTGAGCAAGAATTTCCTCAGGAACATATGATGATGATGATGTGGTATAAGATCTAAGAGCTCATGTAGATATAGATCTTACATGAGACATGAATAAAGTAAACCCACCCAAGTTATATGGAACCATTATGGGAGATGGATTAGAATCATCGTTAACTAAGATGGAGAAGTAATTCAAATTTCATAATTACTATGAAGTCATAAAATTAATTTAAGGAGCTTATTAGTTGGTAGGTGAAGCAATAACATGGTGGGAAAACAAGAATTTGAAGATGAATCTCAACTCTAATACCACCATTTGGGAGCAACATATGACTTTATTTAAATCATGATGGCTACCCCAAATTTATTTTGATCAAAAGCTGATAGATTTTAAAAATCTAAAGTAAGTAGACCTTTTCTTAAATAAATATTGGGAGTAATTCAAAAATCTCTTTAAATATATTCCTTAGTATCAGGCATATGAGAGATTTCTCATCAATAAATTCATTATGAGATTTAAACCCTAAATTGGATGTGAGGTGGATTTGCATGGGCCATCCACTATGGATCAAGTATTCAAAAATGTAGTAAAATAGGAGAATAATCTGAAGTTACTAGCTTAGGATAAAGATAAATTTAAAAAGAATTTTGGAGTTCCTAAAATGAATTTCAAAAATAGAAATGGGAAAAAGAATGAAAATTATAAAAATTAGTTCAAGAATTATAATACTAGGTTTAATAATGGTTTCATAAATATGAACCTTGGTAGTGGTTTAAAGGGAGGTTTTAAGGGGAACTAGTAGGATGATAGGAAGGGGTCACCTGGTGGATGCTTAATCTATGAAGGTGGTCATTATGCTAGGTTATGTACTCAAGGGAAATCACATGGTAAGAATAAGGTACTACATTGCAATAGGTAACTTTACAATATAGGATTCATGTGGCTATTGACAACCATCAAGCTGAGTTTTAGAATTCTCCTATTGAATTATTAGGTACTTTATTTGGTATTCAATTTCAATTTTTATTGAAAATAGATATAATAAATGTTTTATTACTCATATAATGTTTAATAAGTAGTTTATAAAAGATGAAATTATGTTAAATGCATGGATATTTCAATATCTAAATGAATTAAAGGTTAATTTCAATAAATGTTTGGTCAAAGCTGAGATCAAACTACCTAAATTCACTATAGTAGTGAATATATTTGTAACACTACTAGGGTCATATTATGTGATTATAAGAGTGAATTTTTTATCTCAACATAAAGCTATGATGGCTTTATTTCTCAAAAATTTATAATGTTTAGATGAGTTAGGAAAACAAACCCAAATCTAGGGAGTAAAATGAGAGACAAAACATAAACATATTTTTGTAATTTATCTAAAGAAAGCACATACAAAATGGTGTCAAACATTTATTATTAATATAAATGAGATGGAAGAATCAAAGGAACCTACCATTAAGGATTATCCTTTTATTCAATATTTTTGGGATGTTTTTATTGAAGAATTACTATGTTCTCCACCTAACAGAGAGTTCAATTTCTCAACTAATATCATTCTAAGGCTAGAAATATAGTCTAAATATCCGTATAAAATGATGAAAATTTAATTGGTTGAGTTGAAGTATCAACTATAAAAATTATTATCAAAAGGGTTGATCCAACCAAGTGTGTCACCATGGGTTGCACCAGTTGTGTTCGTTAAGAAGGATGGAACCCTTCACCGGTGTATTGATTATAGGATGTTAAACAAGGCAAAGATAAAAAATAAGTATCCTCTACTTGGCATTGATGATATTTTTGATCAAATACATGGAGCATCAATTTTATCAAATATTAATCTTTGAGTAGGATATCATCAGCTAAGAATTCATGAGGAAGACATTTCAAATACAACTTTCATGACTCATTATGGGAATTATGAGTTCATAATTCTTTATTTTAGGCTCATAAATGCTCTTAAAACATTAATGAATCTTATTAATAGTGTGTTCAAGGATTATATGGATTATTATGTGTTGGTATTTCTAGACTATCCTCATTTATTCACAATATGAGAATGAACCTATATAATATTTGACATTGGTTTTGTATTAGTTGTGAAAACATAGAATATTTAAAAAGATATCCAAGTGTGCTTTATTTTAGATAAAAAGTATAATACCTTGGAAACATTATATTTATAGAAGGAATTTTAATGGATCCTTTGAAGATAAAATCCATTATAGAATGGTTGGCACCTAAAAATGTTCATGAAGTCTAGATTTTTATGGGTTTGATAAGTTACTATAGAAAATTTGTTCCAAATGTTTCCAGGATAGATAATCCTATTACCTCTCTTTATTTGAAAAATTAGAGGTTTATGTGGTTAAATAAGTGTGAGGAAACTTTTTAAGATCTGAAAAGGAGGCTTATCTCATCACCAATGCAAATATTTCCCTGATCTAAATGGCTAATTTTTAGTTATAATTGATACTTCAGGAGATGATCTTCGAAGAATTCTTATGCAATAAGGTTTTTTTGTAGCTTATGAGTCTAGATAACTGAATATATATGAGACAAATTATGACCCATATGATCTATAATTATCTACAATATTTCATGCTTTACAAGTTTGGAGGCATTATTTTTTGAGAAAATCATTTGAGCTCAAGACTCATAACTTGGGTCTTAAGTATATCTTCACCCAAACTACCCTAAATGCATGTTATATGTGGTTATTAGATTTATTAGTCAATTATGACTTTTATATTAGATAATTGAAGGGAAAATAAAATAAATTTGTAGATTTCCTTAGTCATATAAGCTATATAACATCCTTGGCTACCATCAAGACTACCTTTCATGATCAGGTAGCTAAATTCTCTCCAAGAGATAAATTTTATGAGTAGATATAGAAGGAATTATCTCAGAATGCTTAGGATCCTAAGTGTTATGGATTCAAGTTTGTAAATGATTTTTTGTTAAGGTACAAAAGAAATATTTATTTACCAAATAAGGAGAATTTGAGTATAGTACTAAATTAATTGCATAATGCTATTTATTTAGTTCATCTAGGTGTGACTAAGATCTTGGTAGAGTTGAGGCCATTATGATTTTGGAAGGGAATTAAGAAAGATGCAATATATTTTGTTTCTCAATGCTTAGAATTCCAAATAGTTAAGGCTGAGCATATGCATCCTGCTAGGTTGTTATACCCACATTTTTTATCATAATATAAGTGGAAATTTATTAGCATGGACTTTTTCTAAGGGTTACCAATGTTTCATACTTAACATGACATGATTTTGGTGCTTATTGATAAATTCTGCAAGCATCTCACTTCATGTTAGGTATTTTATTGGATGATGTACCTACACTTGTGAAGAGGTTCATTAAATAAATGTTTAGATTGTATGGGTTTTTAGAAAAGATAATTTTAGAAAGGGACCTATGAATGACTTATAGATTCTATTTGACTCTTAATTTAGCTTTGAGCACACAATTGAACTTTAGTACAACATACCATCTAGAAATAAATGGTCAAATAGAGAGGGTAAATCATGTTTTATAAGATCTTATTATAATGTTTACATGGAACATAAATATAAATGGGAGGAGTATATTCCATTGGTTGATTTTACTTACAATACGTCATACCAATAAATTTTTAAAATGGCTCTATTTAAGGAATTATATAGAAGAAGGTGTATAACACCAATCAGTTGGGACAAGATGGAAGATAGAGTGGTATTTAGTCTTAATATACTCCTAGAAATGGAAGAGAAAGTTAAGTCGATAAAGTAAAAGTTGAATGAATCCAATGATAGGGAAAATAGCTATGTTGATCTAAAAATAACATCAAGGTAGTTTTTAGTGGGAGATAGTATTTATGTGGGTTAAACCATAGAAAAGATCGATTAAATTTAGGAAATCATCCAAATTATCTCCTAGATATGTGGGACCCTTTGAGGTCTTATAAGTTATTAATATTATGGTGTATAGGCTTACTTTACCACCTATTTTAACGCTCATGCATAATGCTTTTCATGTGTCTTATCTTAAAACGTATGTTTTTAATCCTTCACATGTATTGGATTGAATGCTTTACACGTTTTAAATCCTAAGGTGGTCATAGTATAAATAGTTAGAATAATTGACACTTATAAATATAGTTTACGTAACAAAGAAGTACCATAATGCAAGTTCTATTGGGACCAATATTATAAAAATAGTGACACTTGGAAACACTTTTAAGATTTTTATAATTTCTTTACACATTTATTTTCCTAATATTTTACTAGATATATGTTTACTTTTTGCTAAATACTATTTTATTTTAGAACTATTGTTGAAATAAGTGTCATTAGGGTCATAACCAACTTTAGGAGGGATGGATATTAAATATTGATCCTCCTCTAGACTTTTTAATATATCAATTTATGCATTTTATGGTTATTGATTGGATGATTTATTATTGTAGTAAGTTGTAATACTATATACTAACTTTTGGACAATTATATATTACTTACCTACATGATCATTAACTTCTTAGTTAGCTTTATATATGTGTTATTATACATCATTATTATAGTTTTATTCATGTAAAATACTTTATCATGGATTATATCCTGATGTCGGATAAATACTATTTATTATATCAAGGAGAATGTAGGATAGAGTCCACCCTCTAGACTATGATTAAGGGAGGGTATCATCAGAGAGGATGGAGTAGATGGAGATGTTGGGGGCTAAGAGAATGAAAATATAACCCTACACACACCATGATATGATTGTATTTATATTTTATTATATTTATTTATATATTTCATACATGATTGGACTGTGTTTCATATTTATTTAATCTTTATATGCAATTATTATGATGCACTTCACATATTTTGAGTGTCTTATTAGGTTACAATTTTAGTATTTATTTATCATAACCATGCACTAATATAATTTTATGACTATGTTGTTGTGTGAAGGAAAATATTAAAATATCTTATGCATTGATATTTTCTTTGGATTGGTCTTGTGTGACTATTTTATTTTATTATATTAGAATTCGATTGATACTCTCTCCTAGTATAAAATGGTCTAACACTATAAGTATTAATTTGATGGGTTGTATTACGCTTTTGTTTATAATTATAATATTTAATGTTTCTATCAAAGGCATATATTGTGGTAACCTTAGGTATAACATAAATCCACTTTTGATTTGATAGGGGAATTTATAAATAAAAGACAATATTATGTTGCTAATAGTTAAATATCATCTTTTTCTATAATGATGGTAAAGTTGGGAATTATGACACTTTCAATGGAATATTAGGGATTAAGAAAATAAAAATTCAAGAGAAATTCAAAGAAATGATCTTGGTTGATAAATTATGAACACTATTAGGCTACATTATTTCACTATGAATATGCTTCAAGGACCTAACTAGTAGAGGGGATTTAGGGCTTGCCACCATGCCAAAATTTTTAGAAATTCATTGCAACAATATTAGTTCATTAATGAGAGACTAAATTTTATAGAGTTATTCATTGGTTAACATGTAAATACCCAATATAATCATAAAAATAAGAATGAAGGGAATTTTGGAGAACACAAGGACACACATAGTGGATGAAAATAAATATTTTAAGGAAGAAGTTCAGGATTTGGTCAAAATCTGAGAAAGGCAAGGATTCTTGGTATAACTTTGACTAGATTTATCATGTATGGTTTGTTGATTAAAATTCATAGTTATGGTTATATTGAAAAATAAATCACAAACCAATCCTTTTCTATGTTGTTGAATTTATAAATGGATTTTTGTAGTTAGTGTTAAAAATAAAAAGGGGGATTATATATATTCAAACCTATGGTTAGATCAACCATAAATAGGGATAAATATATTAAAAAACCCCAAACTTGTGACCAAATAGCTAAATGTACATGTAAATATAATAATCTAGTGTTTCATTTAAAAATTTTGACTGGTTGTAAATGAAATTCAAAATTACCTTATAAAGAGTTGTAAGAGTTTGTCAAATGATTAAGATCTTTGGAATATTTATATTTATCATTTTTATGTTTGTTTTTATATAAAAATTGATACAAAAAATTTGGTCAAGTCTATTATTTTAGTTTAGATTTATGTGCATGAATGAAGCTCAAATGATTGTATCCGTCAAGCTTAAAATGAATAGTATTGAGACATTTTTGTGGCTTATTTTTGGTCATATATTAGATAATCAAATAAATTCTTGGAATAGTGGATCTTGGTTGTGTGTTTATATTTTAAATAATGAATTGGTATGGGAATGGAAACATTGGGTTAATGTAAATCTAGTAGATCTATTTAGTAACTATGAAATGTAGATATAATAAAATGGAACTTTTGGGAAATACTTAAAAAGTGGAACAAATGTCTCCCCTTGAATTGTTAAGGGTATTTAAAATAGTAAAAGGTATCAAACTTATTTTAGATAGAATGATTAAAGGTTTTTATATCCTTAATAAGGTATTTTTGGGTAATGATAAGATCTTGGTTTTATAGAAATATAAATTAGCTTAATTATCCATTCATAATGTTATTTGGGAAAGGATACACACACACATACTAAGGTGAATAGAATAATTACATAATAACTCTGTGTGTGTGTGTGTGTGTGTGTGTGTGTGTGTGTGTGTGTGTGTGTGTGTGTGTGTGTGTGTGTGTGTGTGTGTGTGTGTGTGTGTGTGTGTGTGTGTGTGTGTGTGTGTGTGTGTGTGTGTGTGTGTGTGTGTGTGTGTGTGTGTGTGTGTGTGTGTGTGTGTGTGTGTGTGTGTGTGTGTGTGTGTGTGTGTGTGTGTGTGTGTGTGTGTGTGTGTGTGTGTGTGTGTGTGTGTGTGTGTGTGCGCGCGTGCATGTGTGTGCATGCACGTGCGCATGTGTGCATGTGAATGTGTGTGTGTGTGTGTGTGTTTATATATACCTATACTTATCATCACTTGATCTACTTTAGACTTTTAAATTTATGTATGAAAAATGTTTAGACATAAATGGGTAGTCATGTCACAAAGTTTCATATGTAATTGTATGATTTTGAAAAGTTATTAATTGGTTTTGTTATTATGGCTATATACATACCTAATTTTGTAATTTTTACACTTCTTATGTATTTTTAATGTATTATTACATCCTCATGGATAATTACATATAACTATGGGGGTTAAGCAATAATGTTTTTACTTGATTTTTTAATATATGTATATATATACACATATATTCATGTATAGGTATGCATATTATATTTAAAGTACATTGGGTTTTTGGAAGTAGCCTCATACAAACATATAGATGCATAAACATATGAATATATGTTTATATACAAGTTATTTATAATATTGATGTGTTTATGTTTAATGTTTATGATAATGTTATATTGGAAATAAGATGTAAACAAGTTGTATAAAGATATATTTAGTTAAGATGCATGAACACTTAACATCTAAGTGAAATAGAACTCATAAGGATAATAAGTAAAGCTATATTGAGATGTTTATTTTTCTATTTTTATTAATTCTGAGACTTATTATACTTGTGTAAGGTACTAAGTAATTGTTTAACATAGTTACACATGTTTATGTGTAGAACCATACCTTCAATAAAGAAAGATTAAAGTAATCCAATCGTTCATATGTTATGAATACTTAGTTATTTTTATGAAATGACTAGATATATGAATAGTTGGATGTTTTTATACTATTTATGATCCATATGGTGGATTTATATACAATTATAGGGTTTCCTTGCATTCATGCATGTTGTGGTATTTTTTATGGAAATATATGTATTTAAAAATATGGATTTTATCATTAATTATGTATGTATAAGTTTGATATTAATGATGCTAAATAAGAAGGTGAGATGGACTTCAAATTCTTACTTAGTGCCACTAATAGGTATAATTGATGTAATACAATTGAGTTGTGTGTGTGTATTAACTGATCCTAGAGATCTAGAAACTATATGAAAACTTTGGCCAAATTAATGTTTATGGTTTAAACATTTTCATTTAACTTTTTTAATTTAGTTTACATGTTATACACGATATCATGTTAGAATGAATTTCTTTGTGATATGTTGTGTGTAATTGTTATCTTATAGAACATGGGTTCTAGTTTACATTCTTGATTCTCACACCATTATTATATACACATTCATGAAATGAGGGCCATTCCATAGTTGGGAGATCATGTTGGGGAATTATGGTCCATTTTCAGTGTGGAAATGAACTTTAATGATGTTTTCCCTCCCCTAAATTAGTCAATTAATAGAGACCATGATCATTATTAATTTTGGATATTAAGAAGTTTGTCAAGACTCATATATTCTTTGGAACATTGTATACTTTGTAAATTAATATTCAAATATGTAAAAACATATAAATTTAATATTGGATGGAAATTTATAGTTATAGTAGTTGTTTATTTATTCTTATATCAGTTATGACATTTATTCCAATAATGGCTGATTTATAAATTATGTATTTATGATACTATTCTATGATTTACTTGGAAAATCATATCTATGCTCATTAAAGTGATCATTAACTAAATGAATCAAATGCTCATCCTGATGGTTAATGAATAATTAATTTATTGATGCATTTAGTAAAATATCATTTTTATTGAATTTAGTAAATTGAATTTTTTATTAGTTTAGTGATTTTAAAAAAATAATTAGTTAACCTAACTCTAGTTTAAACTAGAGGTATTATTACAAATTACTAGGCATAGCAACAAAAGATCTAACTCATTCAAAGATGAATATTCATGGATTTGAAAACATTACACACCAACTACTTTGGAAAATTTTACTAAATATTTCTTTGGTCTCATGCACTCTTTTTACCATGTTTCAAGTTATGCCTTATGATCTTAACTATAATATTTTATTAGGTTGACCTTGGATTCATGACATGAATGCCATTCCTTATACATTACATTCATTTCTTAATTTTAGTTATCAAGGATGTCTATGTGTGTGTATAGGTATATATACATATACATACATATGTACATACACAATATGTGTTTGTGTGTGTCCTTTATACCAAGACCCTTTCAAATATTATGACTTACCCTCATCTGTATCACACTTAAAGGACTCATCAATCAACTTCAATCACTATGGTTTTTAATTTAAATACTTGTAAAAGTATAAGTAAATTTTTGGATAAGGGATGGGAAAAATGATTAAGGTACTTTTATCCTATTAATAATTATAGTAATGAAGTGCAAGTATGTCTTGGGTATTATGATAATTCTACCTTTCATGGACTTAATCAAGTTAATAAACATCCCAACTTCATACCTACCACAGACATGCAATTTGAACATTACACTCAAGTCAATAATGTTTCTCAATTATCATTACTATTTCCTAGACTCATTATTAACATGATATCACCATAAAATTTGACTTTGGATGTATTTTAAATGATGAGTCCCTTTTGGAATATTTAGGTGCATATGTGGATCTCCCCTCCTTCCATCATAAGAAAATATTTCCTCATGAAACAAATGCACACAAATAATTTTCGTGAAAGTGATTATTAATTCCAATATATAAGAATAATTAGATTATCCTAATACTATTCCTATGAGTTCATATATTTAAGATCAATCTAAATTACTTAATGACGAAGCCATTGAGTTTTATTTTGGCATTGAAAATGATCTACAACCAATACTCCTAACAATTATGTTAAAAATTAAGAAGGAAAATCTCTTAGAAAATATTTATATGATTATCCCAAAATATTTTGATGGGAATATAAATAAATTGTTAGAATTGAACTAGTGGTATCTATATACAATATTATGTTATATCCAGATGTTAAACTAGTCAAGCAAAAAAATTAGGAAAATGCATCCAAAATTTCATTTGTTAGTCAAAAGTGAAGTTGGAAGGATTTTGGATATCAAATTCATTAGTGTTATTAATTATCCCAAATTGGTTTTTAATATTATACCAATGTCAAATCCTAATGGGAATATTATATGTTTCATATATTATCACAAATTAAATAAAACTTATCCTAAAGATGGTTTTACATTAGTAAACATAGATATGATTGTGGATTCCACTATAGGGTATGAGATTTTATCTTTCATGGATGGTGTTTTGGGATATAAACAAATTAGTATTAATATTTTATATTAGGAAAAGGCATCATTCATCACACCATGGGGGAGATTTTGTTATACAATCATTCTTTTTAGAGTAAAGAATGCAAGAACAAACTATCAATGAGACATGATTTTTTTTTCATGATTACATATATAAAAAATTTAAGAATATGTTGACAATTTATTAGGAAAATAAAATCATACAAAATACATGATATTTATTTATGACAAATATTAAAAATAATGATGCAATATAGCCTACATTTAAATATCAAAAACTACATTTTTGGAGTATCTTCATGTAGATTTTTGGGTTTTATCATTTCTAAAAGAGGCATTGAAGTTGACCCTAAGAAAGTAAAAGTATAATAGATATGCACCACCAACTAATTTAAATAATATTTTATGTGTACAAGGCCACATTCATGTTATATGATATGTCATGGTCAATTAGAAGATAAAACATAATATTTTATGAGGCTACTTCAGAAAGATACCAAATTTGAATGGGATGAATCTTATCAATAGAGTTTTTATGCACTTAAAGAATATTCCTATATATGCCTATTATTTTGGCTCCTATAATATAAAAACCCTTATTATTATATATTTATAAAATTAATCATGATTTAGATTTTTTGTTCATGTAATATTATGATGATAACCACTAATGTGACATAAACAAAATTAGTCTCACATTTATTAATTATGAGAAAAATCATACTCCTATTGAAAAGTTAGACTTGGCTCTTATTTTCACAACACAAAAATTGTGACATTATTTACTTCATAACGAAATTCATGTTATCACTAAAGTTTACCCACTCAAGTATCTTATTTCAAAACCCCATTTATTGAAGGCACATAGAAAAATGGGTAACCTTTATTATCAATTTTGATTTACATTTTACATCACAAAATTATATTAAATGGAAATCTATTATATATCAATTAGATGTATTCTCATTACATGATCCATTATCCATTACTACCAAAATTTTAAGATTAATTTACTTGTTATAATATCAATCATGATATGTGGACCATGAATTTTTATGGATCTAAATATACTATATGTGTTCAATGGGATTGTGTTTATTAATTCACATGGTGCACACATTAATTTTGATTTATCTTGGGATTGTCATGCACAAATAACATAATAGAATATGAAGCTCTAATACTAGGCTTATTAATAGTAAAAAATCCACACATTAAATACGTATGTGTATATGGTGATTCACATCTTGTCACAAACCTTGTTCTAAATTTTTATCAAACCAAATATGATAATTAAATCACATATAAAGACATGGTCTAATGTTTCATACTACACTTATCTTATTTCTCCATTTAAATAATCAACATCTTATGTTGATGCCATGGTTACTATTGCATCTTTAATTCTAATTGATATTAATGGTGATCATGGAATATTTTCTATCCAAAAATTAAACAATCCTTAGGTTTATACAAATATTATCAATGAATTAGAATTTTTTACAGTCATACAAAGTTTGAATAATACTAAGTGGTACAATGATATATATAATTACCTCCATAAATATATTTTTCTAGAAACTACTACGTGAGAGGATAAAAATTATTGACAATGACAATCCATGAATGATGTTCTCATTATTAGATCCATTTTTAATCATTATTTTAAAGGAAAATTATTAAAATGTATAAATAAGGTTGAAACTCAAACAAATATACTCTAAGTTCATGATAGTGAATGTGGAGGCCAATTTAGTGGAAAAAACATGTCTTCCAAACACTTATGTTAAGGATATTATTCTCCAAAAATGGAATAACAATGTCATGAGTATGCTAATTATGATCCCAATGTCAAAAACATAAAAATATCAGTCACACTCCATATTATTTTATACAACATATTATCTCTCCATGAAATTTACCTCTTCTGGGTTTTTATTTAATTGGAAAAATAATTCTGGAATATTTAGATGAAAACAAATTTATCATTACATCTAGTGAATATTGACAAAATTAGTGGAAGCAATACACCTAAAATATAGAACATGTGAGGATATTTACAACTTTGAATAACACATATTATCACATGATTTATCCTAACTTCATAAATTGTAAAATATAATGGTTCATATTTAAAAATAAGTAAATAAAAGTAGATATTTTGTGTTAAGTTCAAAATCCATTAAAATTTCTCCACCCCTTACAATTCATAAGGAAATGGTCAAGTAAAAGTAACTAATAGAAAACCAATAAAATCTTAAGAAATAATATTTAAAACATGTAATAGATTATAATAATCAAATTATCTATGCTCTTTGAACATACCACACAAGCTTATGCACACCAACAAAGGCTATGCATTGCTCTCTTTTTTAGTGCATAAAATATGTACTTCTTCTTGAGATAGAAATAACCTCTTTATGGATCTCATTAAAATATATTATCAAAGATAATGAGTATCAAGAAAAATCCATACATGAATTAGAAATTCTTGATAATAAACACATACAAGCTCTCAAAAATTTAAATTTTTATAAAGCATGTATCAAATGAGCATATGGAAAGAAAATTTGTGATTGTGAATTCAATATTGGTGATCTAGTACTCAAATAGAATTAAAAGTATAGCAATGTTGATAATGAATACAAATGAAAAGTAAAACCTAATTGGTTGGTTCCTTTCATAATCAATTAAATTTTGGATACATGAGCTTACGCCTCAGCACACTCAAAGGCAAACTTGTCAATAATCACATGAACATCATGTTAACAACCAAAATTTCACCTTGTGAAGGAGAGTGTTAAATTCTTCTTCAAACCTAGACTAACATGAGAATGGACTAAAGGTTGTAGGTGGCCTTATAACTAGACCAGACCTCTATATTATGGGGTTAACTCCCTTGGTACATCACTTATGTCTCACTTTACTAAAACTTATTACTATTGGGGTGAAAAGGGATATAAATTATAGAAAATGAACCAAATATAAGGGATAGTGATGCACCAATGTAAATATTCATCCACTCAATTTGGACTTTAACAAACACTAGTAAACAGTACAAATGACTGAATCTTACAAATCCAAGGACTCCTATGCAAAAGTGTTTCACATCAAGGTTTCACTAAGTGATTAAAATAAGAGGGTAATTTTGGAAGGATTGATTCAAAGCACAAACCAATATATATGTCCAATCTAAGATTAGTCACTCAACATTAAAACACTATATGTGACATGCCTAAGATCATAAACTAGTAACTAGGTGAGATTAGGACCTACCAAGGGAGAAAACACTACCACATATGAAAATAAATATAATTATAAAACACTAAACCTATATAAAATATTCTAAAAATAGTCATTTTATTCACTTAAGATGTTACAAAGTTCAATCTTGATAGAGTTTCCTCATGCCCAGGAAAAAGATTACAAATTAAGGCCTTTATGCCTAAATATATAGCAAAAATTTGAGAGAATAAGAGGGGGTGTGGCATGGAGATGAAAGGAAATGGTTATAAATGACCATATTATATTAATTATTATAGTTTTAAATAGCTACTAAGTCCTCCAAAAGACTATCTCCATTTATTGATGTTCTTGATGTGTATTCATTATTATAGTTTCAAGCATTGAGGTGTGGTAGTGAAGAGTGTGGTTGACTTTCTCAACCTCCTTCAAGACATAGATATGCCCCTTTTGGGTCAAAAATATTATTTTATTGAAGTCACAACATCAAAGAGATATAATCAGGCTAGAATCAATCATACTATATACTATCTTCCTTTTGAGCATATGACCAAGTAAATAAAATGACTCCTTCCTGAATAATGGCTATTAAAATTACACTTAGTTCATTAAATGCAGTTAGTTACTAGGATTAATAGCTTGTATTGACCCAATAATCAGCCCTATATGCTAGCCTTCATTCCTCTTGATTTACTAAGTAGATTTACTAAGCCTAATATCCTAAATATTAGAGTTTAGTAGCTATGAAGGTCTAATTATTACCTTAAACACCTATAAAATGATGAGTTTCAGACCTAAAATAACCCCTTACATCATACCATAATCCTTTTTTAGTGAGACACATCTAAAAATTTTCTAGACTAGGTTACTAGGTCACCTTTCCCTTCATTTCTATATATTGGCCATTTATAGGAGAGTTGTAGAGGAAATTATCGATAGGTTTTTGGACATCCAAGGACTTGAGGAAGTAAAACTAGACTCAGACAAACATCTCCCATGATTTGAAACTTCTTAAATTGCCTCATACATATCTTTATGATTTTTTTCCTTAAAAACACTATTTTTTTGATAGGTCCATACAACACGTACCATGGTCAAGACCCTCTTTGAGTTTACTTTATTATTCAAGTGTTTATTAGGTCATTCATGAGTGTTTGAGTGAAAGAATATTTAGTTTTTTCAAGACTAGTATCTAATAGTTTTTAAGGAGGGTTTTGGAGGTCCAACATCTTAAAAATGGATCTTAAATTATGAAACTCAAACCAAAAATTATTTCTATGTATATTTATTTTTTAGACCCCTTTAAATTTCTTGAGAATATTGAGTTCCCATACAAAAGTTATGTCAAGATATCAACGTAGGGAAATGTGATTGTAGTCTTATGTAGGTAATTTGGACATGCTACTAGTCTTATAAATGGTTCATAGACCTATGCAACTCAATTTAATTCTTTATATCATGGATTTAAATTACATAAGGGTCCTAAATTCCCATGAAGATCATTTTCCTTGCGTCTTTGTGCTATGAAGAATATGAGCATTTGAATAGGTAGTTTGAGGTGACTGTGTAGATTGTGTGGTTAGTTCTTGAGACCAAAATTGACCATCATAGTTACTTTTAACTATTTTAAACATCTCCATAATGCTTAAATTAATATATTACACCTTCTCATGATCTAATTTTGTTTAAGATAGTCTGAGAGTTTATCCATGGTGGTGTAGGCCTTTTAGGCCTAGAACAAGTTTTTAGGCTTAATAGACCTTGACTAAGTGTTATAGGTTTGCATGAAATATAGGTGATATGTGGGTTCAAAATCATAATAATACATTGTTTCCCACTAGTTCACATCCCCTATAACTACCTTTGGTTGCCCATACTCCACTCTATCTTCATTATCTCATGATTGTGCTTATAGGTTACTCTACCAATCTATTAATTCAATATGTTTAGTAGTATTAGGGAGTTTTATTAGGATTATGTTTCTATTTTTCATTGTGTTTATATATTTTTAACTCTATATTCTCCTACCTGAGACATTCCATATATATTGCCTATATACCCTTATCTCCCTTGCCTAAGGTTTACATAAAATCAAGCTTATATAACCCTTGGACTTGAGATTAGTTTTATCTCATTTAAATTAAATGTTATTATCTATATAAACCAATTGATATGCCATCTAAAACCCCTATCTTAGGTATTTTATCTTCAACAACCACCCAAGTATGTATAAAAATCCAAATGCTGTGAACAAGCTTACCTTAGGTCTATATTTTTTAGCTAGCCCTCATGGGAATTTTGTCTTGAAATATGAGTGTCATGAACCCTATAAAGAATATAAAGATAGTATCATCATCATTTATTCTCTAAAAACTCATTCATGAATCTTAATATTTTGATTACTTTTCAAACTTCCAAGTAACCCACCTAGTCTAATCAATGACTATTAGTATACTATGTTAGTTTTGAGAAAAAAAAGTGACCATGTCCATGATTTTTCTAACCCTTAGAATAATATGAAAACATTAACCTACTTAAAACAATAATTTTTACCAAAACTGAGAGTCTGATCACTTGTAGAGGCCTAAACACTAGAAACTCTTCCAAAATTATTTATATGCATTGATAGTGTCTCTTAAGAATGGCTATAGATACATGTTGGTTATGTCCTTTAGGTTTTTTGGGATTAAAACCAATATTATGACCTATATTAATAATTGAACTAGTATATACTCTTCAATTAATCTTCAAACCTCTCTCACTCATCTTTTTTTCTTTATTTAGGTTTGATAATGATTGACCTTCTAAGTAGGACTCTAGGCTACCTATTAGGGTCACTTGACTATGTTTTAACATTTAGATATTACCCTCTTTGACAATATCCTTGAATATTGATTAGATCTCCAACTAGACTCTCATTATTTCTCAACATCATTGCTCCTTCATTTATTTTAGACACCCATTCTCTTTCAAGTGGGTTACCTATAAATGACCTTTAAGAGTTATTGATCCAACATATGATTCCATTGACTATCAATAACTTAACAAGAGACCTATATGCTCTTTATCTTGTTATATTCTATCAATATATAATGAGAGAGAGAGAGAGAGAGATATTTGGATAAATTTTACTCCCTTATCTTGGTTTGGATGCTAATTTTATTCTATTTTGATCAAAATACAGACCTACAAGTTTGGGATTGTAGGTCACTTTTGATTATGTAGTCTACAAGCCACTTCATTAAGCCCTTAACTCTACTAACACTATCAACCAAAAGGTTATTTACATTATCATTGTCTCAAGTATCCATAGGGAATATATCAATGAGCATTATGGCAATCATATGATTGTAAGTGGAGGCTTATATAATTTGTAGAGATAGAGGTGAAAATTGGATGCTAGAATACCTTGAGAAGGTCATAATCATTACTTATGATGATTTTAATACCTAATGAGAGTGAAAACATTAACTCCATAGAAATTATAAAATACTATAGATAGACTAAATATATTATGAACTTGGCTATAGGTGAAGATCTACTCCTTTAGTAGGGTTTAAGGTTTTATAACTCATATCCATAACCATGGTGATCCTTAACAACTTGAGAGATGTCAAAACGTTACATTCATGATGTGAATATGGATAAATAGTGATATGATGATAATGTAAAATGGAAACAAATAATGGATATGGAGTGATAAGCTTATATAATGGTGAATGGCAGTGATAAGAATATGAAGATGGAAATAACATAGGGGAATGGAATGACACATGAATCCATTTTCAAGATACTATTAAAGGGTCCTATGTAATCATAAGTAT
The DNA here is from genome assembly GCA_037957365.1 of Torreya grandis. Taxonomy (NCBI): domain Eukaryota; kingdom Viridiplantae; phylum Streptophyta; class Pinopsida; order Cupressales; family Taxaceae; genus Torreya; species Torreya grandis. The sequence continues at coordinate 311,943 of JARHVA010004165.1, read as the reverse complement.
ATTCCATACATGATACAATAGTTTGGAGATCCTTTATAAATCATACATGTGAAATAAGGAACCTAGGATTCTCCAAACTACCTTAACATATGCTAAACTAAGACTATGAGGATGTTGAGGGAAGGTTGGTGATTTATAGGCTATTATAAGCATATAAAATGTTTAAATTGGTATTTCGAGTTTTCTTTAGGACACCCCATTTATAGGTCCTTTTTTCATGATCTTACAACCCTTGTAGATAATTTTTTTCTCATTGTCAGTCATTTGGAACCTTCTAAATAGTCACTCCACCTAAACCAAATAGTATTCCTCATGCCAATCTTGTTCCCCCAAGTCTCAAGCCTATAGTGTAGTAATACCCCATTTAGACTATAATTCCCCATAGAGAAGTGTCCCATTTTTGTAGTCCTATCCATTTTTACTTTGAGCCCTAATGGTCATTTTTGTCTGGTGTTTATCCTTAATTAGGTTGGCCTAGTGTGAATAAATATAACCCATGACCAATTTTTCCTTATAATATCCTAGTCAAAGTTCATTTACCAATGATGTTACCAAACTTATAAAGCAAACAAGAATACAAACAAATAAAAAAGGAAAAATTCTCTATTATTTACACACAACCACCCAATGTAGCTGCAAACCTACTCAAATCCTCATAGTAGTCCCTAACCACCTCAAATACTCTCAATTTGGAATTTACATCCACATTAAACTATTGCACAAAGAACACTAGGTGGGATAACTACATATGGATTGGTCCATTTTTGGAGTATTGGTATGTAGGAAGCATGCCCACATAATGTGTATAGATTGAACATTTAATAAATCTTACACACTAATCCCCTCTAATTCTCAAGAAACTCAAATATTGTTATATCAAGCATGATGGAGGGTTAGGGTTTAGAGATAAAATCAACTCCATAGTGAGTTTCATCTACAACCAACACTCAATTTTTCATAGGCATGCTCACACAAGCACAACATAACTATCCAAAAAGTCTTACATCTCTATGATTAGTTTGGATAAGAGTGGCAGGAATAGATAATAGTGCTAGACATCAAAGCATCCACTTTTCGGTGCTCATATCCTTTCACTAAACAAAGGCTAGATTTAGGTTTACAACACCTTCCCAGTCTTGCATAGCCATTTTTAACATTTGTATCATCTATCTTAGTCTATTTTATGGATAAGTTATATTTCTTCCTATTTATAACTATTTTTAGAAAGGTAAAAAAGGCAAATAATTACACAAATCATGATTGTGATTATTTCTATATTTTGTATCAATTTATTAATCCAGATCCTTAACTAAAATAGGAATAACACTCTATTATTACTAAATAAACTAAATAATTTGGTGAACCTGACTTACTTCATTTGCACACAAAAACCCTATAAACCCTAGGGAAAAATCATTGCTGATTTTAGTAGTACTATTATATTTTTTCCCTGTATATATAAATCAAAATTTCACATTAAATTTTTAAAATTCACCATAGTAATTTTAAAAATCATTTTCTTTCAAACCTAGTTGAATATATTAGGTCCCTTTGCTTTTTGAGGTATCACCTTACATCTAAATCAGATTTCACATAAAATCAAAAATGGATCTCACTTATTTCAAAAAAATTATTGAAATCAATAAGGAGTCCATACTCAGTCCTATCATGTATATGAATGATGAAGTTTACTATATGTTAATGAAAAGCTTCATTATTTCTCTTTCATGCTTAATTTTTATAATATGGGATGATATTAAAAAATTTATTTTTAAACATGTTAAGATCCCTTCCCTTCAATAAAATGTTTAATTTTCTTTAGTACAAAGTTTCATTATTTCTTTTACATACTCTCTCTCTCTCTCTCTCTCTCTCATGAAAAATAATTTAAAACTCTATCTTGCTAAACATGTTAGAAATGTCATGTTATAAGTCAAAGTTTTTTATGTATTATTGCAAAGTTACATACTCTCTATTCCTTTTTTTATATCTCTCATGTGGAATGTTATTTATAATCATACTGATATACAACTTATAACTCTAATTACATGAATTTCATCCCACATACATGGTTTATACCTAGATGTATCTAACTCTTTGGATACTTTTGAGTAGCTCCCTATCAATACTAACACAAGAAAACACTAGGACTTATATCTATTCCTCCTCCCTTTAAACTTGGCTTACTTAGCTCTTATCCCACACCTACTACCAGCTCTATGCCTATAGTATATCATCTATTAAATGTTATCACCCAAGTTTATGAAGATAGGTAGGTTGATTACATGCATGTATATAGCTTTTTCACTAAGTTTAGCAGCCTTTTTGATATAGTTTTAGCTCCTCCACTAGTTAAAGTTCTTCTTCCAGTTGATATTTAGACATAGTCAAGGCGTCCCTCACCATCATAGAGAGTTCATACACTTCCATGGAGGCCTCCCTTAGAATTAACACCACATTAGTGATAGTTTTAGGAATCTAAATAGTTATTATCTATAGTATTCACACCCAGGGTAGTATCATTGAGGTCTCATGCCTTTATAAATAGAGCACATTTTCAAAGATCTTGTTCTAATACTAGATGGGTCCCTAAGAGCCCCATAGTTGCATCCAATTATTAGAGTTATATGAGGACCCCATAATCGGTTTCAACTATAGAGAGTTTAGATCACTTATAGAATACACAACTTTTAGAGTCACAACCTCATCCCTTTCATCATGCTTCGTGATCATGCATAATCCCTATCCTTGATACAAGATAACAGATAGGGAGTCCCTTATGAGACTCATTGGTTAGTATCATTTATTATTAGTCTTTCTTATACATAATTTCTTATCTTACTTGTATATAGTTTTTTTCACTTTATTATACATAGTTTCCTTTTGTTTACATGTACATAGTTTATTTCAAAATACCATAAACAATAAAAAATTTAAAAACACCAAAAATAATACAACATTTAAATATACCAAAACCAATATAAAATTTTAAAATAGAAAAACATTTAAATAACTAAAAACATCAAAAACATTTCAATTATATGCATTATCCATGCATTACATTTCTACTACCATGCTAGACTTACATTTTATTATTCTATGTTATTGTTTGTTGATCTATCTACATTACCATACTTCACTTGATATTTTTTTAGTATGTGTAGTGACACCTAGATCCTTGATTTCTTAACTCTACCCATTGAGGTGGCATCCTACTTCTACATTTGAGACATAAATCAACATATCTACCCACCAAGGGCATCTTATACATGACTACACCATCTAGGTTATGTCATTTCTACACCACACACTCTTGTTATCATGTTGATGTACATTACTTACTAGCTTACACATAGTATTCTATTGACACTCACTAGTATATAACACTTGTGTATTTCTTATCATCTACCTAGTCTTATACTACATGCTTTCCATATTTTAACTTCTTTCTTTGAACAATTAGATATGATAGTATTTATAGCATTTGCATGACTTCCTTTCTTTCTTTGAGTAGCTACATGTGATTACATTTCTTAGTTAATTTTTTATTGCTTATGTGTGCCTTTGGTCATTTTTTAAGGTCTTTTTCTTGTACTCTTATATGTGCTTGTATCCCTCATACCAATCTTGCTTGTTTGTAATTGTATGTGTATGTGGGAATTTGAACATGCCTTGTATGCTTGATTTCCTAGTTTGAGTGACATATGCCCATGTCCTTTGTTTGTTGGGACCCTTGGCCTCTTTTATATGATTCTTGATTTTTTCCTAGTGTTCTTGTTTTCTTATCATTTATTTGTATTACCATGGTCCACATCATGTATTATCTTGCCTTCTTGGATGCCATGATGGACATCATGATCCAATACTCCTTGACAACTAACAATATTTCTAGTTTTAGTTTAGTATATTGAACATGCCATTACATTTTTACATTTATCTAGGCATAACCCTATTGATATAATAATCTCCAAACAAACTATGCTATATATTGATACATATTTTGGGTTATCATTGATATATCATGTATTTCACAACATAACACACTTATAGAGCTCTTTCTTCTAAGGGTAGTCATTATAGGGTCTTCATTCCTACCCTCAAAAGAGGGAGAAATAAAAAGGGGTTTTGTTATAGAGATTAAATTCCTCTATCAATCAAAATTAGTTTCTAGAACACTCAGAATAGAAATCATAATTAAAAACACATAGAATTAACCAAAAAAAATAGAAACAAATATAGAACAATTATCAGAAACAGTAGAGGATAAGAGCACCCCATTCAAACTATAACACCATAGAGCAAAGTGTCTACTTTTTGGCATTCCTATCCAAATAGTTGAAAACCCAAAATTTTTAGAAATAAATAGAAAGGTAAGCTCAATTATAGTTTTATTAGCTATAATTCAGTTCAAATTGGATAGTTGATACAACTTACAAATTGGAATCCATATTATAGACACCAGTGATTGGGGTAATGTGTGTGGTACATTTACCTTATTTTATTTCTAGTTCATTGTATTACATAGGTATTCTCAATAATTATATGCTTTATTCCATCTATAAGTGGGTGGCATAATTTTGGAGTGGCTTTCATATAGGCCTAGTTCTCAGTTTTGGAGTGGCTTTCATACAATCCTAGTCTCCACCTTTTGAAATAGCCAAGATTGGCCTAGTTCTTAGTACACATTAAGCTATCCATGACACATTGTCAAATATAATTCATGGGCTTCATGATCCATCTCATATGACACACATTCATACTAGTATTAGTTCATAGTTCACACTTAACAAACAATGATGGATCCAAAGGAATAGCTAGCCTTTTTATTCTTGAGCCACCAACTTAGAGGGATTAGACACACAGTCCAAAAATTGATTAACATACACATGATCACATAGCTTCACTAAATATTGGGTGACATTCAATCCAAATGGCTAACCTTTGTATTATTGATCCACCCTTAAGAAATAAAGCACACAGCTCTATTCATGATATTAATCTTGGTACAACACATACCCAACATCACTCAACATCACAATAAGTTTTGTATTAGTTCACATACTTGGTGAGATGTATTCATTAATTTATCTTCCTCTCTCTTTTACCCAACCTTTTTACATTCTCATTTTAGACATAGTGTGTCTAGTAAGAATTGATATACTCCTTGTTTTATTTTGCATATTTATGCTTCATGTTGTATTCTTTAAGCACACTCAATATCACACATATTCATGGGCTTCACCCTTATAGGTAAATTTAGGTACACTTTCTATTTTTTCTTTATCCTAGTATTTCACTTTGATACATCATTTGAATAAGGAGAGGTAAATGTAATAATATAAAATGTCCAAATTGGTAGTTTGAGTGTGGCTTGTGACACCCCATCCATAGGTCCTTTTTACATGCTCTTAAGACCATTGTAGACACCTTTTTGCTCATTACCAGTCATATAGAACCTTTTGAATAGTCATTCCACATTATCTAGATAGTATTCCTCATGTCAATCATATTCCCCTAAGTTGCATGTCTATAGGATAGGAGCACCCCATTTAGACTACAACACCCTATAGAGAAGTGTCCCATTATTGGTAGTTATTTCCATTTGCACTTTGATCCTCAATGATCATTTTCATCTAGTCCTTATCCTTAATTAGGTTATCCTAACATGAATACATCTAACCCATGACTAATTATTCCCTATCAAATCCCACTTAAATCTCATTTACAAGGGAGGTGATTAAAATTACAAAGCAAGCAAGAATACAAATAAATCACTAAGTTAAACTTGTATATTATTTGCACATATTCACCCAACATAGTTTCAAACATAATTAAATCCTCATAACGATCCCTAGAAACCTTAAACACTCTTAATTTGGAATTTTAATCTACATAACACTATTACATAAGGAACACTCGGTAGGGGAACTACATATGGCTTGATCCCTCTTCAAAGTATTGGTATATAGGTAATGTGCCGACATAAGGGGTGTGGATTATAAATTTATTACATCTTACACAATAACCCCCCATATTTCTCAAGTGACTCAAATATCATTTTATCAAGCATGATGGAGGGTTAGGGTTTAAAGACAAAATCAACTCCATATCATACTCCATCAATAACTAATGATTGATTTTTCATAGGCATGTTCACATTAGCACAGTGCAACTACCTAAAAAGTTTTAGGTCTTTTTTACTAGTTTGGATATGAATATAAGGAATGAAAAATAACATTGGACACCAAATCATCTACTTTTTGGCATTCTTATCCTTTCACCAAAGAAAATCTAGATTCAGGCTTATGACACCTTCCTAGTCCTGCACAACCATTTTTAACATTTGTATCATCCATATTAGTCCATTTTCTAGTTAAGTTATATTTCTTCCTATTTATTTCTATTTTTATAAAGTTGAGAAAGACAAATAATTACACAAATTAGGACTATAATTATTTTTATATTATGAACTGATTTAGTAATCTAGACCCTTAACTAAAATAGGAATAATATATTATTCCCAAATAAGTTAAATCAGCTATCATAGGCTTTGATGAAGTTTTAAAAACATGAAAAAGGATAAATAGACATGAATGATACCTCTCATAAATTTATTTACTATGTTTTGACATCCTAAAACCACCATGAACCATACAACCATTCAAACTACCTATAGACTACATATTTAGTAGTTAATTTGTCTTCTTTAGTTGTGTATACTTAACATGTGTGAGATGAGGTTATAAAATATTGTGAGAAATTAGTTCAAACTCCTAATAATCTCCATAAACTTCTAATTTTATATCACCATGATAAAGAGATGATAAAACAAAGAAAATTAGTTCCTTTCTTGAATGGAAAAGCCATTTTGAGTGTCTTACCTTGTTAATAATTGTTCATAAAGGAGAGAGAGACAAACTAAGAACAAATTCATATAGATAGAATAAAATTTGTTTCTCTTCCTTTGACTAAAATTTCAGATCCTAATATTTTCTCTCATGGCCATATTATCTATAAACTTGAATGGCTCTCTTAAGCTACAAAGGAGATCGATAGAGAGAGAATGCCAGTTCTTAGCTTGTTTGACATCATTTTTACATGAATATTTTATAAAAAACATACCATGACTCTAACTTAAAACTCTTAACCTCCATTATACATAAAATTTAGTACATATCTATACAAATAATAGGAAATAGTTGAAAACTACTTTTTCTATGTTTTTCCACAATTTTAGCTTAGAACCACCATTTTACAGAATCATGAGAAAATAATTAGTTCAAAATCATCTTCAATGAAGTAATAATTTTGGAGATAAAAAATAAGGTATATTTCACACATGGGATCTCTTTTGAAGGCAAAACAACATTCTAGACTCATAGAGGGGACATTTTCAAAGCATGAACCATTTGACCAAAGCAATATCAAGACTATGTATGTGATTAAGAGATGTTATAAATGCATTAGTGGCCTCATGTTGTCAAAATTTATCATTTTAGCACCAAAATATATCTTTTAGGAAACATTCATATATCTTTAAAAGGAGATTTACCAATGAATATCATAGAGTATGTTATAGTCTTCTAAAAAGGTTTCAATGAGGATTATATATATCTTGATCGCACTTTAAAAGTTTATATTTAGACCCACACCTTGAATATACTATATAATATCATGGTGAGTCATTATCTTCCATCTTCACCATCTCCATGAAGGAATTTTAGATCATAAGGCCACTTCAACCATCATCAAGACATCCAAACATACTCAAAGATCATGATGATACTTTACACCAATTTAAAAGAGGTATGACAATGACAAGACACTAAGACCTACTCCATTCACTTGATAGTGAATGAAAATTATGATCTTTAATCACATCATCTAAGGACCCAAGACATCTAGGAGATATGGTTATAAAAAATAGACTCAATGACATCTTTAGGAGTGTTGAATGACTTCAAAAAGTAATTAGGAGACATTTGACTTAGGAGGCCACCATGTAGAGGTTTAAATGGCTACCATGAGAAGTTTATTTAGTTATAAGTGTTGTAATTTGGCCTTTGGAGTCCAAATTCCCAACACGTGATGCATTTACTTCACTATTATACCTAAATAAGTATATTTTATTTAAAATATCTCAAAAATCTAGAAATAATCAAATATTTCAAAAATTCAAAAAAAATATATATATTTCTAAAAATTCAAAATTAGGACCTAACAAACATTATAAAATTATTTTTATCCCACCTCTTTACATGTGTTATTATTCTATTCTAGATAGATAACATATTTTAGTTTTTGATACACATTAATTTTAAATAGGTAGTTGAGTGTGATACATGACCTAATTTTACTTGGTTTCAATCTCAGGCTACAACCTTGCTAATTTGGGGGCATATCTTTGTTCTCTATGAATAATTAAACATGTTGTTTCTATAATAATCTTTATACCATGTTGAGATACATTTCACATGGATGTTTTGGTAATCATTCATATAATACATTTACTACATGAAATATGCTACTTGATAACTAACTATGACATAAATTCATATGGTGGATGTATCTTAGTCTCATTTTATCTATGCTTCATTTTTATTACTTTACTACATGATGCAATATAATTTTATTACTTATTGTATGTGTCCCTTGTCCTTATATGTGAAAAGTTATTGTCTATAACTTCATTATGCCATTTACATGTGGCCCTTGGTCTTACATATTTATGTATGTTTAACCCTAAATTGAGATGGGTTAATATAATATAGGGTTAATACTATAGGAATGAATAATAAAAAGGGTAATAAATAGAATTATAGTAGGACAATTAATTTTCAAACTCAAATAAACAATATTCTATATTTACATACTAAGATATGCTAAAAATATAAAGTAAATCTATTGATTGATGTAAATTAGAAACACAAGTACTTATCTAGTTTATTATGAGTATATAGATATAGGATAAAATATATTTTAAGTGAATTAGATATATATCCTAACATATTCATCATATTATATAATTTTTCATTATAGGGACTTGGATATTTATGTCATATTTGGATGGTTACAACTATGCTACTATTTAGCTTGGATGTAAGTGTCAACTATGGAAAATCAACTATATATAGGTGAAACCACTTGGAACCTTTTATTTTTTATATCACCTTTACCTTGGTGTGTTTATATCTCAAGCATAGGATTTCACTCTTTTTCAAATGATAAAACCTTAGATTCCTCACCATTAGAGTGACTGAAAAAAATGGGTTAGTGGTCACACAGTGTCAATCATCCCTAAAGAATCTTATATTAAGGGGGAATGCTTACATAGGAAATAGTCATAATAAGGCATCATACTTATTTAGTTCTCCCATATGATTTGGATTTCATGGGCATCTAGATGTAACATGTGATAAGTACATAGAGTGACCTATCTTGTAACTTATAAAATATGGAACATGAAATACTCATTCAGTTCATCAGACCCATAGATGGGTTGTCCTTTGAATGATATTGAAATAATAAATAATAGGGAATCTTTTCTCACTTTAATGGTTGCTTTAATTCTTTTAGTAAGTTTCCTTGTGAGTTGTTAGGTCTATACTAGGTGAGGAATGAAAGAGGGTTGATTTTATATATTTACAAATTATTTTGGAAATATCTTACATTAAATCACTTAAGATGACCTTTAGGATATGTTTCATTTGTAAATTTGATGACTTATGGTATTAAACACTTATTTTGGCACATGACACTAGCATCAACATAGGAATTTGGCTAGGACACAAGTGTCTAGGAAGCTGGATAATAGGTATAGGTTCAAAACTTGTTGAACATGATAATAACTAGGTTTAAAACATTTTGAACAAAATAGAAGGCTTGATCATCATAATAACATATGGATAGAATATGAGATAATAAATAGTCATAAGAGATAGAATATTCTAGCCTTTTAGTAGTAATAAGGTCTTATAATTGAAGGGTAAAACCATGAGAAGTACTTGGTAAGTATCCAAGACTATGGTGTTTTATATTTTAGATATAACGTCTATATTTGGCCCCTATTTTATTCTATTAATTAAATTATTAGTTTCAAATGAATAAATTCATACTCAATTGTGTATAACACACCTTCTATTTCTAAGTACAACTTGAGTGATTTGTTGATGAGTGACCTACAACCAAGAGCATGTTATGGTATATAATTAGTAAATATATTTTGAAATTTAAATAATTTGAAATACTTAAAATTAAAGAGATAAAGTTTAGGAGTATACTTGTATATTGATGCAACCATATTTCTTTTTATAAATTTGATCTGAATAGATACTTTATTATGAAGATTTGGAGCTGAGATTAGGACAATAGTAAAATTGAAAGTTCATATATATATATATATATATATATATATATATATATATGTATGTATATATATACATATATATATATATATGTATATATATACATATATATATATATATATATATGTATATATATAAATACATACATATATATATACATACATACATATATATATCTATATACATACATATATATATATATATATATATATATATCTGTATATATATACATATATATATATATGTATATATGTATATATATATATATATGTATATATCTGTGTATATATATATATATCTGTATATATATATATATATATATATATATATATATATATATCTGTATATATATATATATATCTGTATATATATATATATATATATATATATATATATATATATATATATATATATATCTGTATATATATATATATATCTATATATATATATATATATATATATATATATATATATATAATGAAAACATACCCCCAAACATGGATAAAATATGAGATTCCACCCAACATAAGAGATTATCTCAACCATCCAACCCAATCATACTTACAACCTTATGAGCGTGAGTGATCCAAGTCAACTCACACTATAAATCTGCTGAGTGTGGATGATTTAATCACTCCATCCTATAACAATGTAATATTTAATAATATAATCACCTCAACCTTACTAAAATAAAACCAGCTACTATATTAGATTCACTCAATAATAGTTTGTAAAAGTCCATCCTAGTGTATGCTAAATTTTTTAAAAGTATTTAAAATCTAAAAGCTGATTTGATTTTTATAATTTAAGTTTATTTTTTGTATGGAATATGCTCCTCATGTATCTCTCAAGCTAAAGACTAGGTATAATAATGGTACTAATGTATATAATGCTACCATAAATATGTGTCTAAATCATATAACTATGCAATTTGTACAATTTTAAACTTTTCAAGTGTGGAATATATGTTCTCATGACATGACTCTAATAAAATATGAAACTTAGAACTATTATAAGTGTGGACAACATGTATCCATAACATGCCCCCATTGTAATATGAATATATTGAATAAGTTGTAAGTCATGCCTTTTTGGCATGTCCCCACTGAAATTTGAGACTATGAAGGTGTGAAAATCATGTCCCCAATGATATGTTCCCCCTTTTAACATAAGGGGAAGTATAAATTAGCGATTACTATTTTTTCTTGTAAAACACACCCTAATTTCATCAATGAAATCATAGAACCTTTTTTTCTCTCGAGTTTGATCTTTATCCTTTGGGGTGTCCTATTTGTTTTAATGTTAGAGCATGCCATCTCTAATCTAATAATTGATAGATTATTAGTTTTAAGTGACTAATTTTTCTTATTTATGATGATATTCCATTTTAAAACACTCGGTCTAAGCTTTCCATCTAGGACTATTATAACTAATTATCTAAATCTAAATAAGTTTTAAGGGTATGGTCTACTTTAAAATTATGTCTTGAAATGATTTTAATAGAAAAATCACCTCTTGGATCATTCAACCAGGACTTATGTAAACTATTTGGGTTTTAATTTGAGCTTGTTCATGACCTTGTGCTAGTTTTTTTGTTAAATATTTCTCTATTAATTGAATTAAATTGACCAAATATTGGTTTATGTATTAACATTAGTTAATTGACTAATTTCAAATTGATGATTGGTTTGAGGGTGTGTGTATTTTTATTTACATCAAAAAAAATTCTATGATATATTTAAAATATATAAAATGGGCCTCTCTAAAGGGATTCATTTCACTAACTTAAGGATTAGCTATAAAAATACCTAAGATTCAAAATGACCTTTTTTGTTAATCTAGGTCTAGTTAATTGATTTATGGACTTAGTTTTCATTTCAATCACTTTATTTATTTATTTGAGTCTTTCACATCACCTTCTTCATCTTTTAAATTAATAATTTTCAATGAAAATCTTGTAGGCACATAGACTCTTCATGATCACCTAGATTTATCCATGTGTCCTAATAATGTTTTCCTAAAGTTTGGATCCTAGTGTAGGAATGGCTAAGTATAAAAGTCCCTTGGCTCCTCAAGATGATATGTGTCATGACAATTTAATTATAAGCTCAATCAATGAAATTTCGAAGTCAAAATATAACTTGACTATTTGCCCATTATTCAATATTCATATTTATAGCTTAGGTTGATCTTTAGCATAGGGTGTCAAAGACCAAGATATATTTAAGGCCCAAGCACCCATAATATTCCCACATGGCACCATTGTAAGAGATTGGGACTCAAAGGAGGTTATTTAAACAAAAAATATCTATAAGGATTAAAGGCCCATGATCATGCCACATGAAATAATCTTGAGAGCTTTAGACTTGGAAGGGAGCATTTTGTAGTGATAACCAATAGACCTTATGATTGTGCCACATGGAATGATCACATTCTATCCTATATAACTTGAGAAGCTAGGATGTTTCCACATGGCATCAACTTATGAACTAAATATTTTAAAATGATGAATGAAGTACATCCACATGGACTTGATGACATCATCAAATTCCCTAACATAAATTTGACAAACATTTACCCATCAAAAAACCATCAATGCCTAAGTCTCTATAATAATGAGATATTTCCATATATAAGTTTAAAATAGCTTAAACTTTATGTACATATTGAACATGAAGGCTTTAAAAATCAAGAAAAGGCCATTTTACATAAAAATTATGAATAATGGGTCTTTTCCTGACTTTGGATTCTAAGTCAAGTTCATGATATTTGCCTCAATACATTGAATGTTTTGACACAAGGTGTCTTATTCAAATTAAAAGTATGTAATATATATGAATGAATTTTTTAATCTATAATTTTGTTATTTCATTCTCAAATTATTTTTAGAAAATTTAAATTTTTGTTGCCTTTGACAATGATGATTTTTTATTTTAGTTAGTCATTTTCATTAAAATGCATAGGTTTGAATAATTCAATTCATAGCCTCCACATGTCAACCATATAAGGATGTTTTATCCAAATTAAATTTCATTGAAAAAGTGACTAAGTGTTTAGATTCCTTGGGATATGTGATTGTGTGACCTAAAACGATCATAGAGGTTCGATAATTGGGAGTGAAATCTAAGAAAGAATAAGTCCCAAGGACCCCAAGTCCCTAAGATCATTCTATGTGGCATGTTCATGAGAAATCTAACCCCTCAAGAAGCCAAAATAAATAAAGAGATCTAAAGGTATGTCAATCATTCAATATATTAGATTGATGGTTGGTGAGAGTGAATTACTCATTGAGAAAAAAAGATACATATGAATCTCAAAGGCCTTTGATGTAAACATGTGGTGACATCTCAAAGGTTAATGAATTGGGGATGATGAAGTGATAGAAAAATGCCACTAAGCATCTATCTCCTAGATTAATGGCTTAATACATATATTAATAGTATACCCCACATCAAAGTATTTAAGGTATAAAGTCCTGATATGATGCCATGTGGTGCCATCCTAGTGGACTAAATATTTAGTTTGGAGAAAATGCATAAAGGGATAGGAAGATCTATGATATTTTTGTATGGCATGATTGTGTTTGATTAACACATGTATAACTAGAGAATGAAAATTGAATAGCATCAAGGGAATTACCACATAAAACCAAACAAGTACATAAGCCTATAATTATAAATTTGATAGTTGTCTATCCCATCAAAGCTATCAAGCCTAAGAAATGGACTGCACTATCTACCAAGAAAAAAATGAATGAGTATAGTGTCTACTATAAAATATAATGTGGAACCAACCAAGGGAATTAATCAAGGTATGGTTTCCATGTTTAGAATAAACACAAGGACATGAAAGGCAAGAGATGTATTAATGACAATATCTAGAATTGTGTGAATATGGATATAAAAAAGTATATCTACATCTTGAATGAGTATTGTATTTACTACAAGATCATGGCCTACTTTGAGTCTATCAAAATATAAACCACTCTCCAACCATTAGAATTGAATACTTGTAACTGCCCCAATAGTGGGTTGAATTGAAAAAACTCTAAAGACTTTATGGTCTATACATAATCTAATAATTGATGTAATCAGGTTTGGGTCTTTTAGAATTAGAGGTGATATTAGTGAGTTATAATCTTTTATTTTCAAAATTTTCATACTTTCTACATTTAGATTTTCTATTTTTATGAGTTGAGGCTATTTATAATTAGGTTTACAAATTTGATCGTATATATAAAGAATCCTAATATTTGATTCATGGAAATGTATTTTATGTAAAATCTTTGTCAATTGATATGCCAGTCTAGTCTATGCATGTATATGGTGGATAGTTTCCCTTGGTTCTCATTACTAATTCCCCTCAGACTTATGCACCATTATTTGACCATGGTTGTGCTATGAAGGTCTATAAAATAGTGGTTTCCTCTAGGGATTTATATACTCTATAGGAATAGATTGGGTTATATTAAAAATCAAGTCCATATTTTCTTTCTCCTTGCCTTTCCCTATTTTTTTATTTTTTCTCTCTTGTTCAGAGTAGGTAGTTTAGTTTCTAAGTTGCAAAGAACAATTACATATGTATCTTTATTTCATGCTTTTTTTTTTGACATTTATGCACTGTTGAATCATATAAGCAATGGGAATATTTAAATCAATTATGTATTCTCATGTTAAATCTATATGCAAATTTACCTAGGTAGTAGCCCCAAATTGAAAATGTTTAGGATTTATTTAAAATACTCTAGGACTATCATAAACCCCTTGAAATGGAATGGTCATAATGAGCCACTAAATGAAGAACAATGCACCTAGACTAGTAATAAAAAAACTTGGGGAGGTCTTGCAAACATCCTTTCAAGAGAGGCAGGGGTTACCCAAAGCTCCTTTTACCTAAGTTGTGTTGGTTGTGTCAAAATTACAAATAATAAAAAAAAATTTATAAGGAGAGCCTAAGATGTAATGTTTAATATCTATTCCTTATTTTTAAGATAAAGTAACCAAATGGATTTTTCATACCTAGGAGAAGTAGTTACCTTGTGGACATTATAAGGCCTTCCCATCACTTGCCTAAGGAATCTCATAAGTTTTATCAAAATTAGATACATTATGGAATCAATATTGATGAATAACACATTTAGGGTTTTAAATAAGTCATCATCAAAACAAATATTCAACATGAGGATGTGGCTTGTCACCTATTCCCTTATTCACTAGATAAAATAACTTACTTAGGTAAATTATCTACTATAAGGGTGGATCACCACTTGGGAAATCTTTGAAAATATATTTATTAACCATTTTAGTATGCCCATTGACCTTTATGTCTTGTTTTTTTGAATTTCCATAGCTCATTGAGAGATTAATGGGATAACAAGTGTGTTTAACCACTGATTCCATTAAATGTATGGGTGATCAAAGGACCCTTTCTTACAAATAAAGGATGTAGCTATAGAAATTTAACTAAATTAGTTTGATCTTATTAATTCTATGTTCATTCTAATAACCCTAGCTTCCCTCTCATCCTTTTCCTTGGCCTACAAAGAATCTTTCACAATTGAGAAACACTCATTTCCATATGAATATGGTAATCAAACTCCATTTCTATTAGGACAGAAAGGGTTTTAAACCTAAATTCATTTGATTTTTGTATCTACAACACAACCCATGAGTAATCATGTGTCATATAGTGAGTCATTACCTCAATCTTGTAGCTAGTATAATATACTCCTAGCTTAATTTTTACACTACAATGAAGTGTTATCTCAACCATGTGATTTAAACAACCTCCCAGTGATGAATGATAACCCTAATATTGATTGTAATGCACATAGTTTTATTAATTTAATTTATAACCAAACTTGTCTTAGTAATTAGGCCTGTTTTGATGCAATTACAAATCATGCACCATATGTTGGAGGAGAACATTAAACAATGAAAAATCCAAGCTATCAGATTGAGTTTCCAACTTTACTATTTAGAACATGAAAATATGGAATTGGTATTTAAGCTAAAGTAGTCATTTTGACTAAGAATGTGCCATTACATATGCTTGATCCATTATTATGATAAGTTTGATGTTGAAATTACACTAGAGTTTTTAAATGACCTAATGGCTAAAAGCTAATTTGGTAGGGATATATCTATAGAATAATAACTACTTAATATCTCTTGTGGTAAGCTATAAGAATAATTTGAAGAGATATATAAAATATAGGAGTAAGATGCATATTATTATTTTGAATAATCCTTATTATATTATCCTAATCATACATTTGGAAAGTCGGTCCAAGATGTTCAAAAAATCTTTTTTGGTGGTTTTGCTTTTCCCTCATCAAAAGAGGGAGATAGAATTAAATAAATCCAAGATGAAATAAATTTATTATTCCAAGAAGATGAAAACTAAGATTAAGTTGGCTATTTATTTGAAGAGGAGTTTGAACAACTCAAAATGATATATCTCTCTATTTTTTTGGTAAATAACAAGGGAAACAAAACCAAAAAGTATATTGGAAGGACACATGTGAGCATTTTATGATTTCAACTTTTGTATAATATAGTAAATGTATGTAACCTTGTAAGCATATGAAAAGAGAGAAAAAAATATGAAGAGTCTTTCATTATGACATATTGAAAGGCTAGAATATGAAGAGATAGTGTTATGATATATATATATAACTTAATTTTAATATAATATGGTTCTGATATGTGATAGAGATTAATATAATAGTTTTGAAGATTATTTTCCTAAATATATTTTATCTTTATACTACATGTAGTAAGTAATATTCTTTACTTTAAACATGTGATTCATCATGTACATCCTAACTGTTCTATATTTGTTAAGTGTGTGTTTTCATAAAAAAGTGCACCTTTGTATTTAACTTTGGTTCTTTACATATGAATTTTCTAATTTTAGTTACCTTTATTCTATATTACATAAGTTATCCCTATAATTGGCATGTTCTAGAGTTTTCTAGGAACCTCTACTAATAATGATGTAGAGAGCATGGAACCATTTGGTTGAGATATGCTCTGATGGATGAAAAGATAGAAGGATATAAAGAGATGGTTGGATATATAATACATAATTTTTTAGAACAAGAGGAAAGGAGAGATAGGATAAATACAAAGGAATGTATCTAAGAGCATATATATGGTGAAATATATGAAATATTTAGGTGTGAATTATCTTGAGTGTTAACCACATGGTTATCTAGGTTCTAATATTATTGATTTAAGATAAGAGGGATAAATATTATAGTTTGGATAGAAGATAATTTATATATACTATATAATATGGATATGGATTGGACCCATGACATAGACTATTAGAATAAGACTATAATTGATAGTTATATCATTGAATTCATAGTGTAAGGATACTTAGATTTCAAATCTACACAAGACTTTTTTGTTAGAGGAATATAGAATAAGTTTATTTAGTGACTACCTGTGTCGATAAAAATATTGGTTTTGGACAAGGCCATGGTGCCTAATCTAGACAACAAGGAGTAGTTACTTTTGGCACCATGGGAGTACATGAAGGATAAAAGTGAATGATGTGGAGATGAGTAAATGAAACTTGAACCTGATCCCAAAAGATGGAAGGTGAAGAGAGTCAAGGTGAAAGGAAAATTTTGGGATTCTAAATAAAATTATAATGACATAGATGGCAGAATAAAACAAGAAATATATAATTAACTTTAAAATAGGTGTAGGGACAATGTAGAATATGCTATAAATAGAACGATGTAGAGATGAGTTGTGAAAGATGATGGAAGCAAATAATTTATAGAGTATGCATAGGGGCTCAATGTAGAAAAAGAAGAAAATGTAGATAATTCTAATATGGATATCATGAAGTAGGAAGAAGAAGGTACGTTAGCAACATAACATCCAACAAGTTGAAATAGATCTCTGATAATGAAAGGATTTTTGTCTACTCTTGGAAAAGAAATTTCCTAGGAAGAAGTTATGCTTGAATATATATATATATATATATATATATATATATATATATATATATATATATATCATAGGTTCAATTTCAAAGTTATAATAAATTTAAATTATAAATAATTCATTTCAAGAGTACATATCCCCCAAACCTATAAAACTATTAGGGAAAATAAGAAATATAGGAGAAAAATAAGATATAAATTTGTCTGATTCCTTTATATATAATTTTTTAAATCTAAGTACAAAGACAAAGTAAATACTAGATAATAATAAAATAGATGAATTAAGATTTATTTTTAGGATTCTTAAGAAGAATATTAAGCATAAGTCATTAGTCATATCTAATATTATGCAGTCATATATAGTCATAATCACTAATGTTCATATACTTATAGTCGCAATTATTAGTGTCCAAAACCTAGTGATAACAACTATAAGTATATCAACTATTTCATTCAATGTAGGCATGTTCATTTCTCTAATTCCATATGATGGTCCTATGGATCTTAACCAATACTTTGTAATCTATGATATGGAATGGAATGTTAAGGGGGTTGCATATGATGATGTCAAGAAATACAAACTCATAGTGGATTTGATAGGATGAGACTTAGAGTTCATTTATAAAATAAATTTAAATACTCTAAATTTTACACAAGTCAAATACCTATTGGTAGTATATTTAATTTCAATAAATATAGAAGCTAAAGTATACAATACTTAAAGGAGATTTGACAAAAGTATGGAGAATTAGTTAGAGACTATGATCATAGGTTTTATGATGTTATGAATAAAATTAATTTTATTATAAAAGACAAGATATGACTGTGTGGTTCATATAAGGGCTACACCCAATAATTCGATTTGTTATTGTGTAGACATGTTTCCTATCTAAAACTAATGCTAGACATGTTTTTATGAGTAAAGAAGATGTAGGATTATGGAAACCTTATAGTAGAAGGTTTTAAAGTATAAGAAAAATTATATTATTTTATGAGAAATATGTATAAGATACATTATAATGATAAGCCTAAATTATTCTTATGGTATATATAATGTAGATGAGAAGGTCACCATAAGAATAATTGTCCCAATAACCTTAAAACATAGTTTTGTGAAACTTTTAGGATAATTGGGCATCCTAATTTAAAGTGTCATCTTTTTCAAAAATATATTTAAAAGTTTTAGATTATGTATTATAATTTTTTCAAATCAACCAACCATGATGAGATTTGTATAGATTTTCAATAATGAAAATAAGATATTGTAAAGAATGTCTTCATAGTTTATATACAAAATTTATGAATTATGAATTAAAATATCCCAAGACTAGATGTGGAAATGATAGGTGTGACACTAAGTAGTCCCAAATGGATACCTTAATTTTCATAGTATTGACCCTAGGGTCTAGCTGGTTAGATACCATCTTCCCCATAATAACCATATCAGTCTTCCTAGAATAATGTGAGTCCAAAATAATATAATTGGTCTTTAAGTTAACCAGAAACCAATATGGAAGGTATGATGTACATTAATAAAAACAATGAGGTTAAATTGGATAGGAATCAAAATAATGGGGGTACCAAAAAATTAGAGGCAACTACAAAGAAGGTTATAAAGGAGGATATTGTGGAGGATATCAAAGAGGTTGTAACAATGACAATCAGAAAACATGACCTCCTATGCAATGTTATTTATGTGAAGAATATAACCACTATGTGAAAAATTTCTCTACCAATCCATATAGATATACATACTATGTATATAATAGAATTCAAGGTCAACATCAAACATAAGATTGTATAGTGTTTAATAAGTAAATGAAGGAAAAATTGATGCATAACATAAACATTATAAATGCATGGACAAAGGATAACAAATTTATAAAATTGGTAACTAGGTTAAAAATGAGCAGAATAAGGGTTACCACCATTAGAAATGCCACATGATTAGGGGACTATAAAATTTTAGTAAGATAGATACCCTAATATTTATAATAAAATGAAGTTGATGCACCAAAAGAATAATTTATACAAAAGATACAATATAAAATGGTGTTATAAGGTGATACTATAGCCACTAATTCTCAAATGTACAAATAAATTATAAGGATAATGAGATAAGAGGGAATTGTGACTGATTTGATAGACCTATTAAAATTACTCAGCATATTATGAAATGAACATATTTCATAGAATATTACTAATCTCCTAAAAAATATTCTAGAATATGCACTATGAGTTAAAGAACATACTGACAAAGTAGTATGGTTTGTTAAGACTAAGAGACCATGGGACATGGATTTTTGCATAGACATTGAAGTGATAGGATATGAAATCTCAAATGTAGTTTTTGACTTTTAGAACATACTTAAAAAGTTTACAAGATCAACTTGGAAAGATATAGGTTGATTGAATTTGTGTTATAGCCTAGTTACTCTTATTCTTGTGGATTATGGGAGAGTGGATCAAGGTTGATAGTTAGATGAGGTAAAGATTAAAGTGGTTGACCTTAGTTTGCATGGATATTTTGAAGTAATAGATATGAATACATTGAAAACCCATTATCCTACCTTAATTGGTAATAAATGGGCACCTATGATATCCAAATTTCCATTAACACTATGAAAAATTAGTTATAGGTATACCAAGATAGTGATCATACCCCTTAATAATCTGATTAGAAGTTGTATATCATCCCAAATGAATTAGAGTTTCTTTATGCCTCCGATGGGAATAGTTGGTTCAAGGTTCATAAAGATGAAAATCAAATTGCTTTATGACCTATAGATTATCAATCTTTTAAACCATAACTTGAATAGTAATAAGATAAACAAATGTATAAACCTATAATAACAAAGTCCCCAGCCTTGTAAATTTAGATAAAATAATGTGTTTCCCACTTAGTGTGATATCCAACCAAGTCTAAAGTAGAATTTTTGTAAAATATAGGTCTAAAAATTATGGATTATAATAAACCTAATGTAGCTATTTTTGTACCTTTGGTAAAAACATCATCTATCAATGGTGATTTATACACTCATATGTTGAACTAGGCTAGGAGAGATCATGAGGTGTGGCCTTTGTGCATGGTGTTCACTGATAAACATTAGATACCTCAATAATTTATAATAAATTAAATTCGTCCATTCATTTTTAGGATATAAAACCATGTGTTGGAGGTGGATAAAAGGGTCATCACACCTAGGTATGCACTAAAAGGAATTTCTATGACTTGGTGGGATATGCATATGAACTTGTAAATGCATTGGGAGGAAGCATGTGAGTTTTTGTGTGCATGATTTCATCTACCACCTACTATGAAATCACAATGTCCACTATTTCAACAAGGTCAATATCCTAAGATACACATTCATAAATGTTTGGATATATGGACTATGAAAGGATTAAAACTAAGGTACTTGGTACACATATTTATTCATACATTATAACCCCTACTAATATCTTTGTACATACACCAAGAGATTAAAAATTGGGCATATTTGAAATAAAACTTCATTCAATTTTTTTTGTTTGAGGATGATAATCCATTAATGCATAATGCATTACATAAATTCAAAATATTTTATGCCATGGATGAGAAAAAGATATAGGGACTATAAAATAATAATTATCTTAGTAAGAAGTAACATATGATTTAAATATATAACTTCATAATTATAAGTCCATTCAACAAGAACAAACTTTTATTAAGCTTTGTGATATAATAATAGATGAGTTGACAAAATCCAGTGATAGTGATGTAGATTTCAATTTAGAAGGATTATTTTAACTATAGAAGGAAGTTGAAACACTATCATTCCAAAACATAGAACAAGTTAAAGAGGAAAGACCATACAACATAAACATTACATACAAGGAAAGCAGGCACATTCTACAAGAATATCTGCATAGTAGATCAAGTAAAGTCTATTAAGAACCCTAGAAAAATATTAAAGGGAACACTGAAATAGAGTTTGTTCCTAAGATTGAAAATATGGGAGACTACTAGGACCAAGAAAATATTTTAGATTCTTTGCAAATTCTATGAGATTATCAAGATGTGTTCCCAACTAAATTATCAGAAGTAAAAGGTGTAGATATGTCATTAGGAGAAATGCATATAAAATTTAAATAATATGCTTGACCCATTAAGCAGTACCCCTATAGACTCAATCCTTATATGAAGGTCTAAGTAAAATATTAAGTAGATCAAATGTAAGAAGCCAAAATTATTTATCCAATGGAAAAATTAGAATGGGTAAGTCCGATAGTTGTCTAACCAAATAAGATAAGAGAAATTTAGGTTTTTGGAGACTACCATGCACTGAATTATGCCTACATCATTGAACCATTTCCAATACCATTAATAGATGAATTCCTTAATTCCATCATGGGGTATAAAGTGTATTCATTCATAGATGGATTTAGTGGGTATCATCAAATTCTAATCATAGAGGAGGACCAGACTAAGACTACCTTTTCAAGTGAATGGGGGTCATTCAAACACAAGGTAATGAAATTTAGACTAAAGAATACACCAATAATTTTGTCAAGAGATAGATTTATGTCATTTAAATACTTCATTCATTGATTTTTGGAAGTTTATCTGAATGACTAGATTATTTTTTCCTTCTTTAAAGATCATCTACCAAAGTTGTGACTAATTCTAGAATGGTGTTGAGTTTTATCCATTTATTTGAACCTAAACAATTGTTTTTAATTTATACCTTTTAGTATTTTATTGGGACATGTTGTATGTGGTGATGGTATCTTGGTAGATCCAACCAATATAGCTTTGATAGTAGGGATGGCACATCCAACCAACTCTACGGAAGTACACACATTTATCAATCATATGAGATACTACCAATAATTTATAAAAAGGTACAAAACCATATTTTCACCAATGGAGAAAGTAATTTACAAATAGGTAATTTTTTAATGGACCATAAAATGCAAAAAAAATTTATTGAGCTCAAGTAAAGGTAGTAACAACACTGATTCTAGTTTTTCCTGACTAAAAACTCCATTCTATATGCATGTGGATGATTATGGTACTATAGAAGGAGATTTATTAGTGTATCCAAATTAATGTGGGTTAGATCATACCATAAATTTTTTCATCAAGAAGCTATCAACAATATAAAATAACTTCACAACTACAAAGAGAGGCCTTAACCATGGTGTTTACATTGTAAAAGTTTAAACATTACTTGTTGGCTACACCATTTGAGTATCTTATATATCACTAGGAATTGTGATACCTAGTTAATAAGAGGATTTTGGGAGGATGGATATATAGGTGTATAATGTTGTTTCACAATTTAATTTTGAATTAATATAAAGCTAGGATAATAAAATGTTGGACTAGATCATTTGAGCAAGCTACACAATGATGAAGACCCAAAAGAAATAGAAGATGAATTCATAGATGTGAACTTATTTAAGACTACTTAAATCCTATATGATATGTAGGATATTTATAACTTATTGGAACAAGGAACTTTACCTATGCACTATTTAGAAAGGGACAAAAAGTAAATGGTTATGTGAGTTATACCATAAAGCCTTATCAATGGTTTATTGTATAAGTTGGTTATAGATGATGTGTTGTGCATAGTAGCATTAGAAAACTAATGACCAATTATTCAATACTCTCATCATGTATGTTTAAGAGGTTAATTTTTAGATGAATCTATTTCAATAAAAATCATATAAAGTGGTTCTAGTGGCTAACCTTATTTCAAGATGTGCACAGAGTAGTGAAGAATTAGATGTGTGTCAGTGAATGGGAAAGACAAATCAACATGATGATATTCATTTGGTTAAAAATATCATATAATAAGCATTTTAATAATAGGGAATTGATTTTATTGGGCCTATAGCTTCCTAGAGAAAGATAATTCATGTGTGGTACATTATTACTACAACAAACTACTTCACCAAGTGGGTAGAAGTGATGGCAACTCCAAGATACCATATAAAGGAAAAATTCCTATATAAAAATATTATTAAAATGTTTATATGTCAAATAAATATACTTAGTGATATAGGAACACACTTTATCAATAATACTACCGAAACTATCATTGAATATTTTAATATATTGCACCATAAAATCATGACTTATCACCCTCAAACAAATAAATAGGTTGAAGCATAAAATAAGGTCTTGTGGAAAATGTTAAAAAAATTATGTAATTTACAAAGGGATGATGGGGAATATCATATTCCTATAGTTATATAGGCATATATAATTAATTAGAAATGTGAGATAGGTCTCACACCCTTTAAAATTATTTATGGGCTTGAAGTAGTAATTCCTATGGAGTACATTATCCCGAACTTGCACATTACAAGGATTATGAGGATGGGTGATCAAGAATCTCATAATAAATGATTTATGGACTTGTTTAAAATGGAGGAAATATGACAACAAGAAATATGGACATAGGAGATAAATTAATTTAGAAGGCATGTCATGAACGTAACTTGTGATCTAAATAATTCTATCCAAAATAAGTGGTATTGATGTATGATAGTGATTTCAAGGTACTACCATAAAAACTACACATCTAATGAAAATGAACCTACATTATACACAAAGTCTCATAATAAGGTACTATTGTGTTAAAATATCTATAGGGAACCATAATGTCAGGGTGTATAAATGGCTATAGGTTTAAGTATTACCACCTTTAATATCTATCGTTCTTATTAATAACATGAGTGGGTGTTGAGTAGCACCATGTACTTAGGTTTATTTTTTTATGTTGTTTGTTTTATATTTTTTTGTTTGGTTAGTATGTTTATATACTATGATCTTTGGATTACAACACATATCAATGATAAAGACCAATTATAATCACAAGGTGTGATCAAATTTTAGAGATATCCTAAGGAAGGATAGCAGGAACCAACTACTTGAGGTCAAGAAATAAGTTTATAAAGGTGGAGGTGATAATACATGTATGAAAAAAGGATGGGTAATGATCATTCAAGACTAATAATGATAAGGAAATTTAAGATATTGCATTTTTCCCAAGATGGATTAAGAAATTGTTTGACAAGTGGTGCCATAAAATAAATGAGATAGACAAAAGGATATCATGTCACATAAAATAAATACCAAGGGGAAAATAAAGTATTTAAAATATAAAATAGTTCATATTAGATCAAATTTCACCAATAGTGATTAATAAGGGGAGGAAAACTTGTGAATAACTAGACAATGCATTTAAATAAGCTGGTGAGACATATTTCAGTGCTATAAATCCATATAATATTGGTAAAGATAATTCTCTTAGACAAAATGCTCATAAAAAATAAGGGAATTATTTTAGATAAAGTTTCTTAGAGAATTATTTCAAAAAAATATCCTAAATAAAAATTATGAAGGGCACTTTATAAAAAGTCTGAAGGGAAAGTGAACTGTTCAAAAATCTTGAAGGGATATTTTCAAAATGTCTAAAGGGCAAGTGGACCATTCAAAAGTTTTGAAGGGATATTTTTATAAAGTTTGAAGGGTAAGTGGACCATTTAAATATTCTAAAGGGATCTTTTCAAAAACCTGAAGGGTATGTGTCCTACATTTAAGTTCTGAAAGATATGACTGAAGACATTCTGTCAAGGAAATTATCTTGAAAGGCACATTGGAAAAAATCTATGGAAATTGGCCTGAAGGGCACCTTGAAAAAAATCCCACAAAAATTATTTCAAAGGGCATATTGACAAAAATCCCATAGAAATTGTCCCGAAGGGCACTTTGACAAAAATGCCATAAAAATTGTCCTAAAGAGCCCTTGACAAAAATCCCACAATAATTTTTCCAAAGGGTATAGCTTGAATGAAGAGAGGACATTTGCCAAGTTTTTGAAAGATAATTTTGAAGGATAGAGGACACTTGCAAATTTATAAAAGATAGTTTGAAAATTCCTAAAGGGTACTTTGTTAAAGATCTTAAAGGGCATGTGATCCAACCAAAAGTTTTGAATAGGTCACTTGCAACATTGTCAAAGGATAAGTTTGGAGTCTTGTAGGGAATTTTCAAAATGTTGAAGGGCCAAGGTGTGTTAAAGTCCAAGTAAGTTTGGAAAGATATAATGGAGTGAAAGCTGTCATGAATGTCATGGTAAGTGAGATGAAATCAACATGCCAAAGTTTAATGACCAAGATAATATAAATATCATGCATCTCTATAGTTTAAATGGCATGTGGAAATCTATATGAGAAAAATACAATAGAGTGAAAGGACACAGTCAGATAAGGTGATCGATGGTAACCAATTCAGTGAAAGATTATGGATCAAGCATATTTAAATAAATTGGAAAGAGCAAAAGTGATCTTACTAAATAGGAAATAGTGAGAGGCAAAAAGTATCTCGATGGTTAGAGATGGCATAAAGAAAGAAATCAAAGGATTGCATTTAGTTTTTTCTAATAGTCAAGTGGAGAAATAAATAAGATGTAGTGATAAGCTTGATATGGCTACATGAAGTTCAATATTGATTGATCTAATCAGTTGATGATTAGGGAAGATGGGTATTTATGAGTTGAATCTAGTAGTTTTATTAGATATTAAAGAGACCTGAACATTGTGACAAAGAGCATGAATCGAGACATGAGAAATTGATAGGTTGAGTCATTATTGAGAAGAGTCCCAAATAAGCGCAATTGAAGTGTGAACACAACTAGTGATATGAAACCCTAAGATTCATTATATATACATGACATATAAAACATTATGGATAAGCTACTACTATTTCAAATTTGAGAGTGACTCAAAGGTTGTCTATTGAAGATGTATCCAGACAAAGTAAAAGGCAATGAAAATAAAAGGAAATGAAGTGTGTTTGAATAGAATATATCTAGATGTATGTAATATAGAGTGAAAGTAAAATGGATAAATATTGTGTAGAGAGGAAGAGAGGACACATAGATAATGTGTAGAGATTGATTAGAGGGGAATAAAGAACACATAAAGAATGAGCAGAGAGTAAGTAGTTACAGACTAGACTTGTAACAAAGAAATTGAATTGGATTCAATTGTGAATCTATCTTGTGTGATGGAGTTGTAGCTTCACAAGTTATGATTGGTTGGTGCCATCAAAAAAAATAAGTTGGTTCTCAGTTAGGAGAATGGTGTCTCTTTAGGATGGGTGTCCTTAAATGTAATCGATAAGGTTTTACTAGTGAGGTGTTTAACTATGAGGCTGGATAAGAATAGTAGATTCTAGTAGTTATTCTCATCATGTTTTTACCCTTTGGGTTTTCCATGTATAAATATGGTGTAATGTGTTTATGTGTGTGTGTGTGTGATCTTGGCATCTATTCTTTAATTTTCATATGAATTTTTATTTCCTCTAAATGTTCAAATCAAGTAGT
This sequence comes from Torreya grandis, assembly GCA_037957365.1. Classification (NCBI taxonomy): domain Eukaryota; kingdom Viridiplantae; phylum Streptophyta; class Pinopsida; order Cupressales; family Taxaceae; genus Torreya; species Torreya grandis. The sequence continues at coordinate 284,233 of JARHVA010004165.1, read as the reverse complement.
TTTAGCTCATCTACTGATTCACCCCCCTGTCAATAGATATATGTGTCCAAAAATTAGTATCAAAGCCTAGGGTTCCTTAGGAAGAAGCTTAATTATCTTAGGTAAATCTTGGTTAGTGAACATAATGGCTAGTTAAGAAGGATCCTCATCAAATAAAGCACCTCTCTTTAATGGATCCAACTATGATTTTTGGAGCATAAAGATGGAAGTATATTTATCTTAATTAGGATTTGATGCATGGATATCATTAGTAAATGGATATACAGCTCCTTCTATAACTCTTATTGATTAGGTTGGAAAGAAGGCATATAAAAATAATGCCAAGGCAAAGAATGTTATTCTTTGTGGACTGTCAAACTCAGAGTTTGTCAAATTTATGCACTGTTAGAGTGCAAAAGACATCTAGAACAAGTTAAAAAACATATATGAAGGAGATGAAAAGGTGGATCAAACCAAGCTACATACATACAAAAGGTTATTTAAGAGTCTTAATGTGAATGAAGAGGAAAATATTGTTGACTACCTCCGTAGGGTAGATGACATAGTGAATGCTATTAGAGGAATTAGAGAAATAATAGAGGAGTCAACTATTGTAAAGAAGGTTTTGAGATCCCTACCATCAAGATATGACTCTAAAATATTTGAAATTTAAGAACCAAGATATTTGGACAAGCTCACAGTGGATGAGCTACATGAAACATTCACAGCCTATGAGATGAGAATGGGAGAGACTGACATGTTTAAAAGAGAAGTTGCATTCAAAGTAGTAAAGTAGGTAAAAGATGAAATATCCACATCTGAATCTAAGGAGATTGATGAAGAGGAATCTAACTTTGTCATAAAATTAAAGAGAGGATCAAGAAATTACAAAGGTAAGCCACCGTTCAAATTTTTTAACTATGGAAAGGTAGGACACTTTGGTGCCAAATGTCCTTATAATAAAAAGGAAAATTTTGAGAAAGTAGAGAGTAGAAAAAAGGTGAAACCTCACTATGAAAAAATGAATAACTTCTTTAAAATAAAGAAAGGTTTATATACAAAAGAAAATAGTGACTTAGTGAAGGGTAGTGATAGTGATAGTTTAGATGATGATCATGACTATGATTTTGTAGCAAAGGGAAAAAAATCCTATTCATGATAGAATATTCCACTACCATAAATAAAAAATATGACAAAAATGAATATTGGGATGAAGAAGAATAATGTGAAGTTGATCTAGAAGGTGAGATAGTTTGTGTTCTAGAATAGATTGAAAAACCAAGAAAAGAGAACTCAAAATAGAATAAGCTTGAGTATAAGGAACCTGAGAAATATAATCAAATGATAGTGACTTTAAAAACTCAACTTGAGGAGGGTAAAATAATATAAGAATTAGTTAAAATGGAACTACAGACAAAATCCAAAGAATGCATAAAGATTGAGGTACAAATAGTATCTTTGAGGAAAGAAATTGAGAAGGAAAAAATTCAAATACATAAAATTCTAAAGTTGACAAAAGGATTATCCATTCTTAATGAATTAATCAGTGATCATAAGCCTTCAAATGAAAAATCTGGTCTTGGATATGAGAAAAGAAATGGCTCATCAACTAGTATGTTAACCAACCTATATGATAATTTATAAATAAGAGAAGAAGAAAAGAAAGATAAGGTCAATAAGGACACTATGAATGATCGAAACAAAGATAAAGTGAGGAAAATAAATTTTTGGAATAGGTCTGAAATCAAATATATAAAAGGATATACTCAAGTGATAGACTTGAAGAAACAAAGGAGTATAAATGTTAACTGTAGTACAAAAAATAACTTTATGACCATGTAATATTCATCCTTTTAAATTTATTTTTATAGATTTAATTAGTTTAGTCATAGGGCCATTTAATGTAGAGTTATTCCTACTAGAAGAATTAATTTTGTAAGTAGAAACTCATTTTCTCCTCTGCTAGATTCAAGTTTAATGTGCTAAAATTGCAATAATTTTGGTCACATAGCTAAGAATTATAGGACCAAATTTACAACATCAAAAGGATACAATGTAAATAAAGGCAAGTCTCTGAATAAGAATAAAGTTTCACAAGTCACTAATAAAGAAAATAGAAGAACATATGAGAGATCCAAGAAAATGTGGTAAGTGAACAATCAATCCTTGATTTCTCAAATGACACTCCACACCAAAGAATAAAAAGTGTGGGTGATAGCAAGTGGGTACTTAAAGCACATGACTAGTGATAAGAGAAATTTCACCAAGTTAAGCAAGTGTAAGGAAAGAACTGTTAATTTTAGAGATAACATAATAGTAAAAATCAAAGGCAAAGGAACCTTGCACATTGATGGTAAGCTTCCTAAACATGATGTTATTAATGTCAAAGGACTAAATAATAATATACTAAGTGTCATCCAAATGTGTGATAATAGATATAAGGTCATATTTTATGCTCAAGGCTATAAGCTAAAGAGATATATAAAAATAGTTATAGAAGGGAAAAAGGATCAATAACAATATCTACAATCTTTTTGAGGTAAAAAATTATAGTTTCCTCATAGGAAAGGTTTATAAAGGTTAGTTATGGCATAGGAGAATGGGACATGTCAAATTTTCTAATGTATTTAAAGTAGGTTTGAATAAGTGTGTAAGAGATATGCCCAAGATAACCAAACCCATGGATACTACATGTAAAGAATGTCAATTAAGAAAACAAACAAGGGTCAAGTTTCAAACAAAAGAATATGTGACTATAAAGTCTTTACAATTAGTCCATACTGACCTTTGTGGTCCTACCAAGACAAAAAGGATCATCCTAAGCAGAAGATAATTAGCAATAAAAATGGAGTTTAGACTAGGAGAAGATCTCGATTGAACAAGGAGCAAGTAATTTTTTCTTTATTTTCAAAAATTGAGCCTAAAACCTTCATTGAAGCTAGCAAGTATGAAAACTAGTTAAAAGCCATTAAATAAGAACTAAGTCAAATAGAAAAGAATAAAAAATGGGAATTAGTTCCTAGACCCTCAAACAAGAATGTGATAGGAAAAAAATGGGTTTAAAGAAACAAACTTAATGAATATGGAGTTGTCATAAGAAATAAAGAAAGATTGGTGTGTAAGGGATATGCACAAGTAAAAGGCATAGACTTTGAAGAGACATTTGCTTTAGTGGAAATATTGGAAGCCATAAGAATATTTTTAGCATTTTCTATTCATAAAAAGTTCAAAGTATATAAAATGGATGTAAAGTTAGACTTCTTGAATGGAAAATTAGAAGAGGAAGTCTACATTAAAAAACTACAATGTTTCTAACTAGTGGATGAAGAAGATTATGTGTGAAAACTAAAGAAGGCATTGTATGGTCTGAAATAGGCACATAGAGCATGGTATTCAAGTTTGGATCAATACCTACATTCACAAGTTTCTAGCAACGGATGTCTAGACAACAATTTATACTTTAAATCAGAAGGTGAACATATGTTGATTATTTTTGTCTATGTAGATGATATCATCATTGGAGGTGGAAATAAAAATATCTACAAATAATTTACCACAAAAATGTAAATTGAATTTGAAATGTCTTTGTCGGGAGAAATTTCTTTTCTTTTGGTGTAAAAATTGTACAAAGTAATGAAGGGATATTCATATCTCAAACCAAGTATGTAAAGGATATGCTCAATAAATTCATAATGAAAGACAACATACTGGTTATTACTCCCATGATAACTAGATACAAGTTGAGCAAAGAAGATGAGTCCCCTGATGTGAATAATACTACATATAGATCAATGATAGGTTGCTTGTTATACCTAACTACATCAAGACCATAAATCTTGTAAGATATATGCACAGTTTCAAGATTTCAAGCATCTCCTAAGGAATCACATGTCAATGCTATGAAAAGAATCTTTAGATACATCTAGAACACAATTGACTATGGTCTATGGTACCTTACAAGTGAATATTTCACTTTGATTGCATATACAGATGTTGATTGGGTAGGGAGTGTGGATAATAGGAGTAGCACTAGTGGTGGTGCATTCTTCCTTAGAAATAGACTTTTGCCATGGTTGATAAAAAAGAAAGGGTTGGTTATGCTTTCTATAGTAAAATCAAAGTATGTATTAGTAGCATCATGCTGTACCCAAGTCTTGCGGATGGAGAAAAATCTTAGAGACATAAAGGTAGAATACCAAGAACCTATTTCTATCTTTTGTGATAACTCAAGTGACATAAACATATCTAAGAATCTAGTGATGCATTATATAACCAAGCGTATGTGCATCAAATATAATTTTCTAACAGAAAAGGTTGCAGATCAAGAGGTCAAAATTGAGTATGTGCCAACAAAGGACCAAATTATAGATCTATTTATCAAGCCTCTTCTCAAGGAGTAATTTAAGTATCTAAGAGAGAAGCTAAGAGTAGTGGCTCCCACATATAATCACTAGCTTTTAATGATAGGGCATGATTCCAAGGGGACTATTGAATGAACATTATTAACTCCTAGATTAAGAGAAATGTAGTTTGGTGAGAAAGTTATAGGCCCTTTTATAACTGATAACAAAGGAGGTGAGAAAGATGTGTTGGATCTAGATCATTATTCCTATCTACATAGAGATATGTTGATCATTGATTAGTAATTTAGACCAATGCTATATAAATGATCATTTGGAGAATCATGGAGCTAGGAGAGCTATTGTATCATTACATAAGGGGGAGTTTCTCACAAAATGTTTTAGCCTGATAGGTATAAGGATAAAAATGAACAAGATGTCAATAAAAGTGATTATTGTTAACATATTATGGTTGATTATCTTTGTTATTAATTTCAAAGGGGAAAAAATCAAAATGAAGATAAAGGAGTTAAGTCATTTTGATGATAAGTTGCCATCAATGACAAAGGGGGGGATTTTTGGACATATTCATTATGGTTTGAATAATTTTCATTAATGTAAAAGGTATCATGTGATATCATATGAATTAATGTCAAAGATGTTGAGTGGAATAGACTTGTGTATATACTTTAAATACCTTTTCTCACATGGTTATCTTGACAAGATTTAGCTACACAAATAGGATGAATTTATCAATATTTGCATGTATGGAATCATATAAAGGAAATTATCACTCTATGATAATCAATTTTGTGTCTTTCTTTGTCTAAGTTCTATGTAATAAGGATGAAAAGAGTAAATGTTACAAATGCATAAGGTAGTTTCCATACTTAGTCTATAGTGCACCTTTGTATTTGTTGAGGGAATTATTTCAAAAATATTGGTAAAGATAATTCTCTTAGACAAAAATCCCATAAAAAATAATGGAATTATTTTGAATAAAGTGTCTTGGAGAATTATTTCAAAAAAATTATCTTGAATAAAAATTTTGAATGGCACTTTGCAAAATTTTTGAAGGGAAAGTAGACCATTGAAAAGTTCTAAAGGGATATTTTCAAAAAGTCTGAAGGGTAAGTGGAAAATTAATTTTTTTTGAAGGGATATTTTCATAAAGTTTAAAGGGTAAGTGGATCATTCAAATATTCTAAAGGAATCTTTATAAAAACCTGAAGGGTATGTGGACCATTGTAAAATTTTTGAAGGGTATGTGTCCTACACAAAAGTTTCAAAAGATATGAGTGAAGGCATTTTATGAGGGAAATTGTCTCAAAAGGAACATTGGTAAAAATCCCATAGAAATTATCTCGAAGGGCACCTTGACAAAAAAAACCAATAAAAATTTGTATCGAAGGGTATCTTGAGAAAAATCCCATGAAAATTGTCATGAAGGGCACTTTGACAAAAAAACTATGAAAATTATCTTGAAGAGCCCTTGAAAAAATATCACAATAATTTTTCTTAAGGATATATTTTAAATGAAGAGAGGACATTTTCCATGTCTTTGAAAGACACTTACGAAGTGTGTCTGAATAGAATATATCTAGACATATGCAATCATAGAGTGAAATTCAGAAGGATAGAGACTAAGTAGAGAGGAAGAAAGGACACTTAGAGAATGTGAAAATATTGAGTAGAGATGAAAAAAGAGAACATAGAGAATGAGCATAGAGTAAGTAGGTATAAACTAGACTTTTATCAAAGAACATGAACTAGATTCATTTGTGAATCTATCTTATAAGCTAGATTTGTAGCTTCATAATTTTTGATTGGTTGGTGCCATAAAAAAAAACTAAGTTAGTGCTCAGTTAGGGGATTGGTGTCTCCTTAGGATGGGTGTCCTTGAATCCAACCTAAGAGGTTTTGTCAATGAGGTGTTTAACTATGAGGCTAGATTAAAATAGTAGATTCTAGTAGCTATCCTCACTGTGGTTTTTCCTTTTGGGTTTTCTATGTATAAATATAGTGTAATGTGTTTTTGTGTGTGTGTGATCTTAGCATTTATTATTTGATTTTCATATGAATTTCTATTTCCTCTAAAATTTTAAATCAATTAGTTTTAGCTCATCTATTAATTCAACCCCACTCTTAGTAGATAGTTGTGTTAAAAAAATCATAACACAGTAATAGATTAATCTTAGGTTCAAGTGCAAAATAAGTCATAGGGAAAATTTATTCACCATAAGAGCACACATCCCTAAAACCTAATTTATTATATTCCATTAGAGTTTTCAATCTAGAGAATAATAATATCATAGTTGAGAAGGTCCATTTTTAGATCAAGTGCATCATTGGGGTTTTGAAATTGAAATAACATCAATTTGAAAGGCTTTGAAGGCCATAGTTATTTTTAAAACCAAGAAAATAAAAGAAATAAATGCTTAAAAACAAAGTGCACACATTGAATCTCCTAGTGCATAGATAAATATTTATATTATATAAGTAGGATCACTTAGAATATAACCACCTCTTATAACATCTACACAATACATACCGTCAACACAAATTTAAACAATGGGTCATATAGGAGGATTTGTAAACTTAGTAATGTATGATGGGTCTAGAGACCCTGAATAGTACTTACTATCCTATGAAATGAGATGGCAAGCTAAGGGTGTTATTAATTAATCTCTATAAAAGTGAGAGTTAGTAGGGGAACTAACTGAAAGAGAACTTGAGTTCATATACTATAGAGAAATTTAGTGGGAAATTATACAACAAATTAAGGAATGGCTTGTCACATAGTTCAAGATAAAGAAATGTAGAAGCTAGACTATTCAATACATGAAGGAGATAAGGTAGAAGTTGGGAGAATTAGTCTATGAATATGAACATAGATTCTCTAATGTTATGAATAAGGTGTAATTTTCCTTAATATAAAAATTTAAAGTTATGTGGTTTATTGGAGGATAGTGTTGTAGAATTAGATGTGTCACTACATAGACTCAATATGCTACTAAAGCAGATGCTAGAGTTGTTTTTCTATGGGGAGAATAGATTGAAGACTATGGGGAAGTTCCTTTCATAAATTCTAATATTTAAAACATGTTACAAGATTTTATGAAGATAATGGAGTAATACCATGATGCAGATAAGGCTAAGATGAATATATGGTAAATGGAATGTGGAAAACAAGGACATCACAAGAATGATTATCCTAAGATCAAGATAGATTTCTATGAAATCTATCATGTAGTAAGGCATGCCAAATGTAGTTCCATTTCCTTCAATAGTATATCAAGAAGACATAGAATTTGTATTGTAATTTATTTAAGTCACATAATCATGATGGAAATAAATATAGGGATTTACAAGAGTGGAAAGAAGACATCACCAAAACTATATTCAACATCATTATGTAGCATGTATCCTTAGTGAAGTAAATGAGTCTAGGCCCAGAGGTTGATAAAGGTTTTGAAATCCAAGTAGATCCATAATGGATTCATAATTCACCATAATACCAGCCTCAAGGTTTAGTTGGTTGGACCCCTCATTCACTAAGTTAGACATGACCATCACCGTAATACTATTATATATCACTTTGAAGCTTAACCATAATGCAACAATAGAAAATTAGTTAGACCCCACTAATTGCACAAAAACAATTTGTAATTATAGATAATACCTAAAAACATCAACATTGGAACATAATACAAAAATACTGAGGGTATAAATGAGGTTATTAGTCCAAAAAAGAAGGATATAGTGGTGAATAAATAAGAGGTTACCAAGGTGGTAGAGAAGATAATTATAATGTTATCAATGACCTCCTTTATAATGTTATCTTTATGGAGAGTACAATCATGTGCAACTAAATCTACCTTTGAATCCTCAAAGATAGTCTTAATGTTTATATTGAATAATATATGACCATCATGAGACATAAGACTATCCTATCTTTGAAAAGAAAAGAAAGATTAAGGTCATTAGGAATGTGAATATGGTGAGTCTACATCCTAAGGAGGATGTTATCCTGAAAACTATTATATGACATAAAAAAGTATAAATAGTGTTTCCTCCTCTCAAAATTCCTCAAGATCAATCAATCCAAAAATTAAAATAGGACAAATACCTAGACCCTAGCTACAAAAAAGAGGCTCATGTATGAAATTGTATATATGTTGAAAAACATTCAACACAAAGACACTATTGAAGGTGATGATGTAGTAATAGAATCCAAAATGTTTATCTAGATCTTACACATTATGAATCAAGATTGATTTTTCATTGTTTTTATAGATCTATTGAAACTTATAAACACAACACACAATTAAGATGTCTCTCAGAATATCACAAACTTGCTACATAATATATTAGAGTGTGTGTTGTGAGGGAAACCTAAGATAGAAAACCTTGTTTGGTACATTAAAAAAAAGAATCTTTAGGATTTAGAGACACAAAATGAAATTTATGTTGTAGGATATGAAATTCCAAATGTTTTCTTTGATTTTGGGAACACAATCAATATGATTCCTAAGTCTACATGAGAGGCTATTAGATGACTAGTTTTAATCTACAACCTTGTAACTCTAAGATTAACTGACCATAGATGAGTTGAGACCATTATAAAATTAGAAGATGATGAGATCAAAGTAAAATAATTTATCTTATGAGGTGACTTTAAATGCATCAATATGAATAAAACAACAACATATTACCCTATGCTGATTGGCAATACATGAGCATATGATGGCTAGATGACTATCAACACTATGCAAAATCAATTAGAGGTGCACTAGGTAGATAAGGTTATCATCATTAATTTTAATACAATGCAAAAACCTTAAAATATTTTAAATAAACTATATTCTCCATATGTGATACAATACAATAGATAGATGAAGGTAAATGCTAAATAAAACCCAAAAACTCTACACATAGTCGAGTGAAACTTCTTGTATGAGTATAAAAAACATTAGGTATAGTTGTTACTCAATAAAAACTTAAATCCATCGTAAAAATTGAGGCCTAAACCATTAGTTACTCAGTCATTGGCTACCTAGTTTGTCATAGAGGATTATGCATCCATGTTTGCTAAATCCACTACTCATTCAGAAGTTGACTTCCTCTATCAAGTAGATGATCACATAAAGGATTATATATATCCAACTATAGTAGTCAATTTTCCTTGAGAAATAGCTTAATATATCATTAGAGACTCAAACACACACACACATACTCAACTAGGCTCAAGGTTATCATGAACTCTAACCTATGAGAATTGTATTTTTACATGAGTGACAACTTCTTATATATTAAGAAATTGAGGATATCAATCAATTCATTATACACTTACAAGTTCATGTACCTACCATCATCTAGGGGGTCAGCGATTTGAAATATGCTTTGAAGTGAGTCATGGTAACATGCTAGGAATTTGATATAAATGATTAGCTTGAGTGGCATTATGTGTGAAAACACATGATTAGTAGGTTCAAACTACTATAGGTCATTAGAAGTAATTGTCTTTTCTTCCAAGAAGGTGAGTGTCCTAAAATCCATATTCATAAATGTGTCAAAGTCTAGACTAATGAACATGTGGCACTAAAGCATTGGGTTCACATCTTTCAGTATACACTTGTTCCTTTACCATCAACATGCTATATGCATCAAGAACGCATGAGGGGGATAAAGCATTGGGCACAAGTGAAAAGTGATTTCAAATATAAAATTATTTTTGAAGATGAGAATGCTCTTTTTCACAATGCACTACTAAAAATTAAACATTTACTATCCCATGGGTTCATATAATTTTTAAGTACCATGACAAAATCCACTACATGGAAGAATGTAGCATCTGATCTCAATTTGACATTACAAAGGTACAAAGTTGCCAAGAAAAAAGAATAATCTCTTACACAACCATGACATTGAATAAAAGATGAAGAAGATGACATTGAATATTTTTATTTTGATTATGATATGGATTTAACTAATTTATTTGAACCTAAATGGCTATAAAAACTAGTAAAAGACCTTGACACAAAACCTACTAAAGAAGGCAAGCTATGTAGCATACAAATTCTAGAATAAGAAGGGAAATGAATGATACAAGAATATATTGATGATGAAACATTTAATATTTACCAAAAACCCATTAAAAAACATGTAACAAATATTATAACTAAGGAGTTTCCCAACTTCGCACATATAGGTGATTATTGGATAGAACCCGATGTTTTTAAAGCTATGTAACTCCTACAAGATTATCAAGATGTATTTACTAATAAATTTTTAGAGGTCTAAAGATTTTATCCATCTCTAGATTAAATTCATATTGAACTCAAAGAGTGTGCATGACCCACAAAAAAATGACCATATAATCTAAATCCAAACATGAAGTTGAAAGTGAAGGCTAAACTTGATAAAATGCAGGATGTGGATATAATATATCCTATATAAAAGTAAGATTGGGTTAGTCCCATGGTATTTCAACTTAATAAAACAAGGGAGATTAGAGTATGTGGGGATTATTTCATTCTTAATGATGCATGTTTGAATGATCCATTCCTAATTCCATTCACAAATGAAGTTTTAGAATCTGTCACAGGCCATCAATTTTATTCTTTCATAGATGGTTTTAGTGGCTATCATCAAATACCTATCATAGAAGATGATAGAGATAAAACTACTTTTACCACAAAATGGGGATTTTTTCTGTACAAGTTAATGCCTTTTGGCCTAAATAACACACCTCTATTTTTATCTCTTATAATGGTGATTGCATTCAAGGATTTCATTCATGACTTCTTGGAAGTCTATCTTGATGATTAGGAAATCTTTTCTTTGTTTAAAGAACATTTTTCTAAACTATGCCTCATGTTAGAATGGTATTGAGCTCTGTGAATTAATATAAATTTAAATAAATGTTTATTTTTACACCTTTCTTTGATCTACTAGGTCATGTAGTGTATAGTGAAGGCATTTTGGTAGACCAAGAAAAATTACAATAATTTTCAATATGCTTCCACCAATCAACTCCATAGAAGTGTGAGCTTTTCATGGCCATACAGGGTACTATCACAATTTTTCAAGGGATATATATCCATTTAATCTCTATTATAATATTTAATATATAAAAATTTGAATATTTTGTAGACTTATGAGTGCCAAACAACTTTTATAGAGCTAAAGTAGAGATTAGTCATTATGCCTATCCTTGTCTTTCCAAATTAGATTAATCCCTTTCATGTGCACATTGATGCTTTGGGTATCATAGTCAGTGTTGTGCTTGTGTAGCTAGGATATGGTGGAAGTGACCATCCTATACATTTTACAAGCTATAAATTGTCTAACATATAAAAGAACTATACAAAAACTAAAAGAGAAGTAATGATTATATTATTCACACTACAAAAATTTCAACACTATCTTTTTGTGACACTATTGAATTTTTTCACCAATCATCAAGTTTTGTGCTACCATGTCAATAAGTTTATGATGGAAGGCCACATCTCTATGTGGTTGATGTTATTTCAAGAATTTAAATTTTGCATTAACATCAATCCAACAAGAGAAAACATGGGTCTAGATCATCTCATTCACATTCCCAATGACAATAAACTAAAATAATTGCAAGAATATTCTCTTGAAGCACATTTATTTATCATTTCTAAAATTCCAAAAAAAATTGAACCAATCATCAACTTCCTTGAATAAGGAGTATTCTTTGTGCACTACCAATAAAGAGATAAGAAGTAGTTTGTCACTAGAGCTTTACCATACACCATCACCAATGGGATTATGTATCATTTGGGGAAGGATGAAATACTATGCATTGTAGTTCTGGAACATGAATGACCATAACTCTTATATGAGGCACACTAAGGAATAACATGAAGAGATTTCACTAGAGAAGCTACTACTAAAAATTTGTTATAGAGTGGGTTATGATGGCTAAATATTTTTTTAGATGCACATAGAGTAGTGCAATATTGTAATATATGTCAACACATGGATAAACCACTTCAAAAAGATGAAATTTCTTTACATCCTTTGTTATCTAAGTGAAATTTTGAATAATGGGGCATTGAATTTGTCAGACCCATCAATCCACTGAGTGAATGTATTAAATCAAGATATATTATCACTATGATAGACTACTTTACCAAATGGGTTGAAGTTGTTGTGACACCCAAATATGGTGCCAAGGATGCAACAAATTTTCTATATGAGAACATTATTATAAGGTTTATATGCCCTATAAATATTTTCAATGATCAATGGATGCACTTATTTAATAATACCATTAATTCTCTTACTCTAAAATTCATTATTTATCATCATAAAAGTAATGTGTACCATCTACAAGCTAATGGCCATGTTGAATCTTCCAAAAAAGTATTGGGAAAATGTTGACAAAGATATGCGATGTCAAGATGGATGATTGGGAAGATCATATTTATATTATTATACGGGAATATTGCATGCACTATAAGAGGGATACATATTTTACTCCTTTCTAGTTAGTCTATGGGCTTGAATCAATTATGCCAATGAAATACTTAGTATCTAGTCTATGCATTATAATGGTCATGAGACTAGGATATCATGAGTCTCTCACTAAAAAAATTATCAAAATTAATAAGATGGGTGAGTATATATGTAGAGAATATTGTTTTTAGGAAGTTCACAAGTAAAGCTAAAAATCATGGCATGATAAGAATCTGCACCATAAAGAATTTCATAAAAATCAACTAGTTTTATTATATGACAATCATTTTAGATCATTTCCTAGAAAATTATATATTCGATGGAAAGGTCCATATGTTATACATGAACTATTTAAATAAGGAACCAATTTTTTTAGATATATTTAGTAAACCATTTTATCAAGGTGAGTGAATGGTTGTAGGCTTAAACCCTACCTCCAATAGTCTAATTTATATCATTTTGATAAGTGAGTGCATGTTGAGTAACACCAAGTAGATTAGGATTTATATTTTCTACATGTTTTTTTGTGTGTTTATTTTTATATTTGTGTGTGTTTTTCTATGATCTCTTCAACACCATTCAATAACTAATATACCAAGTATAGCATATACCAGTCATGTGTAGGATAATCAACATGCACTATTACAGATGTAAATAGAAGTGAATGAAAGAAATTAAGCTTAGGAAAGGTATAGAAAAGTCACATCAACAATATATTCATCATGTAGTAGTCATCTACCAAAGGTTAATGCCAAATCAAAGGTTTTATTGACTGAATCTTCAATAAATTAGTGGCCCATCAACATCATCCACTTATACTCACATATGGATAACACATAGCATAATGGCATATATCTAAACATGTGTAAATGACTAACTATATTAATTGCTATATCAGATAATATTTACCACATTAGCCATTACATTCATGTTAAATGAATATCTAAGCATGACATTTAATCAGAACCCAACATGAGTGACATATATAAAATCCTAACTTGAAAACCAACTTTATATTTCATCCTTGCACATATTTTTCATGACCTATAATTGTAAAGAGCCAAGCTATTTCTATTGTGCCAAGAGCCACTGTAGTTTCAATTTCATCATTAAATAGACATGGATACTTCATGACTCATCAAGAGACTAACTAATGCACATAAAGAAGCAATATGCATCGATATGGATATCTAGTAGATAAATTTTAATGATTTAGATCCATTTTAATTCCTTTTAGTATCAAAATATAAATTAATTCATCTAGACCCTATCGATGATGCACAACCACTTAATCTTGTATCCCCCCACTACTTCCATATCATAGATGTCAAGAACCCACTTTGAATTCCAACCTTTGGTGACTTAGTGGAGATTGTACAATTCATGCTTGACTAATACAATGATGAATAGTATATATATTGGCCCAAATGTTACCATTATCATTTACATAGAAACCATGGCCCATTATTTGTGCATGCCTATGTGAGGATACTCCTTATCTCCATATAAGATTAAATTGATGCCTATTCTATATGAAGTCCATGATTTATATGTTTGAGGATCAAGAGGGATACCAATTGAGGAAATCCATGATGATATCATGTGCATACTCATTTAATGCATCATAATAAGCTTCTAGTAGATGATTAAGTTTATAAAAAAATTCTGAAAGGAGTCGTAGACATCACCCATTATATGATCCACTGGAATGAGAAATTCAACTAGCTAAAGTAATTTGTTAAGGAGTTTCACATAAACATTGATAAGTGTCACACATCTCCTTAGTAGACATTTTAGATATTTATCTTTCTCTTATGCTCTACACAATGTAAGTCCCTAGAGGGAGAAGTTCACCCTGACATAGATTATTGGCTAGTGTTGCAATTCCCCAATCTCATACATAGAACTGATTATGTAACCCTATCACATGAGGGAAAATTCAAAGTATTATGGGAGGAGTGTCTATAATTGATCATCACACATCCTTAGGTTCCATCATATGTCATGTAATATTTGTGCCAATATGTGGCTATCACTTTACTATTAAAACGTGTATTCATACACATTCATGAGTTGTCATGATCACCCTTTACACTTATTCCATTATTTATCACCATGGACATGGTATAGGCAGAAGTTTCCAAAAAAAATCCTTCATAGCTAGGCATGTCACCCCACTTCAATCCATACCACCTATCACTACCATCCCTAAATCATAGAAACTAGAAGAAGCCACTAGTTTGTATCTATAGAAGGGAAAGTGCAAGATTTACACTAAGCATAAGTATAAATCTCCCCCATTAGATAATAAGACAAGGATCATGGTGACCTAGCTAGATGATCCCAAGGTGACATATATCACAAGCTCATCTAACCTTCCACTGATGGGCATAGATGAACAAGAAGTCTACCAGGGAATGATTATAAACATTTCTAGATATTTAGATGACAAAGAGGAGGAGAAGGAATTCTTCTTATAGAAATATGTGTGCATAGTTCAAGTGAATAAACAAGTTCCTCCAAATATATGGGTTGACCTACCACTATTCCCTACATCCATCATTGTTTACACTGTGTGAGAAGAAGTAGATTAGTCTTAATGAAGAATTGATTATTTTTAATAACAACCTACTCCTACCTTTGTAGATGAGGATGTATTTATGCCCCTTCACAAAATCCCACCATAGTCACTCATGTGTAAAACTTAAACTTGGAATAAGGTTAGGGTCTCCCTTAAAATTGAAGAGTGCACATTTAGATGACCAATCACTACATAATAAGTATAGCTTGCTCCATCATCCACTGCACCACCACCCAAATATAGGTTGGTCACTTGTGGATGTAATAAGGCATAGGTTTCCATCTCATATGTCTAACCAAGTGTTTTTTGACCATCACTATAAACTCAAGAGGTTGAAGAGCTCATGACCAAGCAACCCACAACATAATAATAATAATCCTCTATGATAAAAGTAGCTTGCATAGCATAATGACAAATAAGGAAGGAGGAGAATAAGTGACAAAAGGAGCAAGGAAAACAATAGGAAATTTAATAAGTAAAAGAAGTCAAGGCTACACAAAAGGCTAAAAATTCATAGGTTGATAAATAGAAGGCCATAGAAATGGATAAGAAGGCCTAGGAAGCTATTGATGTACCCAAACAAGCACAAGAGGTAAACATGCAATAGGAAAAATAACTTGAGATCACTACCAATGTTATGGTATAATAAGAATTAAAATAGAAATAGAACATAGAAAACAAAGTAGAATAGGCCAAGGAATCTACCACACATGTATAATAGTAAGTTGAGGAAGATATAAATAAAAATAAATAAAAATAAGATGAATCATTGTACCAATAATAGTTGAAATCACAATCATTAGCATAGGTACATGTTGTATAAGAATAAGCCAAGGCTATGGCCCTAACAGAAGAAGACAAAGAAGAAGAAGAAGAAGAAGAAGAAGAAGAAGAAGAAGAATAAGAAGAAGAATAAGAAGAAGAAGAAGATGATGATGATGATGATGATGAAGAAGAAGAAGAAGGTGCATAAAATTTGCAAGCAGAGGTAAAATAAGAAAAACCATAAGCTACATAGGAAGAGATGAATAAGAAAAATTAGGAAAAAGTCAAAATAAAGCAACCTAAAGATATTGCATAGTAACTCAAGCTAGAAATATATTCCATGGTGTAGTAACATGCACCTTATAAACCAAAAGTATAATTATAGCAACTATCATAATAATTAGAACCATTTATATTCATATCAGGTCTTAAGCTCCTAAAATTTCCCTTTGGAGGAGTGTGGCTTTGGGATGTCCTAGATCTTGGTTCTAATTTCATCACTTTTTCTCTCCCACTTGCCATAATTCCATAATCAAACCCTTAAATGACTTCAATTACATTAGATATACTCCTCGTGAAGCTAAAAACATAATTGGATGTCTATAGGCTCCCACTAAATAAACAATTGGAGGGTATAACAACATTTCAAGAATCCATTATGTATAAGTCTACCTTTTCAAATATGGATATGGATCAATCCAAGGTAGATAAAATAGATTTGAATGTTTTCATACATGAATATGTAAACATTATCTATGATGCCCATCCAGAGTTGGTAATTCAAGCAATCAGGGACCAAGTCATGTTTGACTAGTGAAAACTTATGACTCTAGTCTGTAAGTTGACCAAGGACTAGTGCACATCCTAGAAAATATATGAAGTTAGTACATTAGGCCATGTTTTTAAGATAAATTATACCACACTCATCACCTTTATAGAGGATTATTAGGGCATGGTGGACATTTTTACACTATAATCATAATACATCATGTGAACCTCACTAGATTGGAAGTAGCAACTAGATGATTTTTTAGCTAGTTCTAGCATAAAATTTACTACAACCACAACCAGTAAGACAATTATGGGTATATAAATTAATTTTTTAAATGATATTGATACAAAATTGCATGAATTTCCCAATACCAAGGATAATTTGGACAATAACACTCTCAACTGGTAGAGCTAGCTTATACATAGTTCCTTGACCAGTTTCCAAGATCAATGTCATGAAAACAAACTAGAGTAGTTGAGTGGTGAGATTTAGGTGAAGGTCACAAACACAAAGGTATCCATGAGAATCATTGATAACTTAGATCTCCTGTAGATCATTGGATACCATGCACCATTACACACCCTACTACACATGATCCAAGAAGTCATGTTGGATTGACATGCTTACAAGACTAATCTATCTCCCTTTTGTAGTGAGGTCACCCAGATTCGCCACACACCTATGTAAAATATATCATTATATTTATATTATATCATCACTTAGTGTAAGGCTATACCTTCCAAGGATAAGGACTATTTTGACTAGTCACCATTTGCATCCATGTCTCCTCCATCAAGTTAAAGACTATATAAAGTACCAATTTTATAAAAAAAATTGTATAAGCATTTTTTATTAGGAATGAATAGTAATAAAAGTGGGGATAGGTTGGTTTAAATCCCATAAAGGGTGGTTACCTAGTTATACTATCTTATTGAAAACATGAAAGGGTAGTAGAATTGTATGCTACTTAGTTGAAAACTTGAAAGAATAGATAAGTAGTATGTAAGAAGTGAAAACTAGAAACAACACCTTGATCAACTACTATAACTCTTACTTATCTAACCAATTATTCAAATTATACCCTTTTTGTAAATTTATAATATCTTTCAATGTTGTCTTGGGATGAGAAAACATTTTAAGTCTAGGAAAGTGTTGGGAGAAGAAAATGAATAGTAAAGTTGTGCATTATATTTATCTGATATTCATGCATTATGTACTTAGTTTTTCATATATGTGTTTATTTTGTCCTATATCCATGACTTATAATAGGTTATAATATGAACATAATCCACTTTTGGCACCAAGTATGAGAATTATATTAATAGTCAAAGACTAAAAATGTCTATTTATACTTATGTTTGTAAGAAGAAGAGAGTTCCACTTTTGAAGAGATCAATAGAGACTATTTGGTTATGGTTACCTTTTGTGTTTCTTAACTTGTTCTTTGCATTTATTTTCATGTATAATATTTTGGTTACTTTTTTTATAATTTAATTTAAATACTCTATAAATGTTAATGAATTACTAGTTGTTCCTACTTCTTACTTAATGCATAATAATTCATCTTTGTTATGCTTCTATTTTCTAACCTTGTGTATGAATACTATGCATCATCATACGCACTAAATTATAACCTAGCTATCCTCATCCTTATCATGTTATGATGCTTCAGGAACCTTTGCTAACAATAAATAATAAACTAAAAGCAATGAAATAATAATAAAAGGGTAAGAGTAACTAAACATCAAGACTATAAAACACAAGATTTAACTAAACCAAATTCTTGAGGATGTCTCCAATTCACCCATGATACCATTATCCATCTCTAATCCCTTACATTTTTCCTAAACTTTAGAGCTCTTACTCATCCTTAGGCTAGTATGTTTTTCTTTCCTATCTTTGATTAAAAAAAATCATATATTAATATTTGACATAGTTTTTATAACAAATTTGATGATTTTTACAATACGATTAATATCCTACTTAATATTTGTTTTCTTTTCCAAACATATAAAATTTATCCTCTAACTTTTTTGATAATATTTTTACTTAACAACCTATCCATCATAGGGTGAACATGGCTAGTGCTCCCACTGAGATGGTACATAATTATATTGATGGCCTCCATTATTTCATTCTCCTTAAACATCTAATTAATAGTTAATTTATGCATATTAACACCAAATATTAACACTTTTAGCTTATTTTTAACTTCCTCATAGTATCCTCAAGGGATCTTATTTTTAATTTTAACATCAACATTTTCAAGGAAGGAAGTTATTGAAACATAAATATTTACTGAGAGGGGGGTTTGAATCAGTATATTAAATTAATTAATGCTTTAAGACTTTTAATACATATTAAAACATGTATGCATAGATCACATACACAAAAATAGACACACCACCATATGTACATGGAAAACCCAATATGGGAAAAACCATGGTGAGAATAACAGCTAGAATCTAATATTCTAATCTAGCCTCATAGTCAAAACCTAACTAGGTATAACATTTAAGGGTACTAAAACTAAGGAGACACCAATCCCCTGATTTAAGAGCATGTACTCTAAGGAAGCACCAAATACCTAATTGAACACGAACTCAACTTATCTAATGGAACCCACTAATCAAATCTATATTCAAAATATAGATCTACACCTCTAGATTACAATATTGATTCATAAATGAATCAAATTCTTATTCTTTGTTATAAGTCTATTCTATAAATACTCATACTTTGTTCGTAATATTTCTCTTCTCTTCCACTCTAACCCTCTTTTTATGTGTCTATATATTTTCTATTTGGCATAATTTAACTACTTTAGTAACTTTGACCTATATCCTATATGGCATATATATAAGCATTTGATCTAGGTTTCACATCTTCTTTATGTTCACACTTATTTAGTAACTCATCAAGATAATTCTAGAATTAGTTCATATTTATTTTTAAAAAAAAGTTTACCTCATCTTTAATTCATGATCCACCACCATGATTCCTTGTCTCATTAATATTTTATCATATACTAGACATTGGTTTTGATACACATGCCATATTACAGAAATTTGATCGATCACAATGATCTATGTTGTTATTTGTATTGTATAATGCATATTTCTTGCATTATCCAATACTTGACCATTGTGATGAACAAATATTTAAATACTAACTATTGATATTAAGTTTCATGCCATGATTTGATGATCCTCATTCAATTTTCTCAACATTAAAATGCATCCATTCGATCAAGTTCTGATAGGATCTTGTGCTCTATTAGATCCTTGTAGGATTTTGGGGTTTAGTTTCTTAAATTTAAAATATGTCAATTAGATATTTTTATCTGATTTACCTCATGTTTTTATACATTCAAATTTTCATAAACTTCACATTTGTTTAGCATTAAACCTTGAGTACTTGGTCTAATCTCATTATTTCCTGAGACTTTAGACGAATATGCTCTATCAATCTCCTCAAAGTAGTTTGGTTTATAACTCACCTATGTGTTAGTAAACATTGAAAACTTGATCTCATTGAGTCAATGTTCTTCATTATATCTTAATTTCACAATCACATGCTCAATGTTAGATCTTTTGATAATATCAAACTTTATCTTTGACAAGCTCCTGTGAATGTGATAATTGGAATCCTTGTATGAATTTTACACATTTGTTATTAGTTCCCACTATTGTGACACTTAGAATTATTGAATTAATCCTTTACTATTTGAATTTAAACCACTTTGTATATTTATTTTTCAAGCTCCATGATTTTGGAACTTATCACTAGCACGTTTACTTGTAGGTGCCTTTGATAAATTGACTTTGCTATACTTTATTAGATCTTCAATGTATGATTAAGCACTAACCATTGATCAATTTGGGATAAATATTAAGTCTAAGACTTAGGAATATTAAGGTCTTTGATCACTACTCTAGCTGATAATTTCTAGGTTGAAGGGCCCAGTTGTATAATGATGATAAGGACTTAAGATATAACTTAACCAGTTCTTGCCTATATCTAGTTAACCTAGAAATAGAACATACATGTGAATGACATGGATTAAACCCTTATGGATTAAATGAGGAACCCTATAATATCTGAGAGATAAAATAAATTATTTCTAGACTCATTTATGTTTATCTAAACATGACCACCATATATATAGGATGCACTAAAAAAACCCATAACAAATATTCAATCAATTGATCTTTTATCCTTCAAAAATGGTCTCTATAAAATCATGACTATAATATTTCCAATAATATCCATTTTAACATAAATTAAAATCATATTGATAATAACCTCCCACCTTTGGAATTGATGGCAAACTAAATTCTCTAATCTTATAATACTATATTCCTTCTCTGGCATTGCTTGCATTAGCTTCTGATGAACTTGAGCTGAAAATTTTGATACCAAAATTAATACCCATTAGGCAACGGAACATTTTCCTAAAACAAAATTAAACACATTATTTACTCTTTAAATATTTTATGGAGGTCATTTGCACTTTTTCTCCCCCTTTGCCATCAATGGTAAAGGGACTCCAACTATCTCATAGTTTGTCCAAATTTTTTTCTGCTTTATCATATAAAGGAGTTTGTCTAAGAATATGAAACCATAAACTCATTAGAAATTTTTAAAAATATGCATACCTAAGTTTCCTTTTCTCTCTTCATCCATGGATTAACAAGACTTCATTGATACTCCCCCTAAACTCATGCACTATCACTATGATCAAGTGATGTGATGTAGGAGCCACCACTCCCATTTTCTCTCATATACTCAAATTATTCTTTGGAAAGAGGTTTGGTGAATATGTCTACAACTTGATCCTAATTTATCACATACTCCATTGTGACCTCTTGATATGAAAACTTTTCTCTTAAGAAGTGATACTTGATTGATATGCACTTAGTTCTAGAATGAGTCACTGGATTATTTGATATGTTAATAACACTTGAATTATCATTAAGAATAGAGATAGGTGATTTATATTCTACCTTAATGTATTTTAGTGTTTAATTCATCCATAAGACTTGAGTGTAACATGCCACTACTGCTACATACTCTACTTCTATATAAAAAGTAATTAAATCTTGCTTTTTGGTCAGCCATGAAACAAGTTCGTTTCTAAGGAAAATTGTACCACCACAAGTGCTTATTTTATCATTCACACTTCCTACCCAATTAGAATATGTATATGTTATTAAAGTTAAATATTCAATTTCAGGATACCATAAGCCAAAGTCAAATGTGATCTTGATATATCTAGATATTCTTTTCACTGCATTGACATGTGACTCTTTAGGAGCATATTGAAATCTTGAAACCATGCACAATACCTGCATGATATCAGGTCTTGATGAAGTTAAGTATAATAATTTACCTATAATTTATCTATAAATAGTCTAGTTTTCATCAAGGTACTGATCATCTTTGATCATCTTGCATCCAGTTATCATGGGAGTAATTATTAGTTTGTTTTCTTCCATCCCAAACTTCTTGAACATTCCCTTAGCATACTTGGTTTGAGATATAAATATCCCTTCATAATTATTTGTTATATTTAGACATAGGAATAAATAAATTTCTCCAAGCATATACATATCAAACTCATTTTGAATTTGAGTCTAAAATTAATTTCACATTCTATTGTTGATGCCACCAAAAATGATATCATCTACATAAACAACAACAATCAACATATGATCACCTTTTGATATGAAGTATAGATTGTTATCTACACATCCTTTATTGAATCCTTATTATTTCATGTACTAGTCTAATCTTTAATACCATGATCTAGGTGATTTTTTAGACTATACAGAGCTGCCTTTAGTATGCAAGCATAGTATTTTTCTTGACAGCTGAAAACCTTCAAGTTGTTCTATGTAGACTTTCTCTTCCAGGTTCCCATTAAAGAAAGATTACTTAACATAAATTTGATATAATTTTAAATTATTATAAATAGATAATGCTAGAAACATTATTATGACTTACAATCTAGTAACTAAAGAAAATGTTTCCTCAAAATATATGCCCTTAACTTGTGCATATCATTTGTACACAAATCTAGCCTTATTTCTTATGACAATTTCATCCTCAGTAAACTTGTCTCTAAAGACCCATTTTTTACCTATTACATTATTATTTTAAGGTCTTGAAACTAATTACCAAGATTTTTTCTTTTCAATATGGCTCAATTATTATTCTATGGATTTTAGCTAATTCTCATCCTTTATAGATTCAGCATAGCTCTTAGGTTCAATTTCAAACATTATAGCAAAACTTACTTGCTCCTTGTTCATTGAAACTCCTCTCCTTATCTAAACTCCATTTTTATTACCAATGATATTTATAGGACAATCCTTTTGAAAAAATCTTGAAGGTGCCTTTTTATTTACATTCTAATGCTCTTCATTAGCTACTTCCTCTTCATAATCTAATTATTCATTACATATTTCTTTGTTAGGTTTAATATGTTTCAACCCTTATTAAACCTTGGCATTGGTTCTCTCTAAAATATTGTGTATAATTTTGTTGTAACATATGTAGGCTTTGATTTTGGTGGAATAACCAATAAATATTCCTTCATCACATCTTGATTCAAAGATTCCCAATTTGACTTATTTGCTCTTGATGTAGCATTTTCTTCCAAACATTTTGAAATACTTAACAGAGGTAGGTTTTCCATAACATATTTCATAGGAGGTTTTATAACTATATACCCTTAGTTAAACTTTTTCCAAGATATATATTATTGTTTAGACTGATTCTCTCCAGTATCCATCAAGTAACTTGGCCTCTTTTAGCATTGTTTTAGCCATATCCTTGACTATCATGTTCTTTATTTCACTAACTCCATTCTATTCTAGAGTCCTTTCTATAAAGTAATGACTTTTGATTTCATGCTTTTCATAGTACTCTATGAACTCATTTGAGTTGAATTCTCCACCTCTATCAGATCTTAATGATTTGATTTTTCATCTAATTTCATTCTCTACCATGGCCCTAAAGATCTTGAATCTTTTAAATGCTTGAGACTTATCCTTCAAAAATGTTACCCATGTCATTCTTGAATAATCATCTATAAATAACATAAAGTATATTTCTTATTTAGATCCTCTTATCTTAGTATGACCAAAAAGATCAATATGAACTTATTATAAAGGATTTGTAGTTACATACTCCTTTATTTGAAGTCTTACCCTTGTCCGCTTGCCTTGTTGGCATTCCTTACAAGTAGTGTCTACAAGTTTGGTTATCTTAGGAATGTGTATAACATAGTTATTTGAGCTCATTTTGATTATGTTATCAAAGTTGACATGACCCATTATTCTATTCCATAACCAACTCTCATCAGTATTTCCTATCAAGAAGTTATTACCATTCACTTCACTAAGATTATAATTGTTGCTTTCAGTGCTTTTCTCTTTTTTAACCAATCTTATAGATCTCCGTGTTTTATGGCCTTCTACATTAAATGTGACCTTATATCCATTATCACAAATTTGTCTAATGCTTATCATATCATGTATTAATCCTTCAACATAAAGGACATTATGTGTAGGCAATTTTCCATCTATGTTCAAGGTTCCTTTACCTCATATCTTAACTGTAGTGTTGTCTCCCAAGCTGATAGATCCTTACTTACATTTTATTATTTTGATGAACTTTCTCTTGTTGTTAGTCATATGTTTTGATTAATCACTATCTATTAATTATTATTTTTATTTCCCCCTTTTCAAGGACTTGTGAACCTTTGTAAACACTAGGAGGCATGTTTATTTTTTTGTATTTTTGGTCTTACAAAGTTTTTTTTATAAATTGTTTATCTATGTGAAAAAAATTATTGCAACTATAAAATATTACATTTGTATTTAATAAGGATGCAAATTAATTTATGATTACAAAATTTGTTCTCCTTTTAGGTACAACTCTATAATCACTAGACCTATCACCAAACTGATTACATGTATAAAAATAACCATATAAAAATGATGAATACTTGGTCATAACATTTATTTGTGTATAATGATGAGGTCTTCTAAACTCTAGCTTCATTAAGCCTCTCACTCTTGTGTAACCATCCACATCAACTACATTTATGTTTTGCATCTTCCTTGAGTTTGTAAATATTTTCTCATTGCTCTTCTTCCTTTTATTCAAGATTCTTTTCTCCTTCAGCTTTCTTCACATCAATAGTGCTTGTGTTTATCTTTGTATTCTTGCAAGATTTATTTTTCTCTACTCTTGATTCTCCTTTTATTTTAAATTTTTCATATAGGTTAGTAGATATACTGGTTATGGGACTTTTCCTTTTTTCATAACCAATATGAGATCTTTATTTTGATGGATTTTGAGAGTTGATTAACTCATTAAGAATTATTAGAACTATTTTTATCTTTAGAAATTTGTCTAATTATTATTTATATTTCTAAAGTTCTTTTCTCAAAGCCATGATTTTTACTTATAATTTCATGCACTCATCAGATTTATATTATAGTTCAATTTTAACTACATCTATTATTTTAGCCTCTTTAACTTCTATATTTAGGCTAACCATGATATGATCATATTTTTCAAGACATTTGGACACTTTTTTAATCTTCTTTTGTCCAATCTTCTTCTATTTTTATCTATATTTTCAAATCTTGTCAATTTCATCTAGAACATAGATGAGTTCACACTCTAGATCCACTTCTCCTTATTCTTCTTCATCTGAGTCTTTAACTTCTTCTTGATCCATAGAAGATAATCCTAATATCATGAATTGGAATTCCTTTTCTTTAGCCACAAAGGCACAATCATGGTCATCATTAAAACTATCACAATCATCCAATGAATCACTATCTTCTTTTGTGTACAAGCCTTTCTTATTTTTGAATAATTTATGAGAATAGTGGGGTTTCATACTTTTACTATCCTCTTCTTACTTAGAGTTATCATTTTTATTATAATATCATTTAATAGTAAAATGTCCTACCTTACCATAGTTAAATAATTTAAAGGTTAACATACCTTTGTAATTTTTAGACCTTCTTCTTAATCTTATGACAAAGTTGGCTTCTTCTTCATCAGTTTCCTTAGATACAAATGTAGGTGTTTCTACCTTTACTAGTTTGGATGCTTTAAATGCATAGTATCTATTCAAGGTATCTATTTCTTTCATTCTCATCTTAAAAGTTGTGAATGTTTTAAACAACTTGTCAAGAGTGAGTTTATCCAAATATCTTACTTCCTTTATTGTAGAGATATTTGAGTCATACCTTGATGGTAGAGATCTTAGGACCTTTTTGACAATGACTAGATCTTTCATCTCCTCTCCAAGGCCTCTGATTGCATTAACTATTTTATCTACTCTGAGGAGGTAGTCTATAATTTTCTCTTCTTCATTCATTTTAATTCTTTAAAACTTGCCTTTGAATGTTTACATCTTGGCTTGATTTACCTTGTCATCACATTCATATATTATTTTTAATTTATTCTAGATATATTGTGAATTTTAATAATGCATCACTTTGATAAAATCTAAATTAGATAATCCACATAAAATAACATTATTAGCCTTGGCATTGATCTCATATGATTTCTTAAAAACCTGATCAGTAGGAGTTATAGAAGGATCTATATATCCAATTACAATAGACATCCATACATAAAACCCTAATGAAGATAAATATGCTTCCATTCTAATGCTCCAAAATCCATAGTTTGATCCATCAAAGAGGTGCTATATTTGAGGAAGAGCCTTCTTGACTTGCCATTTGCGTTTACCAACTAAGATCTACCTAAGTTGAATAAGCTTCTTTCAAAGAACCAAGGCTCTGATACCAATTGTTAGAACATAACTATCTATTGATAGGGGTGATTTACTAGATTTAATAAATTATTCCTTTAATACTTTTAATGGATATTAAAACATATATTCATAGATCACATACACATAAATAGAAATAACACCATATGTACATGGAAAACCCAATATGGGGAAAACCACAATGAGAATAACTTATATAATATACTATTCTAATCTAGCCTCATAGTTAAAACCTCATTAGCTACAACATTTAAGGTCACTTACCTTAAGGAGACACCAATCCCCTAACTTAAGAGAACCTACTCTAAGTAAGAACTAAATTTATAACTAAGCACCAAATCAACTTATCTGATGGCACCCACCAATCAGATCTATATTAAAAATATGGAGCTATAACTCCATATTATAATATTTATTCATAGATGAATCCAATTCCTATTCTTTGCTACAAGTCTATTCTATAACTAATCATATACTAGGATCTGGTTTTGATGCACATGCCATATTACACAAATTTTATAGATCATAATTATTTATGTCATTATTTGTGTCGTGTAATGCATATTTCCTACATGATCCTCCTCTTCACCATTATAATGAATAAATATTTAAATACTGACCATTGATCTTAAGTTTTATACTATGATCTGATGATCCTAATTCAATTTACTCAACTTAAAAATACATTTATTATATTAAGTTCAGATAGGCTCACACACTCCATTAGATCCTTGTATGCATATGGGTTTTAGTCTTTCAACTTTAAAATGCATTTGTTGGATTTTTTGATCCGATCTCCCACTTTCCATTAGATATTCAGATTTGCACAAAATTTACCTTTGTCTAACATTAAACCTTGATCGCTTGGTATAATCTTATTACTTCTTAAAACCTTGGAATAAATATGCTCCATTGATCTTATCAAAGTAGCTCAGTCATTAACTCACTTTTATGTCATTAAGCATCGATCACTTGATCCCATTGAGTCCACTCACTCTATTAGATCCATCACATGCTCACTATTCTATCTTCTAACAAGCTCAAAATTTATCTATAACAAGCTCTCATGAATGTGACACTTGGCATCCTCACATGATTTTTTCACATTTACTATCAGTTCCCACTATTGTGACACTTCACATTCATACATTAATAATTGACTATTTAACTTTAAACCACTTCATAGATTTACTATGTAAGTTATGTGATTATGACACTTGTCACTAGCACATTTATTCATAGGTGCCTTTGAAAAATTAATTTTGCAAAGCCTCATTATATTTTTAATATATGATTAAGTGCTAACCATTGATTAAGTTTGGATAACTATTAATTCTAAGACTTAGGAAATATTAAGGTCTTCTATCACTACTCAAGCTAGTAATTGCTAGGTTAAAGGGGTCAGCTTCATAATGATGAGGACTTAAGATATAAATTAAGTAACCATGTCTCGCCTATATTTAGTCAACCTAAAAATAAAAAAATTCATGTGAGCACCATGGATTAAACCCCTAGAGTTTAAATGAGAAACCCTATAATGTCTAATAACTCAAATAAATTATTTATAAGCTCATTTATCTTCATCTAAACTTATAGAACATAACAGATCTCCAATCAATAGATCTTTTATCCTCTAGAAATGGACTATATAAAAGCATGACAAATTTTCACTATGCAACTATAAAACATGTTCTTCTCTCCAATCTCAAGCCAATAATCTCCATTTTGACATCAATGACAATCATACTCCCAATAAAAGTCAACTTATTTGACTCTTTTACTTTAATCTCCGGGGTTTCCACCTACGTAAGCTCCAAATTTTTATCCAAATTACCAAGGGATTTAATGATAGAAGTCCTCAACTCATAATATTTAAAATAATACTCTTCCTCCTCCAAGTATAAATCCACCACAAAAGGGAAATTATTGAATGAATAATGTCAATACAAATATTATTCAAATACATCTACAAATTCATTTATAAAATAGTTGAGTCACGATATATATGAATTAAAATATATAATCATTGTGAGGGATCAATAAGATATTAAATTTCAATTTTATTATGGACTAAATGTTATGGGCACACTTATATTTTTGATGGGTATAAAAGACCAATAATAGGCTACATTATATCAATAATGGGTATAATATATGAATCCTTCAATAGATGAACCTAAAAAATACATTCCTTTCAAACTCAAGTCTAGTAAAATCAAAATCTACTTTTATGGAAATAATGATAAACAAAAAGTTCAGGATCCAAGGACAAGCCCAACATGAATGTTCACTAATAAATAATATGAGTCTTCATATATAATCGAACAACATGTGATTTTTATGCATAAAATTTAAGAAAGAGCAAAGCTGAAGGAAAAGATCATCGATGAACAATTATTTTATGACAATAATTATGATGGTATATGAGCATTTAACATGATTATTCATTGAAATTTGAGTGACCTATTGGTAGATCAACCATTTGAATATCTAAATACATTGGATGTTTTATTGGTCTTGTAAATTTCCCATAATTCATATTCAAAAACTAAAAATATTCAAAAAAATTATAAATCAAGACATATACATGACACATTTCTATTATTCACTTTTTTTTATGTTTTATTTTTATCACATTATGGTAGATAACATATTATTTTTCATGCATGCATTTATTTAATGGTATACATTGGTGACTTATAATAAATACATGTTTCATATGACATGGACATTCCTACACCCAATGAGTTATACATGCTTACATTGGTATAATTTATTTGATAGATATATCTGGGTTACATTTTTATATAACTATTCTATTTTGTCATATTAAGCTACCTTAAATAGATTACACATGTCTTATTCTTTTTTATACTACTTAGAGTGTTATATGGATATTATACTTTACCATGTGTGATGATTACATACATTGATATTTTAGATTAACTTGGCTTGTTTTACTCATATTATTGTTGCTTGTTACATTGTGTGACCATTATTGTTACATTATCTACCTTCATGTTTATTTTTTCATATTTTTTGTATAGTATAATATTTTAGTGTGTATTAAATTGTATCCATCTCTTACCTTGTTTAAAATAAATTATTTATTATATATATCTCTTATATTATGTGTCATTTTAGTTATTGGATTTTATTGTGCATTGACAATAAAAATCAAATCATCATTTAAACTTGAGGTATCAACATTCACCTAGAACCTGATAAAGTCAACCAAAGGTCAGCCATTTAATTTTTTGATAGTGATAATTTTATTAATTTTCAAGGAAAGATGTGTATTTGACAAGCTTTAATCACTATATGTGTGACACTAGTATTTTATGAAAATTGAGGTGCTTATAAGTTGCGTATAGGGAAACACACTTGTAGAATGTAAATGATAGGAAATTATATTATATGTAAATATTAGAATTAAAATTTTAATATATGTTCAAAGTTTTTCACATATAATTAAAATTAAAAAAATGAATATAAAAGTAGACACACTTGCAATAATGGAATGACATGAAAAACATATAACATAAATAAACTAGTTAATGAATGAGAAACTAGACTATCAAATATGCGTAAGTGGGCCCTACCTCTATCAGACTAAATATTGAATCCCCTCCTTAGTCAATAAATAATTAAATATTTTAAATTATATATTCATCCAATTTTAACATCAAATTTAATTTATACAGATATATTACAATCTGATTTGAATGTGATCTCAACACAAAAAACTATAATACTTTATTTTATTTTAAATTCTAGGTTATTGATTTTGACTATATTTATAGCCTATAACTTCTCTCTTAAATAGATAAGTTAGGGTATTTTTATATCAACTATTATCTATAGCTTATAAAAATAACTTTATTGTTTTTCCTATATTACAACAATACCAAGATAATATAAATAATATAACATGTTGCCATTAGAAATCATAAAACAACACAAAATAGGAAAATAGTTTGTTTCATTATTGAAAAAAATGAGTCATGATCAAATGTAGAAATAATTATTATGAATCATTATAAACATTAAAATATCCTTTTCATTGATTATAATAATATTTTTATTCCACATATCATGGAGGAAATTCAATTCAACCCATCAACTAGGTATTTTTAGATAATTTATGGGTTGATCTGACCTCAATCACTTTCAAATGAATGTCTTAGCAGTACATATATATCTATTAATCCAAAGAGGGAAATAAAATTGCATGTAGTTTTTCCATTTTGATTAATGTATTATATCATGATCCACTAATATGAATGCACCTAGTGATCTATTTTTTGACAGTTTGACAAAGGAAATTTACTTAGCTTAGGTGCTTTAGACATGGCTAGGGCATACTCCTTGTGACTTATTTATGAATTAAAAAATTCAAGGTGGTTCCTTTACATTTGAGAATGTTTATATATGTTTCTTAGATGAATGCTAGATAAGGAATAATCTCAATCCATAAATATATATAACATAATTTGAATAAAACTTATAATTTATCCCAAATTCAAAAATATATATGAAAATAGACTTAAATATATATGACAAGACCACTAATTTGACACCATTTTTAGGTGAGGAATGAGGCCTACGAATTACTCATCTCAAAAGAAAAGAGTTAATTGAATCATGTTATATGGAATAATTTAAGAATTTAAAATCATGTGATAAAATATGAATAATTTCTTAATAGTATGAATATATGATAAAATCATATATTAAACATCTATCCTATGACATACAAGTGTCATGTAAATACAAATGTAATAATTATGTATGTTGTAATAACCACCATTAATAATCACTCAATAATAAACCATGTATAAAGGTACATGATATGGATCATGGCACTACCAAAAGTATAATGGTATGTGATATGGATTGTATTACTATAATATTAGTATATAATCCTATATGTATCCACTCATAATAACATAATGTCATGGTGATGACACACACAATGAAATCATGTGTTGTTGCACTCAATGTCACACAAGTCAAAAGCCACATGAAATAAAGAATCAAATTTCACACAAGACAAGAACCACACAAAATGTAGAATAAAATGTCACAAAAAAAAAGATCCAAAAAAATGAAAATTCATAAAATTATTTAGTCAATCAAGTAAAAATTCACATAAAATGGAAAGGGCCATAGAAAAAAGAATGATATAATCATATACTCAATCAAATGAAGGTCACAAAAGAATATGGTAATAGACAAAATCAAGAGCCATATAATGATAAACCCAATTAATAAATATTCATGTCTTAATTAAATATCCATGTAAAACCTAATCAATGATTATCCTAAATGAAATTAAATATCAACAACAAAGCATAATAAAAATCAAACTAGTCTACACATCAATTCGTGTCAAAATCACAGTATAAAAAATATCATATCCATGAATTTTATCACTATAAATAATAAAATAAATAGTAAGGAATATGAAATTGATCGTTATAGCTCAAAATGATATATGTAAAATTCTTAGAAATATATATCTTATAAAAATATAACCTATGGAATGAAATACCACCAACATTGACATGGACCCTAATTGTAGAAATGTCCTACTTATGTGGATCCATGTATTATATATTATATTTCATTAATATATATCATTAAATACATGTGTATATGAAAATTATATTTAATATTATCATAAATGTGATAAATAACATAAATCATTTTTTTAGACTAACATGCATGTTATGTTTAGGTCTTGATTTTGAATTTTTGAATCTTTATAATGCATGTTTAGAATAAAAAAAGGCTAAGTGGAAATTTTTTGTTATTTAATAATGTAATGGATCCAAATAATCCATAACATATGTCAAGGTAAAATGTGCATAAATTCTTATATCATGGCCATGTGGAGGAAATATATGTAAGAAACATATCCCTACTATATATATATATATATATATATATATATATATATATATATATATATATATATATATGAATATTGACATCATAGCTCAAGAGAGTATGTGGGGGTGGAGGGAAATGAGGAGGAGTTAGTGTATGTGATTTTATAATATATAGACATAAGTGTATTTGAATGTGTTAGCTCAACATAAACTATGAAAACTATATATTCAATATGTAGGAATGAGAAATTAGTATATCATAAAGAATGTGTATACATAATATTTTCACTTTATCATTTTATAAAACTTTCTCTGCAGTGTTGTGTCAAGAATCAATCTCCTTGAGTGCATGCCTTAAAAGGTGAATATGGAAATAGGTGGTCATGCTTCTAGTACATTTTAATAGATGTTTCTATTGTATATCATGATCATATAATTCTAATTAATAATATAATTTCTTTAAATATGTCTTGTTACTTACCTAATTCCATCCTATCCTTAGTCATGTTAGTTTCCCTATATCTTATGGCATTGACCAAACATATACCATATAATTTTCTTATTTTCCCTTCATGTAATATATTATCTAACTAACTGCAATTTTGATCTTGTTTTTTTACATTCATATTGTATCAACATGGTTGATGTCATTTTGTATCATCTGACTACTTTTAAGCATATTGCCCTAGCTGATGCAATTGACTTATATTTTATGTTTGGTTTTGGGTATTCGATAGCTTTATATAGTGTTTATATTTCATTTTAAGCATATCATATTCATTATATTATCCATAATTTCACTTACACTTGTACCCTAAGTCATATTTGAATGATTTAGGTCTAGAACCTTATATTGAAGAAACTTGTCTTATGAATTTTTTTGAGATTCAATAGGAGGATTCATTGGGAGTATTAATAACATTTTAATTATTCACAACCAAAACAATATGTTGTAAAAAAATATTATCTAAGGGGGATATTTTTGTTTTATGGGTCCACTCTAAGCTAAGTATTTATAACCCAATACTCTTTATTTTATTTACTTAGTATATTAGATGTTGTTTATTTATGGGTGAATTAATGAATGTGTACCCTTGTTTAGGTTCTCTCTAACTAAATAATCTAGTGTTGTTATAGGACAACATAGACATGTCATATTCCATTTTAGGTTTCAAATACCCCAATTTATTTTCCATTTCACCTTACCCATTATTATCATTCTCACATTCAAATTTAGATTACTTTAATTTACTTTAACAACTACTTACATTATTTATTTTAAATCATTTACTTTCATAGAGATCTAGTTAGAGTTATTTCATTATGCCATACTATTAGTATTTGTAATCTTTTTATTTTAGTGTTTATGAAATATAAAACCCTATTGTAGATATGTGGATACATTTGTCACTACCAAAACATTAGGTATTATAAGATATATTTTATTACCCTTATTTGAATGTAGATCTTTTGAGATAGGATAGTTGTAGGCTAAACCTAGCATGTGCATACACAATATTATCTAGGATGAGGATGATATAAAGGATGAATCATCATATTATATATGTCACCAATATTTAGATCAATATAAATAATAAAATTTCAACACCTAAGTGAAAATAGATCCAAGGGATAGATTAATATATAATGCAAGATCATATTTACACATGTATGTCATGATAAAATAATAGAAGGGATAAGAAATCAAGTAAGAATGAAAATTCTATGTAAGAAAAATTATGTTCCATCTAACCAATGATCCCATACATGGGATAATAATATTCATGTTTTTTATCCCTAATTTATACATATCATATTTTTATTCCTCTATTGTAGAATTGTTATAATATTTTTCTTCACCACTATAATACCAATTTTCTATATCATCATGATTATTATATCCATATACTTCATCTTGTAAATTTAACATGTCATTCTGATCATCTATTGTGTTTTTATTATGATATTCATAACCAACTACACCATATTATGGAATTGGTTTATGAGAATTATTTTTATCTTCAATATGTTATTTGTTATTAATATGGTGCACTTCTTTTATGGTTATGTTAGATTTTTTATTGAGTATTATTAGAGGAAATAGTTTCCACTTTTTTTATTGATTTATTAGATAATCCTTTATTTGAGATAAAAAAATGTATCACCTTAAATTTTTAATGTGATGCAATCATTATTCTTATCCAATGTTTATCCCATAAATGTAACACATGATTTTCATAATACACCATTGTACTAAACCTAAGTACGATCAATTAAAAATTTTAAGTTTTAAGATTTGTTATCAACAGACACATGTCATGGAATAAATACTATGAAATAATCACATGCCATATCCATATACAAGTGTTTAATGTAGTATACCAAATACTAGTGAAGCATCATGCTATAAATATTGGTTTTGTAATTGGGATCAACTCTAACATTTATGTATTACTTGTAATATATGTGAGGAATAATGATCATTAGCTTTAGATATGGGTAGGATTTATAGATTCTCTCTTGAAAATCATGCTTTTGACATTAGTATTATTAGGTACATATTTGTTATGAACATATTTTTTTAAAAACCTCTTTCTTATTCAAATGTAATTTCTTTATTTACTCTTTATTAGTCATGTTTTATTTTTAATACACATCTTACTTTTGCAACTTCTCTTTATGTAGCTTATGTTTTTGTGACATTTCCTTTTTTTACTTTTCCTAATGTTTCTTATATTATTTTAACATTCAATTTCCCAAATTTTCCCCATGTAACTTTAATTTTTCCAACTTTTCTTTAGAATATGATACCATAGTTTCAGTAGGTTGATCAATTATAAAAGGTGTGATTTATTCTAGTGTTTCTCTAGTGGATGCATGTAATTTAGGTTCATAACTATAAATAATTTTTTTTTTCTCTTCAAAATTGAAAACTTATCCATATGATGTCCATTAATTATATGATAGGTGAATAGTATTTGGATTTCCTTAGAAGTTGGATAGGACACAATGTGATAAGTTTATTCAAAAGCATATCCCTTATAGATTTACTTGGGTTATTATTAAATTTATGTAATTTTATTAAATAATTTGTTTTATATTTATTCTATTTTTTAACACATTCTTGAGATGAAATATTTTGAGGTATAAAATTGTTGAATATATTGACAAAAATGAAATTGACTCTTGTATGCTTAGGATTATTGACATGTGTGATCTTATCCTCAAGTAATGTGATATTTAGACACATTTTATTTTGGAATTATTATATGAATTATCTCATAGCAAATATTTGATATAGAATGTACTAATCACACACACTACTTCTCATATGTTGGGAAGATTTGATGCTCATACAATATTTTCTAAGAGGATGAACCCTACCTCATAGGATAGTGACAACATGGACCTCCATAATAGAGAGATTTGCACTATCATAACCCTAAGATTTAAAATATGGAATAAAATTTGGATCTAAATTCCACTATTTAATAAATTTTAAATTGTTAACAAATAATATGACCCTAACTATATATATATGGGAAAAAAGATGACAACTATAAAAAATGACCAACCACCTTAATAAAATCATAAGGAATGTTTAGAAATGAAAAGAATTTTTTGATAGAAAATATAGTATATAAATCAAACCCATAAATTAGTTTTAAATTAGATACACCCCTTACCCTCTAGGGTGAGTTTAATTAAAATAAGAAATCCATAATTTGAGAAAAAATATTCTTAATTTTGGTGAAAAAAAGTAGGGTTTTGATCCAATCAATATGACTAACAAATAAATAGAGTTTTTTGAAACTACAATTATTTTTTGAATCAATGATTATCCAAATAAGGAAATAAACCAAGAAAATGAATCCTTAATAGGAGGATAAGGATAAAACCCTAGTGAAAAAGAGAAAAAACATTAGATTTTCACCTGTGTAAATGGAAAATAAATAAAAATTAAGTCTAAATATCAAACCCTATGGGTGATATTTGAAACATTAGAAATAATGATGAAAAATCTAAGTGAAAACCCAAGTTTTTATGTGCTTATAAAAAGGACTAGATTCAAAAATATGTTTTACCTTATTTTTTGACTAATTTTATCTAATAAGATAGAAATTTAAATTACTCTTATTTTACATTATATAAAAATGTCACACATATATGTATGTTATAGTAAAGTATGATTGAAATTTGTTATTTATTATTTATGGAAAGCACTACATGTATTAATATACTTATATTGTTTTTGTTTTGGGTTTGTGCAAGTTTGATTTATCTTGTAAGTGAAAATGATGAATAAATGTGGATCTATTGTCACTTAGCTCTAAAAATTGGCTATTTGAACTTTCTTGGATGATTCTAATAGACTATAGATGTATACATCAGATCTAGACATCTAAATTTTACCAAATTTTCCATTTATTTTTTACCATTATTGGATTGGCATAGATTTCATCACTTTTTTATATTCCATATTATTGTATGATATTAGTAGCTTGTTGTTTTTCACAAATCCAAAAAAACTATCTCCTTCACTTTGAGACTCTAGTTTTGTTGATGCCTGAATGTGTCCCAAAGTTGACTATAGTATTTAACAAACACATATCATTTTAGAATTTAAATAATCCAATGCATGAGTTATTGGTTATGATAATCTTATTATATATTGGTGGAATAGAGGCAAAACAAGTGAGTATTTCATAATATTTATAATGTTTGGTGGTTGGGAGCCACCATGGAAAAATAGCATATCTATGTAAAATATATAGTAGGTTATGCTAATGATGGTTAATTATGATTAATAACTACCCTAAACACTAATATTAGATGTATATTTACAATTATAACTAAACTAAGGCGATCTATTTAAAAAATAACCAAAAGAAAGGGTAGGGTAGAAAGAAATGTTATTGGTTTTCATTCCAAACATCATGAAAGTTCATATTTTATCTATTCATGCACTTAACCATGTGTAAAATGAAAAAAATTAAGCCCAAATCCTATCAAACATTAGTAAAAATCCTAAGGAAGGTGGAAATAATGTATGTAAGAATCTAGTTCACTTCAAATATTTACCCTTGCAAGCAAACAACATTAGCCCAAATGCAAGAAGAGTAAGAAAATGAAATGAACCAAAGGACTTTCAGTCTACCTAGATTTATCCCAAATTAATAATTCTACAATCAAATATATACATCAATAATTCATAAGAAGCATTAAAATATTAAAATTAGAACAAACAAGTGAGAAAGAAGCCATGATAACAATGGAAACAAGAAAATACTAGAAAATATTTATAGAATTCCTTAAATTAATTTCTCCTAGTTTACAAAGTAATTTGTCTCTGAGAACTCCCTCAATTTTATAATTGATAATTCTCCTTTTATAAGATACAAAGAATCATTTTAGTTAGTCTTAACCAATAAAAAAATTATAGGTGTAGGGACAACTATCCTTTCTAAAAATGTTCTAAAAATGCACTAGACTTTCCAAATGGATTAATCTATACACAATGTGAATTAAAAACCACACATGCCTTTAAAAATAGGATATTCCACTTTTAAAATGGATAAGGTTTAGCCACATGAGGAATAATCTAACTTTAAGAATCCTCTAGATGATGAAGTACTATATTACTATTATGTGGTCCTTATTGCATTTTGATGCTACCTAATACATGCATTTTCATATTTAGAATCTAATTGAGGATATAAGAGAGGTCACCCATCATTTTTGTAAATCATTTTAAACTACTCACTAATGGAATCTATCTCAACTTATCTTTACATAGGTTACAGTTCAACTCCCTTTAAGTCAATCATAATGCCCATAGGGTTTGGTTATGGTCCTCACCTCACTAGGGTATTCTTGAAAGTTATAACAATGATCTAATGGTGGATATGATCTCAAACATCATGATGTTAGTTCCCCACCGTTACATTATCAAGTCTACAAGGTCTTTAATTTGGCACATTACACTCACATGGCTTTGATGTGGCATCCCCCTAATATTTTACTCATCACTATTCCAAATATGATCATTGCCTTTGAATTTGAATCTAGGTAACTATCTTAAAATTAATGTCCTCACAACCATCATTTGACATCCACATGAATGTCATTGATAGGTGCATGACTATCAATTTTAAACACATCATCTAGGCTCTTTATTATCTTAAATTTTACATGCATGTGACTATTATTTGACATTCACATGGACATTATTGATAGGCACATGACCATCAATTTTAAATATGTCTTCAGGGCTCTTTATTGTCTTAAATTTAACATCCATGTGACTGTCATTTGACATCCATGTGGATGTCATTGATGGGTTCATGGCCATTAATTTTTAACATGTATTTGATATTGTCTACCAAGCTTAACACTTGTCTTTCTATGGCTCACTTTGCACTATCAGTTCTATTGAGAAATGTTTTTTCACCATGTGGTAATCCTGTGGGCCTTCAGAGCTTCATTGAAAAGTATTAATTTATCTCACTTCATTGGATCATATCTATCTAGGTGAATGTGATCTATTGATCTTGATCCCAAAATTAGACCACCATTGGCTACTCAATATCCTTTAAACAAAATGGTGAAACTTGTCACCACCTCACTAGTCTAGAGATTTATTGAAATGTTAACTTAATATGCACTGTTAGATCAATCAATTTGAGTAAACATGGATTGTAGATTGGGATCTTAGTAAATGAATGTGATTTGTCTTTACAAATGATGAAAATATTAATTTAGGCTCAAGAAACATATATAATTTAGACTAACATTTTGGACTAAGGTTTTATTCATATTAATAAACATGAAATAAATTTTAGGTTACATTTTAGACCAAGCTCAAATCATAATAAAAGGGACCCCATGAATAATAATGGGAATTAAGAATAAGGATTTCAACCTAAGATTTGGTGATGTTGAAAAACATGACTTAAACCTTAGGGTAAAAATTAGGCTATGTTTATGGAACTTATAATTTTTCCCATGCAAATGTGAATTTAAATGAAAGGGACCTAGGTCAAAACATTATACTAGAGTTTTAATCATGGTTTAAAATAGAGCCAATTAATTTCAAAAAAAAATACAATAAAATGTCCATTTTAACATTTAAAATACCAAAACCTAAGAATGTATATTACTAAATGATATTCCACTGATATTGAAACACAAATAACCAAATTTAGTAGCATTGGAAGGGGGTGAAGGCATGATCATCTTAACAACATGTCCATTGATCCAAGTGAGATTGGTTCCTACATATAATAGGAACTATTGAAGTTAGGGCATGGGAATAATAAAAATTTAGGCTAATGTCCCATATTAATTTTCTAATTCAAATTAATAAATAAAACTTCAATCCAAAGTCTTAGTTCAAGTTTAAGACATTAAAATGACTATGGCACAAAAGAGTTTGATGAAATCAATGTCTCAGAGGAATTGTCTTGGGTGAGTTATTTTGGTATTTTTGGATTTGATTTGTTGACTCTAATATAGGGTATTATTTTCTTTGTTTGGTAAAATTATTTTGGAATTTTTATCCAAATAAATTATTTTTAGGACCAATTTTGTCAGATAAAATATCCAAAGCAGTTATCTTGCAGGGTCTATTTCATCGGGCAAAATGCTTGGGATAAAAATTATAAAGGGATTAGTCGAGGCAAAAAAGGGATTGAAGGGTAATTTTAAAGAAGATGAAGGGTAATTTTAGAAGATTCAAAGGGCAATTTTAAAATTTATAAATGGTAATATGGAAGTGCAAAGGGCCATTTCACAAAGTCCAAAAAGAAATTTAGTAGGGCAAGTGTCCTTGACAAAACTTTCTAAGGGTAAGTGCCTTTGAAGATTCTATTTCAGGAAAATTGCATTGGTAAGATTACTATGGGGAATTATTTTGGGACTTTTGTGTTAGATAAAATATCTGATGACAAAATTTTGAAGGGTCATTTTGGAAAACCTAAAGGATAAGTCTGGAAGACAAATTGTCCTTAACAAAAAGCCTAAAAGGGAACTTTCAAAAATCCACAGGGCACTTTCAAAAATCTAAAAGTCACTTTCAAAAGTTTCAAAGGATCATTATTTGATGGAAATGTGTCCTAGATAAAATGTCTGACACATTTCCCTTGAAGACTAAATGTTTACAAATAAAATTTTTGAAGGGAAAATTCTTTTAGAAAAAAAGTTCCAAAGGGAAATTCAGATAAGGCCAAAGGGTCATTTCAAATAATTGAAAGGGAAAAAAATGCAAAGTCTAAAAGAATTTACCAAACCAAAATACTCAAAAGATAAAATATGACTAGGCTATAAGATAAAAAAATTAAAACAAATCCATAATGTTGGGGATGTGGAAACATAATGCTTCATTTTATTTTAATGAAAAAGCCTAAAAACTATACTTGCTATGGGTAGCATGTAGAAGAAACTTGTAGTTGTTATGGGTAGCTTATAGAAGAAAATTTTAGCTTGTAGATGAAACCTACAATGGATATGGGTAGCTTGTAGAATAAAGATACAATTGTTATAGGAAACGTATAGGTGTGTCCTATAGTGGCTACTAGTAACCTGTAGGTGAAAACCTGTAGTTGTTATGGGTAACCTATAGGTGAAGATTGTAGTTATTGTGGGAATATTGTAGATGAAACTTATAATTATTGTCAAAAAATTGTAGGTGAAGAGTATATTTTCTATGGGTAAATTTAAGTGTTGTTATATGCTTCTATATATAAGTGTTGTTATAATTGACAAGAATATGTTAATGTCAAATTTTAGTTCTAATGTTGTGTATTGATATAAACACTATGTGGTCATGGTTACATTAGATAAGGATCTTTTTTGGTAGGTACATGAAGGTCTATTGTTAATTATTCTCTTATATGCATTGATTAAATGCAGTAGAAACCTAAGGATGGTCAGATGATGATTTTTCAATAGTCTGTGCATCACTATCATAGATATATGACCATTTAAATTAGTTTATTTGTTTTTAATATTTGTAAAATATTTTAGTAGAAATAAGTTGTAATAGATCCATACTTCCTTATTCAACA
Source organism: Torreya grandis (assembly GCA_037957365.1). Classification (NCBI taxonomy): domain Eukaryota; kingdom Viridiplantae; phylum Streptophyta; class Pinopsida; order Cupressales; family Taxaceae; genus Torreya; species Torreya grandis. The sequence goes on along the minus strand of JARHVA010004165.1, from coordinate 242,521 downwards.
AGGAAGTTGTAATATATTGTAACTACATGACGTTAGAATATATTTTATACTTCCTTATTTTTAGTGATCATCCCTTTAAAAGTGGGATAAGAAAGAAAACAAGTATGTAGAAGTGAATTATAGATGAAAGATGAATGTAGCTATGTATTAATTTATAGAAAGAGAAAATTATTTTTAGATAAAGGTGTTGCTAGAGTGATTTGATATAGAGATTCAGGGGAAAGAAGTGCTAGGCACTTGTATAAATTCCTTTAGAAGTTTGAATAAAAGAATTGTTGAGTTTCTTGGTGGATGTAGCCCAACATTTGGGTGAACCATGTTCAATACTATGTCCATATTTTTTATGTTATTTTTTAGCATCTCTTATTTCTCTATTTTTTGCATGTATTTAATATTCCATATTTATTTGTTTAATTTGCATTACATGTTTAGATTATATTTAATCTGTGGGTTATAAAATAGATTTTGAAAAATATTTGTAAACTTAATTATTCTAATATAGGTAATTAAGTAATAGTTTATGTAATAAAATCCTTAAAATTTATTTATTTAACACAGTAAGTGGTATCAGAGCCATCTTTGTGTGGTTTTATGTACTATTTTTCAAGTTGTAAATCTCTATTGGATCTCAAATTTAGAGTAATATCTTCTCAAGTGGGACTCTTAAACAATGGTATATGATGGAATAAGAGTGCTTGATAAGTTTAATTGACAAATTTTTATTCCGTGGAAGATGTAGATGATTCACTATCTCTATCAAAAGTACCTCTATCTATCACTTGATGGAAAGGCAAAAGGAAAGGGAAAGAGAACATATGAGGAATGGAATGTCTTAGATAAAAAATACTTTGGAGCCATAAGGCTCTACTTGGGATGAATTTTTACCTCTAATATATCTAAAGAAAATACTATAGAAGAATTTATAACCACATTATGCAAGTTATATGAGATGCCTTCAGTAGCAAATGGTGTGTATCTAATGAAGAGGTTATTCAACCTGAAAATGAATAAGAATTGAAGTGTAGCTAAACATCTAAATGATTAAAATACTATTACAAATCAGTTGACTTCTTTTAAAGTGAAACTAAATGAAGAAGTCAATGTCTTGTTATTACTATGTTCCCTAACTAAATCCTAGAATAATCTTTTGATGGTTGTGAGTAAAAACCTGTTTAGGAGTAATACTCTTAAAATGGAGGATGTTGTTAGTGTCATAATCTTTGAAGAAATGAGATGGAAGACATCTAGTGAGACTTCAACAAGTAATGTACTAAATATTGAATCTAGAGGGAGACAAAAGAATAGATAAAAGAATAAGAGTCAAGGATTTAAGGGAAGATCTTTATCTTTTAAACATAGATCCAAGTCAAAAAAAAAAAGTATTGTATATTGGAACTATGGAAAGTCTAGCCATATGAGAAAGTAGTGTTGGGATCCTAAAAGTAATCACAAGGAGCAACAAAATAATGATAATAACTAGGAGGCAAATATTGCCTCAAGTGATACTACTTTTATGTATCAAGATGCTTTAGTTTTGTCATGTGATACAAAGGTTGAGTCATGGGTGATTACTCAGGGGCATATTTTCATGCTAATTTCAATCACAAGTATTTTATAACCTATTTAAGTGGAAATTTTAGCCAAATTTTCTTGAGAGATAATGAACCCTATAATATTTTTGGCAAAGGGTTAATAAAAATCAAGCTATATAATGGAAATGGATGGATATTGAAAGAAGTAACACATGTGCCAAGTATTACAAAAAATATTATTTTTGTATGTCAATTGGTAGAATATGGATGTACTATTAATTTTAATGTTGAATATTAGAAGGTTAAAAAAGGTAATCTTTTTATAGCCAGAGGGAAAAAGGAGGGGACACTATATTTGATTAATTGCATTATTAATTCTAATACTACATTAGTTTATACTTTTGATCTAGAAACTAATTTATAGAATTCAAGATTGGGTCATATGAGTCAAAAAGGTATGAGAATTTTACATAATAAATGGAAGTTATCATAATTCAAGTCTATTAATTTATATTTATGTGAACATTGAATTTTTGGTAAATAAAAGAAAGTTTCTTTTTTTAAGGTTGGGCTTGAAAGAAAATAAAATAAATTAGAATTAATACATTCTGATGTTTGGGGACCAACCCTTATACAATCATTGGGAGGCTCAAAGTATTATGTTATGTTTATGGATGATGTAACTTGTAAGCTTTGGTTTTATTGTATTTAAAATACATTTGATGTATTTAGAACCTTTAAAATTTGGAGAGCCCTTGCAAAAAATGAGTCAATCATGAAGCTAAAATGATTAAGATCTAATAATGGAGGTGAATACACCTCAAAAGAATTTTGGAACTACTGTGCACAAGAATGAATCTAAAAAGAAGAAATAGTGTCTTAGACTCCTCAACATAATGGGCTAAGTGAGAAAATAAACTGAATAGTTATGGAAAGATCTAGAAGCATGAGACTCCATGCTAGTTTGCCACCTAATTTTTGGGTAAATGCAATCTATACTATTATTTATTTGATTAACAGAGGATTTTCTAGTGATTTAGATGGTGATATTCTTGAGGAAGCTTGGATAGGTAAAAGTGTTTCCTACTCTCATTTAAAATTTTTTAGATATGAAGTGTTTGTGCACATTGATAAAGAAAATGGAAATAAGTTGGATGCTAAGTTGATGAGATGCACTTTCATTAGATATGGTGATAGCTCATTTGGTTATCATTTATAGTTTTTAGATGATACAAATATTGTGAGATCACATGATGTGATCTTTAATGAAAGTGTGATGTATAGGGATGAACTTGTAAGAAAATAAAGTGGAAAGTCAACTTGGTAAATAAAATCTTGTCATACCTCCAAGTGTATGGAACCTCTAGTATGTGTTTATGTTTTGAAGGTTCTAATAGTGGGTTGCAAGGTTTTGTGGATAGTGAAACGATAGGTCATTTAAATTGTATAATGTCTAAAACTAGCTATATTTTTGTAGTTGGAGGTAGTCCAGTCTCGTGGGTTTCTAAGCTATAAAAAGTTGTTTCACTTTCTACCACTGAGGTTGAATACATTGCTTGCACTAAAGCAAGTAAAGAGTTGCTATGGTTAAGTATATTTTTGGAGGAGTTGTGAATGAATAAAGATGGGTACACTATATATTATGATAGCTCAAGTGTTATTCACCTAGATAATAACTCTACTTTTCATAGCAAGACAAAGCATATAAAGCTTTGCTACCACTTTATACATACAATTTTGGAAAGTGTGTAGGTCAAGATTGAGAAGATTCACTTAGAGGAGAATCCTGTAGATATGCTTACTAAGGTAGTTGCAATAGTGAAGTTGAGAGCACACTCAAATTATATGGGACTTCAAGCATGAGCTTGAAGAAGAAGAAATTAGTAGTTCTGAGTTTAAGTGGAAGGTTGCAGCAGTTGGTATTGTAGCCTTATGTCTCCAAGTGGGAGATTGTTGGAGATGTGGAAACATAATGCATCATTTTATTTTAATGGAAAAGTATAAAACCTATAATTCATTTGGGAAACTTGTAGAAGAAACCTATAGTTTCTATAGGTAGCATATAGAATAAACCTATAGTTTTTATGGGTTGCTTATAGATGAAACCTGAAGTGGCTATGGGTAGCCTATAGAAGAAAATTATATTTGATATGGGAAACCTATAGGTGAATCCTATAGTGGATATGGGAAAATTATAGGTGAAAACATATAATTTCTATGGGAAACCTATAGGTGAAGACTATAGTTATTATGGATAGCCTATCGATGAAACCTGTAGTTGCTACAAATAACTTGTAGGTAAAGACTATAGTTGTTACAAGCAACCTAAAAATAGAAAGCCTGTAACTTAACCGATGCTACAAGATTCTATATATAAGTGCTATTATAAATTGATAGGAATAAGTTAATGTCAAATATAAATTCTAATGTTTTAAATTGATATATTCACTATGTGGTCATGGTTATATTTGCCACAAATCTATGTTGGTAGGGTCATGAAGGTCTATGTTAATTATGCTCTTGTAGGCATTGATTGAATGCCAGAGAAACCTGAGGATGGTCAGATGATGATTTGTCAACAGCCAATCCATCACTATCATAGTCATATGACCATTTAAAGTAGTTTTTTTATTTTTAATATCTATAAAAGATTGTAGCAGAATGAAGTTGTAATAGATTTGTACTTCCTTATTCTACAAGGAAGTTGTAATAGATTATAATTGTAGGAAGTTAAAATAGATTTTGTACTTACTTATTTTTAGTGATCATCCCTTTAAAAGTGGGATAAGAGACATAACAAGTATGCAGAAGTGAATTCTAGATGAAAGATGAATGTATCTATGTAGTAATTGATAGAAGGCGAAAATTATGTTCATATAAAGGTGTTGCTAGAGTGCTCTGATATAGAGACTGAGGGGCAGGAAGTGCTAGGAACTTGTATAAATTCCTTTGGAAGTTTGAATAGAATAATTGTTGAGTTTCTTGGTGGATGTAGCCCAATATTTGGGTGAACCACATTAAATACTATGCCAGTATTTTTGTATGTTATTTTTTCAGCATCTCTTATTTCTCTATTTTTTACTTGTATTTATTATTACATATTTATTTGTTTAACTTGCAAGTACATGTTTAGATTATTTTTAATCTATGGGTTACAAAGTATATTTTGATATAGATTTGTAAACTCAATTATTTTGATCTGGGCAATTGAGTAATATTATATGTAATAAAATCTTGAAACTTTTTATATTTAACACAACACATAACCCATTTAAAATGTTCTTGTATAACTTAAATAAAATCTCCCACAAAATTTAAATCAATCACTTAGATTAATTTATTGAATAAGGGTTTAAAAACTCAACTTGATTTCTAATAGACTAAAGGATAGTAAAGAATCAAATTAACATTAAAATAATGAAACCATAGCGTTGTTCATTCCAAGTAGACCTTATTGGACCTACAACATAAATGACAAAGATTCAATGTTTTCACTTTATATAAGAGAAAACTAGAACCATGAACAAATATGGTAACCAAACTAGGATTATGCACAAATAAGTTAGCCAAACCATGGTGTGGATGATCTTCAAATAAAAATAATGTGAAATCATTCTAATAACACTTTCATCAAGTGAATATTCAATTTTAAGGTACAAATTTGCATAGTTTGACACATGGGTCCCCATATTATAGAAATGGGGGTATGTTAACCTCAATAAATGGTGACTTCTAGGGGAAACATAAAAAGAAATTATAATTAAGAAGATCTAGTTTAGACTAATAATTAATCTACTTATTCTATTTGATCAAGTACCATGATTAAGATCATTTCATGGTTACAAAAAATATTTCATATGTAAAAATAGGATCAAACATAAAAAATTAGTCATGTTGTGTGTGTATTTTGATTTCACTTACTATTTGTCAGGGGATAAAGGGAACAAATTCTAGAGATATGAATTTAACCATTAACATTGACTTACAACATGTTTTTATATCCATTAAGAACCATGATTTATCTTAGGCAAATCTTGAGCATTTCTCTACTTCTAGCTAGGCATCCATAGACCTAATAGAGATGCCTTTGAATTTACTCAAGGCCTTGCTTCACTTCTATGTAGACATCCATAGCCCTGGTGGACATTACTAGAATCACCTCTACTTGGAAAGCTTTTGATTTTTTAATAAGCTCTTATTTTTGTATTTTTATACCATTTTGGATTTATATCAATGGTTGGGATCTAGGTTAGACAGGTTTAGGGATTTGGTCAAGTGTTTGATCCTCATAAAATCACTTATGGTTACAACCTTTGTCCCAAGTAATAATGTTTGTTAAGTGAAAACATGAATATGTCCTAATGATTCAAGATCTCACCCTAAATGTGAAATCCTTATTAAAACCAAGTTTATATCAAAATAATGTTAAAAACTCTTATGGAATAGTTAATCCATCCACTGGTCCTTACTCATTTCTCAAAACTATAACATTTAACTCCTATTTCAAATCCATTGTCAAAATTTACTTAAGGTTCATACCTACCTTCTTGAAATTTTTGATTTTCTAAGTAATCAGGGGAATCTTGAGCTAAGAATTATCCAAAAGGACTTATTTAAAATCAAGGAACAAAGCAAGAGAAAATAAACAAACATAAACATGTACTATATACAAATAAGTGATAGGAAATAAAAAAGAAAAAAATAAATAACAAGAAAGAAAATAAACTAATATCTATAATAACTATATAAATTACTTAGCCCTAGGGTCAAATGGAAAGTTATTTATCCTATCATAGAGCCTATAATAATGCTTGATTTCATTCAGTGGCTTCTTATTGTGGATGGGAGGATTTTCATGCTTTTGTCCTTCAAGTGATGTATCTTGGTCTCATATCATCATTCTCAAATGCATGGACTAAATATATGACTCTAAAACCCAATCATCTTCCTCACAAATAATTTTAATTTTTAATAGGATTATATCATCTTCACCCATAGATAGATAGTGGCTTATATCATCTTAATTCAATAATGGTAGCTTGACTAGTATCCTTAGACTGATGTCTTTATTAGGTTCTTTCTGAGTTGGAAATGGACTATTAATATTTACACAAAAATATTCCAATTCATCCCAAAAGGATTCTTCATCTTGATCAAATGAATGGATTTCATCTAGAATCTCACCATCAAAAATATTCTAGTCCCATACTCTTAACCTTTTGATGAAGTCATAGGATAGTTCTTGATCTATTTCACCCATTTCATCTTCATCTTCAGTGAAGAAATGTAACTCTTCTATCCAATCAATCTCTAGCTTATCTTGGTTTAGGGCCTCCAAAATAATGCCATCTCCTAGGAACTATGGATCATTGATGATATCCTCAGATGAAGCATCCATATGTTGTTTTATCCCATCATCCAACATCTCTAACTCTTTAATTCAAGTTAAGAAATCATGGTATGACTTCTACTAGTGATCATCTTCTTTAGGAGTTTTATCCCTTTTAGAAATAAATATATGTGCATTGTATTTTTGGATACCTTCTAAATAAAGATCATATTCTACTTGATCCATATCCATTTCTAGCAACTCTTCTTCTTCATCTACAAATGTTCTAATGATGATGTCTTGTTGGTATTTAATTTTAGTCTCTTTTACATATTAAAGAATACAAGCCATCTTAGATGCAATTTCTTAAATTGGATCATCTCCATCTTCATTTTCAAATGGAAAATCAAAAGCTTACATGAAGTATTCAAAAGTTCTTATCGATCCATATATCCCTACAATAAATTCTTGATTAAGAATAGGCTCAAATGTATCCTTTTCACTTTGATATGCTTTTAAGACATGATAATGGTCATCTACATCTATATCACAAAGGTTAATTTAATGTATGTCCTTAGATGAATTATCATTGTTGTTATCATGAAATGTATTTTTGGATCTATTGAACCTTTAAGAATCATATTTTTTATTAAATCCTTTGCTAGTATCACCCACTTGCTTCTACACTTGAAGGATATCAGTGCTCAATATTTGAACCATATTAAGTATAGATTCATATTCATTATTTGGTGCTTATAAGTTATTACTTGATTATCATTACTATTGGGAACCAAATCTCTCTATTCTTATGAATGAAATCCATTTGTATCATTACTAAAGAACCCCAAATTTTGGTTAGGATAGGCATGGCTTAAGGGAAATTAGCTCAGTGATGGTATCTAAATTAAGGTATAAACAATCTAATTGTCATTAAGAATGACATATAGTGCTCAGAAATTGAGGTTGACATTTGGGATAACATATGCAAGCTGACCTTGACACTACATTTTATCATTGTTTATTAAAACTTTAAAATAAGCCAACTAAGGTGTTAATGATTCTAATAGACATTTTAAGATATACAAAAGTCATTGTATCTAAAGAATCCTTTTAAATATATAAGGCTAAATTTTATTCAGGTCTGTAAGAGGATACATTTATACTAAACATCTTCTAGAACCTAATATTAAAGGCTCTAATGGGCTCATTAGCATCTCTTTTAATAGTGGTGAATTATTGACACATAATACATGGACTAATGATTTTACCAAATTTAGCAATAAATATTCTATTAAAATCATCCCAGCTAGCTATGCAATCCTTAAGAAAGTTAAGGAACCATTCATATGTAAAATATTTGAAAGTAAAAGGGAACAATCTACATGCTACATGTTCATGAATAACACTCAAAAATCTTAAAGTAGCTTTGAAAATTTTAACATGTTCCTCAGTTGTGACAACATCATTAGGATTGAAATAAGGCAAATAATACCTTTCAATATTTCTTGGTAAGTCATGCATAATACCTAGCACATTGATTGAAGAACCATCTAGCCAAGCCATACCTTGAACACATGAGTGCTTGAAACTGGTGAAGTGTTTGAGACTTTGAGAATTTTCCTCACCTAATCATCACCTTGGGAAATTCTATATTGTGACCTTAAAACCTATTTAAAATACAATGCATCAGACTAATTTTTGTAAAATAAACTGATTAAATTTGCATGTTAAGCCAATTTTGCACAATACATGTAAAATATGACTATATTTAACTAAATAAGTTAAGGATATGTCTAGACTAATGAATGAGGGAGATATTTACACTTTTAAGATTTAATGAACTCAAATTTGTAAAGAACCAATAAATATTTGTACAAAATCACTATTACTAGACTTAAACATGGGGAATACACAAATCAAGAACTACCTTTGCATGAATGTCCATGGATCTCCAAATAATATTGATCTTTGTCTAAAGGAAGCATAAATATTGGTATAAGACCATCAATATCAATGATATCTACAAAAATATACTAACATACGTAAAAATATGTAAATAATACATCAATATTTTATCAAAACACACCAGAATTAACAAAGTTTCTACAAATTCACAAAGATCTAACTAAAGGACCTCCTTATAGTTCTAGTGAAGCTCCTCTTTGTTGATGCTTGAATGTGTCCACAAGTGCCTAAAATGTTTAATAAACACTTCTCATTTTAAAATTCAACGAATCACATGCATGAGTTACAATTTGTGATAATATTATTATCTATTTGTGGAATAGAGGTAAGACAATTGACTATTTCACAATATTTATAATGTTTAGTGGTTGGGAACCACCATGGCTAAATAATAGATCTATGTAAAACATGAAATATGCTATGTTAAGGATGGTGAATTATGATCAATAAATAACCTAAAAACTAATCTAAGATGGATATTTATAGTGATAACTAAACTAAGGTGAGCTAGTTAAAAAAGAAGCAAAAAGAAGGTTAGGGAAAAAAGAAATGTGTCTGATATTCATTCTAAAAATCATGACAAAGTTTAAATTTTATCTAGACATGCACTTAAGCAATGTGTAACATGAAACAAATTAATCATAAATCATATCACACATCAGGAAAACTCCTAAAGAAGGTGGAAATAATGTAAATAAGAAACTCATTCACTTTAAAGATTTTCCCCTACAAGTAAATAATATTAGCCCAAATGCAAGAAGAGTAAGGAAATGAAATGAACCTAAGGCCTTTTAGTCAACCTAGAATTGGCACAAGTTAACAACTCTAAAATCAAATGTATACATCAATAATTCATAAGAACCATTTAAATCTAGGAATTAGAATAAAAAAGTGAGAGAGAAGCCATGATAATATTGAAAACAAGCAAATACTAGAGAATCTTTGTAGAAATCCTTATATTAATTACTCATAGTTTACAAAGTAATTTGGATCTAAGAACTCCCTCTATTTTACAATTGAAAATGCTCATTTTATAATATTAAAGGAAGCATATTGGTCAATCATAACCAATTAAAAAAGTATAGGTATAGGGACAACTATCCTTTCCACTAATGTTCTAGAAATCTAATAGACTTTCCCAATGGACTGATCTATAGGCATTGTGTTTTACAAACCACACATGCCTTTGCAAATAGAATATTCAAGTTTTAAAATGGATAAGGTTAATCCACATGAGTAATATTATTACTTTGAAAACCCTCTAGCTAATGAAGTGCTTCATTACTATTGTGGGGTCTTCATTTATTTTAGATGCTTCCCAATACATGCATTGTGATATCTTCAAGCTGATCAAGGATATAGGAGAGGTCCCCCATAATTACTAAAAATACTTTTAAACTACTCACTAATGGACTCTAGCTCAACATATCTTTACATAAATGATAACTCAACTCCCTTTGGGTCAATCATAATTCTCACAATGTTTAGTTATGGTCCCCACCTTGCTAGGGAGTTTTTGGAGGTTCTAACAGTGCTCTAATGGTGGTCATGAACTCAAACATCATGAGATTAGATCCTAACCTTTACATTATTAGGTATATAATGTATCTAATTTGGAACATTGTGCTCATGTGGCTTTGATGTGGAATCTCCATGATGTCCATGTGATATTCTGCTCATCATTATTTAAAATATGACCATTGCCTTTGAATTTGGATCTAGGAAACTATCTCAAAATTGATAACCTCACGACTATCATTTGACATTTGTGTGAATGTCATTGATGAGAAAATGACCATAAGTTTTAAACACATCATTTGGGATTTTTTATATCTTAAATTTGATGTCCACGTGACCACCATTTGATATCTACATGGATGTTGTTGACGGGTGCATGACCATCAATTTAAGCATGTCTTCAAGGCTCTTTGTTGTCTTAAATTCAACATCGACATGACCATAATTTGACATAAATGTGGACATCATTAATGGGTACATGACCATAAATTTTAAACATGTTTTTGGGTTTATCTACCAATATTTCCACTTGTCATTCTCTATTTCACTCTACACTCTATCAGTTCTACTGACAAATGTATTTTTGTCATGTGGTGGCCCTGTGGGTCTTCAAAGATTCGTTAAAAAGTCTCACTTAATTTTAATCCATTGGATCATGTCCATATGGTTGAATCAAATCATTTTATCTCAATCCCAAAAGTGGACCACCATTGGCTACTCAATATCCTTAAAAAAATGGTGACACTTATCACCACCTTGCTAGTCTAGAGCTTAATTAAAAGGTTGACTTGATGTGCACCATTAAATCAATTTGGTCAGAGAAAACATAGATTTTAGATTCATATTTTATTAGCTAAACATGATTGGTCCCTTTATATGATAAAAATATTAAGTTAATCTTAAGAAACATATAGAATTTTGACTAAGGTTTTCGACTAAGGTTTTATTCATGTTAATAAGCATGAATAAAACTTTGGGCTAAAGTGTAGACCAGGCTCAAATCATAATAAAAGGGGCATCATTAGTAATAAATGGGACTAACCATAAGGATTTTAACCTAAGATTATGTTGTATTTAAAAGCATAACTTAAACCTTAGGATAAAAATTAGGCTATGTTTATGGCACTTATAATTATTCCCACATAAATGTGATTTTAAATCAAAGGGACCTAGGTCAAAACATTAGATTAGGGTTTTAATCATGGTTTAAAATGGAAAAAATTAATTTGAGACCAAAGGATAATAAAATTTCCATTTTAACATTTGAAACACCAAACCCTAAGCACGTATTTTCCTAAAGTAGATTCCACTAATCTTGTAACACAAGTAATCAGTTTTAGCATAATTAGAAGGAAGTGAGTCCATGGTCATTCCAACATGTCCATTAATCTAAGCGAGATTGGTTCCTATAGACAATAGGAAATATTGAAGTTAGGGCATAGGAGTAATAAAAATTTAGGCTAAAGTCCTAGATTAATGTTTGTATTTACATTAATAAATAAGATTTTAGTCCAAAGTCTTAGCCTAAGTTTAAAACATATTAAAATTATTGTGGCATAAAAGAGTCTGATGAAATCAATGCCTCGGGGAAATTATCTAAGGCAAATTATTTTAGGCTTTTTAAAATTGATTTGTTGACTCTAGTATATGGTATTAGGGTTCTTTACACAAGAATTTTTTTTAAGACATTTTTCTAGGGAAATTGTTTCAAAGACCAATTTTGTCAGATAAAATGTCTACAAAAATTATCCTTTGGGGTTTATTTCATCGGTAAAAATGCCAAGACAAAAATATTGATGGAATTAGTCAGGGTAAAAGGGGCCAAAAGGGTCATTTAAGAAAAAGCTAAAGGGTAATTTTAGAAAATCTGAAGGGTACTTTTAAAAGTTTTGAAGGGTAAGGGCCATTTCATAAAGGCTAAAAGGAAATTTAGTAAGGCAAGTGTCCTAGACAATACTTCTGAAGGGTAAGTGCCTTTGAAGATTTTGTTTCAAGAAAATTGCATTGGTAAGATTGCAATAGGGAATTATTTAAGGACGTTTGCATCTAACAAAATGTCTGATGATAAAAGTCTAAAGGGTTATTTTAGAAAACCTAAAGGATAAGTCTAGAGGATAAATTTTCCTCAACAAAAATCTTGAGGGGCACTTTAAAAAATCCAAAGGGCACCTTCAAAAATTTGAAGGTCAGTTTCAAAAGTTTTGAAGGATCATTCTTTCATGGAAATTTTTCTCAGATAAAATTTCTAACACATTTTCCTTGAAGACCAAATTTGGTTAGATAAAATGTCTAAAGGGAAAATTCCTAAAGAACAAAAGTTCTGAAGGGAAATTCAAAAAATGCCAGAGGGGCATTTCAAAGAGTTTGAGGGGTAAAAAATGGAAAGTCCAAAATAATTTACTGAACTAAAATGCATGGAAGATAAAATAAGAGCAATATCTAAGATAAACAAATTAAAATAAGTTCATAACCCATTTAAAGTGTTCCCATGTAACTTAAATTAAAGCTCCTACCAAATTCAAATCAATCACTTAGATTAAAATTAGAATAAGAGTTTACCAACTCGACTTGATTTCCAATAGACCAAAGGCTAGTAAATATTCAAGTTAACATTAAAATCATGAAATCAAAGAATTTTTCATTCCATGTAGAACTTATTAGACCTGCAACCTAAAACACATAGATCCAATGTTATCACTTTAGATAAAGGAAAACCAAAACCATGAACAAATGATCTAACCAAACTAGATTTATGCACAAATAAGTTAGCTAGACCATGGTGTAGATGATATTCAAATAAAAATAATCTGCAATCATGATAGTCACACTCTGATCAAGTGAATCTTCAATTTTAAGGTACAAATTAGCATAATTTGACACATGGGTCCCTATTTTTCAAAAATAAGGGTATGTTGACCTCAAAAATTTCCAATTTCAACACTCATTTAAACTATAAAAATTTCCAATTTCAAAACTCATTTAAACTATAAAAATTTCCAATTTCAAAACTCATTTAAACTATAAAAATGGGGAATATTTTTGGGTTGAAATAGCATCAACCACTCTACATTGAATGATTGAGTGTTACCTATATATCCAATACTTCAAAGAAGAAAATCAAACCACATGTAGTTATTACCATTAAGTGAAAGTCTATAATTATGATCCACTAGTATGATTTCATACAATGATCTTGATTTTAACACTTTGGCTATTGAAATCTAACTTGATGTAGATACCTAAAACGTTGATAGGGCCTACTCCTTGTGACTAATTTCTAATTTGGGAAGATAGGGTTGTTCCCCATAATGTGTAGATATGTATATATGTTTTTGATGAATTATAGATATGGAATAGGATTATACATATTTTGTATAAATATATGACTATTTGGTTAAATTCTAATTCTACTAACATGAAAAATGTATAGCCTATCCCATGAAGATAATTTTATTTTCAAAAATTATCATTGTTTGGTTGGGATAGAGTGGTCAAATGGAATTCTAAGGCCAACATGAGTGTTTAAATGCGTTTTATAGAGTGGGATACATATGTATGAAGTTAATACAATGATCTTATGATCTCCATTGAGGTATATAACATAAAAAACATAGTCGAATTGTCTAAAGGCCTAAGTATACTAAAAGCCTACACAAGCACAATCATCTTTTGGAGTAGTGAAAGGACCTAGAATCCATAAGTGAGAACTCCATGGCATGGAAAGAGGTAGTTCAATGTTAAATTATGTATTTTTAGATCAAAATAAGCACTTTAAAGGCTCTTATGTAAAATAAAATTCTCTTAAGTTCCCAATATAGTCTAAAATAGTTCAAATAACAAATTCATTTGCTCACAAATGTACAAATAGGGTGCATGGGGGAAATCCTCTTTAACAATTTTGAGGCGTGAGTTTACTTTATATTAGTTCCATTGGTTATTATATATAAGATCTAACCTATATGAACAAATTTTAAGAACTTAAGTCACTCAAAACCCTTCGTAAACCCTAATATCAACTCAATGAGAGAAAAAGTGAAGGAAATGGCTCAAAATGCATATAATATTCCATAAAAATATTTAAATCATGTTCTAGACTTCATGAAGGGAATCTACACATAAATTGATGCTACAATCACCTATACAAACATGTGAAATACTAAGTTTTACACATATTTCAAGTAAAAAAATAGGGTTTTGATCATGTTGAATAGGTCAAGATCATGGACGAAGGTTTTATGGGTTGTTCACACCCACTCATGTCCAAATATATATTAATTCATCCCTACAAGTTTTTTTATATGTATATAATGTAAGACAATCATAAGGTCTTTATGAAAGAAAGGTGATATGGTTATTGAAAAAGGATAAAACTAGCCTATTTGATCTAAACCATATCATAACATGGATTGAAAAGCCTAAAAAATGCTCATCAACTTGGTTAAAATATTCTAAATATGTATCATGGCCATTATAATGGATAGTATCAAGTAAAATGAACCTAAGTGCCTTCCAAGCCTAGTTGGACAATGTGAGAAGGTCGTAATAATATTCTTGAGGAATGAAAAATAGGTTAACAAGGTGTTAAGGAGGTCATAATGAGTTTCTTGAGGTCTAAAAGGTGTTTCAAGGTGCAATTAATGTTGATGATATGATAGAGACAGTTTTATGGATGACTTCTTAGTAAGTAAAGTGAATGGTCTCTTGTTCCACTTTGAAGAAGCAATCATAAAAAGAGATTAACACATGTCAAGAGGAATGTTATGACTACCTCTAACCCATTTTCTATCTTTTAACTATCTTATAAAGATTTAAATTTATCATTGGATCTCTCTAATTTACCTCTTTCTCTTTCTCTCATGATTTTATATATTTGGCCTTGAAAGATATTTTTGGTATCCTCCACATGGTTATGGTGAAGCCATACCCATTTGTATGCCTTTGATCAATGAAATAATACTATTTTTACCTCCTTGTTTGGATATATTTAGTGTGTGTACATGAATAGTTGATCTTGTGAAGTGTTTTTTTAGGTCTTTTTTAGCATGTTATCCTTTTATAGCATTCATATGTAGTTTGAAAGATTCTTTTCAGATATTTTGAAGTGTGAAGGTTGAGTGAGTTGTCTACTAATTAGTGTCATTATATGACCTCTTAATTATCCCTCCTAGCTCAAAGATCTATCACAACCTCCATAATGAATTTTTGATATAAGAAAGGCAAATTAGGAGTAGTGTATGTTTAAGATAGTCTCATTGTTGATGCACACATGCAACTAGTTAGAAATGATATTATGATTTAGTGCATCAAATCCATTAGAGTAGGTTTTTCTCCCTTTTCCTAAAAATTTGATAGATTAGTCAATGAGCATAAGTGATACATTAATGGCAGCTATCAATTCAACCTAGAGATTCAATCCACCTATTAGGCCACCCATAACCTAAGATTACTTCCATGTTACCTCAAATTTCAAAGGCTTGATCAACCTTCCAAGGGTACAAATTTGGGTGATAACTAGAAATTTGATAAAAACCAAATAAATTAGTCTAGGATTATAATCACATATTCTATAAAGTTATAAATAGACTAAGTTTCTAGATTTAAAATAGGGATAAATTTATGTGGTTTGTAGAATGTCTTATAACTAGGATCTAGCTTGTTATCACATAAACACATTTTCCTAATAAATGTGTGGCTTGATTGGATGCAACCCAATTTGAACATATAGAAGACTTCTTGGAAATTTGGCCTATCAAGGACAAATGCCAACCAATACAATTGAAAAAATTTCATGGCCATCACAGTGGTCTTAATTATCAAGTGAAGAGAGAGTTGTTTTAGTGTCATGTCAATAGTGTCAAGTGTCATTCTGAGGTTTTGATAGAGAATTTAATTAGGTTTTGTGATCTAAAGTGCTTGGATGGAGATATATAAAAGGTGGTAGTTGATGAATCTCAAATATACTTAGTATGCTCAAGAATAATGATTTATAATCCTTAAATGGAGGTAATAAACATACATAAGAGTTTTTTGAAGAGCTAAATTGAAGGTGATAAGGTACTTTTCTATGTTATTGATTAGCATATTCTTATTAAGTTCTATATATAAGGTCAAAATTAAAGGTTTTTAATTAAAATGATTAAGTTATACCTTTAAATGACATTAAATTTTTCACAATAGTTTTAAACACCTTCAAATTCATGAAATTACCTTAATAGTCAGGTTTCATGTATTGAAAATGTCATTTCACGCAAGTTAAATCATGAAAAAGACATCTAATGAGCTCACACATGCCAATTTTGGCCCCATAAGGATATAAAATGACTTATATTTTTTAATAAAAATCTCTTTGACTCATTTTCTTAATTTTATTACCCTAAATTAGTTCTTTAAGGCTTTATGTTTGAAGAACATGTGAAGAAAGAAGATTTTTCATGTATTTTCATGTAAACGTATGGACTTGTATGACCTATTACATATATTAAGAAATGTTATATTGAAGGAAGAACTATCATAGGTGTTCCAAAATAATTTTAAGGCAAAAGGATCCAATACAAGCCTAAAATTGGTTCCCTCTAGTCATCTAGCTTCTTTGCACATAGTGAGATCCCTTTAGGTTTATAGGTAGTATGACCATGATAGAGAAAATCAAGGTATAATTTTTTTGGAAAATAAAAGGGTTTAAGATATATTATAGATATGGTAATTGGTTCATAATTTTGTATTCTATCCTTTATAAACCATCTTTTTGAAGTAAAGGTACTCACTATGTCTCCTTCATCCAAGAAGGCAATCAATTTTTTGAGTTTTCTCTTCATTTGAGCATCATGATAGAAACATTATGTTCTTAGATTTTTTCAAGACCATGATAAAAAATTCCTTAAAATTCATCAGTTATTTTACACGTGTAACTCTTATATGGATCTCAATAAGGCATAATAGTGGTAATCTATAGTCTACAAACATATGAAGAGAGTTTGTATGGTCCAGGAGAGAAGGAACATGAAGATTTGTTGGATTATGATTTAAAAGGGTTTCACTTATATTTATGTGCCTCATTAAATATTCTCAAAATTTTATTCAAATATTCACAGAAAAAATCCATCAATTGCTCTCAAAATCTCTATCGAGTCTTAGTTTATCATTTTAAAGGTTTCTTAGCATTTGTTAAGGACCTTAATAGACTCCTTGATTTCCATTTTGGAACCATATACTGGTTCAAAGGTCTCCAAACTGATATGTCTTATTGAACATGTGCATATGCCTACTTAAGGCCCTGAAAATGGTCTTGACATACACTTTTATGCTCTTAATCAACTCCATGTTGTTCACTTCCATCTCACTATCTTTTCACTATTTTATAGCATTACATAAGCCTATATTTTCATTCCATTCTCAGTTTCATGGTTTCCCATATTCTATCAACAACTTACCACCTTCCCTTCCACCCACTTTTACCTCATTAAATCACCATCAAGAAAGATTCAAGGTTTTTGAGCATATATTGTTCATGAAGATGTGTTTTGAAACCCTAAAGCCTACTAAGAATAACTACCCACATCTAATGAATGGTTATGACAATCAAGAGTGTTCATGAAGATACAAAGCAAGGAAAGACTTTAATACATCTCTTTCAAGATATTATTTCATTCCTTTATCATAAGTTGCATAGGGAGGAAGGGACCATGTTTATATTTTTGACCTTATCAAGTCCAAGCTCCACATAGTCCATACAAACTATAGTCACCTATAGTAATGCTAGAAAGACATCAATCAAATGTAGCATGGAGATAATCTTGAAAACTTGCTTGAAGTAATGGAGTTGGTAGATAATTAAACTCCTATTTATCATTGTGAATCATTCAATTATATTATTAGCAAGATCATCAAGCTGATTTAAGGTCAATATCCTATAAGGAAGGTAACATATAGTCAAGACATTCAAGAACATGGTCATATGCCCAAGGAGTGGGTAAAGCTTTGAAAGAGACCTTCAAGTAAGGTTTTTGAAACTAATGGAGATCATATCATGATTTTATGAGAAACCATGGACATCTTATGACCTTTTTAAACAATCCAATCATCCTAAAACCCTATCACAGTCTTTACAAATGCTAAAATATGGTGCACAATCAAGTATACAATAGGGAAAGGTCTATTTTTAAGAAGATGTAATGATGGTATGGAGAATATAATATGAAAATGACATGGTTATGATATTTTTATCATGGAAAAAACCTAATTTATATTCAAACTCAAAAAATTTAAATTTCAAAATAATTTTCACCTATAACAGGGTCAGTTCAAACCTTAAAGGCTCTTAAAGTATGCTAATCCAAGATTAAAGCTCAAGACTGTGAGTAAGATTGTCATGTCCTTAAGATCAATGAGGTTATATTAGGTTTAAAAGTTACATGGTATTTTTTGATGATTTTTATTAATCCTTACACTTCCAATGATATAAACAATATTCATTTACCTCATGACATCCACCTACAACCATACTAGAAGATAATTCCATCTCATATAGTAACATACTCTCTCAAAGTATAGTTTAAGATTCATTAATTTAAGTATATAAGATTGTGAGGTTACCTCTACATTCAAATGGTGATTTTAAATCATCAAAATTGTATCAAAGGTCATGTCCTCTACTATAAAACCATGAAGTACATAGGCTTGTATGGGATAAGATTATGTAAAGCCTAAGAACATCCCTTGAAGAGTCAATATGCTTAAGGAAAATATTTTTGAGGAGATTTCAAGTGACCTTAGGAGTTTTAAAATCACAAATATATGATAAAATGGTTACCAAACACTTCTAATTTCATGAAAATCACCTACAATAGTGTTATGATAGTAATGTCACTTTGAGATTTCTGTAAGAATCATGGTTTGATCATGGATAACATAGTTAAAGATGTAAATAAAGAAGAGGTGAGTCATTTTAATAGGGATTTTATTGGAATATTAAAATAAATTTCATGATCCTCAATCACAAATATAAGGTGAAAATAAATAAACTTAGTCTTAAGCCTTGAAACATAGGCATCTTACTAGTCAATTTTGGTAAAAAAACACCTATATGCCTCTATATTTAAAATCCATGTATGAATAATTGGTAGAGTTTTTCATAATTAATGGTTATACCTACCTAGGTTCCTTTTAAGGTCATTTTAAGATTGAAATTATCCATTATTTTAACACAGTCAACCATCTATCTATTAATAGTTAATGAAGGAGCTAGGCATACTTATTGAAGTGTTATAATGTTTGATAAAGGGTTTAAACATCAAGGAAGATTTTTTTAGGAATAATAAGGTGATGTTAAATATTAAAACACATATTAAGAGTTACCACACTCCAAAATCCATGCAAACCATGCCCCTGAGGGCTAAAATAAGAAGGCAGACTCAAAATCCTTGAGAGACACAGTCACCATTTTTAAAAAATCATGGGATTTATCTTCATTTGATGAGATTTGGGTTAGTTTTCAGGATAATTCCAACCTTTAAATTGGTTTTTATGTGGATGTAATGTATAAAACATGTTTTTCATGACTCCTAATATTTTTTCTTACACACATAGTCTTCCACAACCACTCAAAGCACAATTTCACCATGTAGAAATCTCTACTCAAATTTTTCATAGGAGATTGTGATTATCATGGTTGATAATGGGGTCAATTTAATCCATATTTATGTCAATTGGTTTCCCATTAGGGTTCTGTACACTATGCAAAATTGTTAAGAAGCTATGGACCCTTAAAACCCTTGTAAACCATGATAACCACCCGATGGAATAAATAAGCCAAATTATGCATCAAAATGATCAATTTTATCTATGAAATTAATTTTATAGTATTATAAAATCTATTTATCACCTCCATGACCTATTGTTTGACATGTGTGGTACTCATATTAGATGAACTAGGTGAAACAAGTCCATTTTTAGATTATAAGAAATAAAAGAAAGGGAAATTTCACATTCAATTAATTTTATAAGAAATGTTGGGTCTCAAAATTCATCAATAAAACTAAAAAAACCATCTATAGGAGTCATTTGGGTCATTTCCATAGGCAGATAGGTCTATAGGTCAAGTCAAAGAGTTATGTTCATGCAGGGTGAAGAAGAATGGATTGATCACTCCATTACCATGAATCAAAATCATAATATATAGGTTATTAATGTTTTATTAAATATAAAATATCCTTTAAAACTCATCATAAATTCAAAATGTTGAATAACTATGCATACAACTATGCCCAACTCTTAACATCACTAGACAAGGCCATCAAAAAGGGGTATCAAGAGCCAAATCAAGGTCATGAAGACACTTAAAATAAAAATTAAAATAACCATAAGGTAATAATATATATGAAAAAAAGGTTTTATCCATAGGAAAATAATTATCAATGATCATCTTGGCCAAAGAACACTAGACACTACCTAGAAAGACTATTTTCCACTCTGAAAGGTGACTTCAAATGTTCATCATAGTACACATCTTTTGCATGGGAATACAAGGAATTTTGTGGAGTTATAGAGAATAATACACTAATGTTTTATGTAATTGGTTCAAAAATTAATTTCCCAAGCTTTATGAATCATCATTAAGACCCTTGACTATCTAAAACCCTTACAAAACCCTACTACAGGCATGTTTGTAAATAATTAAATAAATATGCATAAAAAATCATTGAAACCTCATGAATACCACATTTATCATTATTTAAACTCTAATATAATCATTTACATGATCATTTATTGTATGGATGTTATATGGACATGGTATAAAATAGTATTTTTAGAAGAAAAAGTACATAGGGAGAGGTACAAGGTAGTTTAAAGAAATTCCAATCTTTTTAAAAAAATATTGACACTTTTTTCCTCTTAAAATAATTATATGATCATAAATATGACCACAATTTCTATTGAGAGCTCATCCAAAATAGCTAGTCTACAATAAATGAAGGAAAAGCTAACCTAATCAACTAGTTTGACTAATTTTTAGATGTTGTTTTCCAAGGAGGACTCATTTCATGAGATGAGGCATTGGGTCATGTATTAAACTCACCATATTTTTATGTTCTAAAATTTATATTCAAGTTCCAATTTACATCAAATATAGTAGTTAGGCTACTAAGCCTAATTGATCCTAGTAGACCTATTTAATCAATCAAGTGAAGTGAATATGGCATAAAATAGTGTTTTTGAGAGATAATGCCAAGTTATAATGATATAAAACTGATAAATATAATGTAAAAATTAGCCTTTATTTCATCCACATGATTAACTAATCCTTGTGATGTTTTAACTAGTCTTCAATTGATCTAATCACATGCAAAACTCATCTTGAATTCCAATGCATGACTTAACTCACCTCAAGTGGAGTTGTCTAATCAATATATGGCATAAAATTCTAGAGAAGGATTTTGGATAGGTAAAATATGCCCCACCACCTCATTCCAATACCAAATAACTCATGAAAGGATCATTTAAGGCACTAGATGTAGAGAGAAGTCTTAAGGACTATTTATTACAAACTATAAATGAGGTTGTATTTGAGTTGATGATTAGTTGAGTTATTCTTCTCTCATATACACCACATTTTCTTCACTTATTATATTATGATATACATGTATGCCTTTAAGACAATTTTTAGGATCCCTCAAGATGTATAGAAACTATAATAAAATTGTAACTTAAACTTGAAGTCAATAGAGAAAGTTTGTTGTAGATTCATTCATTGTTATTAGTGTGTTTAATGATTGTTTATTTTCAGATAAGTGTGATATTTATCTCCTTTTTATGTTATTTTATTCACCTAATACTATGTTTTCATCCTCTATAGGTCACTTGAAGTGTTAAAAAATATAAATTGTGTTGAAGAATGTTAGTATGCAGTGTCTTTAAAACCCTTCATTCCTCTAGCTTAAATTTATAGACCTTTTGTCAAACCTTGATCTGAAACACTCATGTTTAGGATTATTATAAGGAAGTATTATTAATAAATTTATCTATTTTGATTCACAAGTGTGCCAATTTAATGGTTTACATCATATCATTCATCATTTAGGTGCATCACCATCAATAGCATATATTTTACATTTAGTAATCTTTCTTACCATTTTCACTCTAAAATCAAGTAGGTTTTATTAATTGATTCAAAAATGATATATTAAAATGAGCTAGACTGATAATCTAGAGGTCTGTTCCATCTAAAAGTATCTCATAACCTTAGACATTCCAATGTTATTCCAAGTTTGAAGCAGATCTGAGCAATCTACTTCAGTAGGGTCAAACATGGGTTTCTAACAATTCTAGCATGCCTAGTGGGACCAATTATTTATAGGATTTAGAGTACATATATACAAATTTGAGTATATTAGAAATATTCAAAGGTGCCAGATTTATATTTATAGGCATTTCATTCCAAGAGTGGTTACAAGATCTTCCTCAAAAGGGAAAGAGACTGAATTTAATGAGTTGTATTTTCAATCAAAAAAGGAAAAGAAGGATTCTTAGTCGAATCCAAATCCTACACCACCTATTTCTCCTATATTTACCCAAATAACTCCCCCTATTCAAACAAATAATTTTCAACCAAAATTTTTTGTAAAACCTCTACCCTAAATGGCTATTCCTAGAAGACAAGCTTATATGTCTTTCAATGGTGACTGCCCCCTTAACATCAATCAATTTGATGATATTTTAGTTCCTACCCTAAGGAGCCTTCCTTAATTTATAGAATAAAATACAATTAATCCTATTGATAATATTTCATATATCTAATATATTTTTAGTGCATAATGTGACTCATGAAAATGTGGCTATGAGGTTATTGGAAACTTCTTTCAAAGTCAAGGTACTTCAATGGTACAAAGCTTTGACACCTGAATCCATTAACACTTGGGATGATTTTGGATAACTCTTTTGTAATAAATTTTAAGGAAAAACTAATCATCTTTCATTAGTGAATTAAATTACTACAATCAAGAGGTTTCCTCATTAGTTTATGGTGGATTTCAATTACAAGTTTCAAAAACCCTAGAATAGTATTATTATAGTTATCAAACCCACTCCTAAATATTCATTCTTGTACTATGTAAAAGTTATTAATTTATATGTGGTAGTTATGATCTAATACTTTAGAGGAAATAATTTGATAGAGGCTTATGAAGTATCCATAAGGTATGAAAACTAACTAATACAGGCAAGTAAATTATTTCCTAGACCACCTATGCTTTTGTTTCTAGAGATTCATCCTCTTGTGCCTATTGTTGCTCCATTACTAGACTCAAATAGTCTTCACCAAATAGAGGGTAATTAGTTAGATATATTGGGAAATATAAAGAGTGCACTCAAGGCTTAGAATAATATGTTGGTAGCTTTACAAAGGTATAAAGTTCCACCTTATAGGCCTTACCAGGATCTTAACTAATCTTATTAGTATAATAGGCCTCCTTATGAACCCAATCAATAAGGACAAGGGTAGAATACACAATCAAGGCCATAAAATTCTTACAATCCTAATGTTGTAATTAATTTTAGATCCTTGGTTCCAACTCAAAGCAATTATGCTCAAGAAGGCCAATGGAACAATCAGTGGGATCAATCAAACAACATGGCAATGGATCCAATTGGTGAAGTTACCCAATAATATTTTATGAAATAAGGGTCAACTCTTCCACCACATTATAATCAACCATGTTCACAACACAAGGAATATTCTCTACCACATGGATACATTTCTTCTTTTACTCAAGCTGAGGTATCAAATCACCATGGATAAGGTAGTAGTAAAGTACCTACTAGAACTACTTTTGTTAGTTTTCAATAAGGTGAGAATTATTTTTATCAGATGGTAGGAAATAAAGTATAAAACATGTCCAATGTGGATAACTCAATTAAAACTCATAAAATATCTAATAAAAGGGTAATTTTTGATGGTTTAGGTCCTAAAAGGTAGCTTCTCTTCCTTCTCAACAACCTCAAAAGACCATTAGTTAAGATGTACCTCAAAATTCATCAACTCAACAAATATAAGATGGTAAGAGGTTGAAATTGAAAGGTCCTTTCATTTCATAATTCACATAGCATTTAGGTATCACTTATGCTCCTAAATTATAGCCTAGTATAGCCACTTATCCTCTTAGTGTTATGGATCAGATGAAGAAGGCCTTTATTTCAATTTCTATGTGGTACACATTACTAATTCTAGGTCAAAAGGACTTCCTATAAGATATCTCAAAGCTTGATATTTCAAATAAACAACTAAAAAGAGTTAGTGTTGTTATAAAAAATTATAATCAAGTTATTAAACCTCAATATATAAAGGTGAATAATCCACCTCCATTTTATCTTTCAGTTACAATAGGATATTATGTTTTTCATAGTTGTAGGATTGACAATGGGGGTAGTACCTCTACCATGACTAAATCAATACTTGATAAGCTAGGACTTCAATATGAGCCTCATGAAAAGGGATTTTTTAAATTTTTATGGGTATATTACTAATACCATGGGTGTTATTAGGGACCTTAAGTTCATACTTTATGTTTGTCCTAATTTTACCATTTCACAAGATGTAGTAGTTGTTGATCTTTCACTCTAATTTGCCTTATGTTTATCTATAGATTTCACTACTAAAATAGGGGATATATTTATTATAATTTATAATAAATGATTTTTAGAACCAAGAAAGGAATAAAGGTCACTATAAGGTTTGAAACTTTATCCAAATTCCTTTTAGAACCTTATATGCTTAATTTGTCAAATGTGAATTGTACTATCTCAGAAGAAGATAAACATTTTAGTGATCAAGAACCTTTTAAATCACTTGAAGGTATACTATATATAATATTTGATGAGTGGGAAGTTTATAATCATGAATATTATCCTTAAAAAATCATTGAATAATCATATTTTGGTGTCTACTACATTCATGAAGAAGGTGACATAATGCCTAGTCTCACTACCACAACACAAGATCAGTAAGGAGTGTGGAATTTGTTCTTTAATGGATCTATATCAAATAATGGGAGTGGGGATGGTGGTATGATTGATTATCCTCTTAATCAAATTTTTTACTCTTTTTTAATATTTAAATTTAGTTGTACATCTAATACTATATAATATGAGGCTCTCATTCATGGTTTATAGTGGGCAAGAAAGAGGGGTATTAAGCTTCTACAAGTGAAAGGTGACAGTGAATTGGTAGTGTAAAATGTTAGAGGTATAAGTGAATAAAATAATCCACTTATAAATTCCTACAAACATATGTTTTGGTACCTTATGGAATAATTCTATGCATTTGGCATTCTCTCCATTCCTAGAGGATCCAGTCAACATGCAAACAAGCTAGTTATCATTAAAGCACAATATGACATTTTTTATCATCTCAAAGACACTAAAGAGAAGTACCAAATAAATTTTTTATGTATACCTTCAGTTTTTATTAATGAGGTAAGTTTTAAAATTTTTGATAGTGACAAACAGATTGCCTATTTCTTACAAAATGTGGAATTCTGTCTAAAAAATCATGACTAGTTGTAATGCTAGTATGAGGACCAGATTGTATAATTACTATATAATAAGATAAATAAGGGTTTGGTGACTTTGAAAATAATTTTCAATGAGGATTATAATCTAATAAAATATAATTTATTCATCGCTACTAGAAAATAACATTATGAGTAAATTGCCATAGTTGAAGACAAACTACTCAAGCTAGGAAAAGTGAACACTAAGAATGAGAGAAAATATTTTAGACCATTGTGAAAAAAGTTTATGGATGTCTTTACATGTAAATATTTTTATTTTAAATGTTTTTATCCAAGGTTATCAAAACATATTATTGATCTTGAAGAGGATTCCAAACCTGTGGAACAAAAGTAAAGGCTAATGAACCCCAAGGGTGAGATCCTCATGTGAAAAGATTTTACAAATATGATTGAATCCAATATAATCATTCCCATAAAACATTATACATGGGTTATAAATCTTTCACTTGTGAGGAAAAATAATGGAGAGATAAGGTTATGTGTATATTTTATAGATTTCAATAGAGTGTCATTGAGAGATCACTACCCTCTTCCCTCCATGGATCAAATTTTTCAAAAAGTTTTAGGTTCAAAAAGTTTCTCTATACTTTATGGATAATTAGGGTATAATAAGATATTGGTGAAGGATCAAGATAAATAAAATAATTACTTCAAAAATAAGTGGTGTACCTAATCATATAATAAAATTCCTTTTAGACTCTCAAATGTTGGAGTTACATTCCAAAGGACAATGGATGTTACTTTTTAGATGCGCTTAACTAAAATGGTAATTATTTATATTAATGATATTATTGTGTTTTATAAATAGACTAAATATCATTTAACACATTTCATATTGTTATTTTATAGGTTTAGACAATTTGGGGTCTCTTTGAACCCCAAAAAGTGTATCTTTATAGTGCATGAGGGAGGACATCTTGGACATGTTGTATCCAAGACTAGAATTTCTATTGATCCTGAAAGAAAAGAGGAAATTATTGATTTATATTTTCCTAGAAAAAATAATGGATTGAAAAGCTTCTTGTGAAATATCAATTACATTAGGAGTTTCATACCTAGATTTACATAATTGGTAAGGCCACTAAGTCACATGCTTAAGAAACATCAAGGTTTCACATGGAGCAAAGAAGGTAAGAATTTTTTTGAGACCATTAAATAGGATATTATCCAATATCCTAATTTTATCAATCCTAATTATACTAAATATTTCTTCATGTATGCCTTATCCACATGTGATACAATTTCTACCATGTTTATACAATAAAATAATGAAGGATTGGAGCCACCCATTGCTTTTCTCAATCAATCATTGGAAGGATATGAATAGAAGTATTAATATGTTGAAAATAATGTGCTTGTTTTTATAAGAGGCTTGAAAAAATTCATAAATTTAGTCTCCATCAACAAGATCATTTTGATGGTAGTTCATCCTAATGTGAATAATTTTATCCTTAATAAAGACTTAAGTGAAAAGAGGGTTGGTTGGATCACGAAGTGCATGGAATATAACATTTAAGTGAAGGTTAAAAATATGGTTAGAGGTATATAATTTTTTTAACACCTTAAAAATATGTTTAATAATAAAAATAAGTGATTTTGATAATTCAAGACACTCAACATGAATTTTCAATTGTCTCTCCTTCTAACTATATACAAGACATAGAAAAATTACTCCAAATAGGAGAGTGTCCTATGGGATTAAATGGAATAAATATGAGACACTTCAAGATGAAATATATAACTTACATCCTAATTTATGTATTAATCTTCAAGAAGGACATTAGAGGTATGTTATTTGCATGTGTTGAAACTAGTCAAATAGACAAATTATTAGACAAATTTCATGATGGGACTTTAGGAGGCAATTTTTTAGCCAATACTATAGCATAAAATATCATAATATCTATTTATTTTTATCCTACCTTATTAAAATATTCACATTAATGTATTAGAAGATGTTCTAGATGTGAAATGTTTACCAAAAAATAGAGACTAGCTTCTATGCCTTTTAAACCTATTCAAGTTGAGTAGCCCTTCATGAAATGGAGCTTAGAATTCATTGACATTATTCATACACCATCAAGTGCTAAAAATAATTTTATTTTGATAGCCACATATTGATTTACTAGGTGGTTGGAGATATTTGCACTCAAGAAAGTAAATGAGAACTTAGTTTTGGAGTTCTATGATAGCCTAGTCACTTATTTTGAAGTCCCTTCAACCAACATATCAGATAATGATTTATAATTTATTATTGAAAAGGTAGGTGAATGGAATCTTGATCATGGTATTTATCTTAAATCTTCATAAAATTAATATCTATAGGGTAATGGACTAGTATATTACACCAACAAGAATCTGATTAGGTTTAGCAAGAGAATAATGGAAGACAATCAAAGAGGATGGCATACCAAGTTGAAGACTTTCTTATGGGAAAATATAATCATTATAAATGAGGCCATGGGTCACTCTCCTTATATTTTAGTTTATGTTAGATAAGTAAGGCTGCCCATTTAATTGTAACTTCTAGTTTTGGATCTTGAACATCAACTAGAGCTTATGGAGAGTGATGCAATAGAGGTAAAAATAAATGAAATGAGAGAGTTAGAGGAAACAAGAGACAATGATATGCATAATATATGTTAAAAATAAGAGAAATTAAAGACATTATTTGACAAAATAGATTCATACAAGAATTTTTAGCAAGATAAAATTATACTCAAATGGGATGAAGGTTATGTTAAACTAGGAAAACATTCCAAATTTGATAGCCTTTGGAGTGGCCCATATGTTATTATTTATTTTAAGGAAATTAATTCTTTCCAATTTTCCAAACTAAATGGTGAATAACTCCCTATTACTATCAATGGGATGTTCCTCAAGTATTTCTATTAGGAGAGTCATCCTTTTATACATAGTTGTAGTTTCATTCCTTTAAGTGAGTATTCTTTGTTATTTGTTGTTTTATTTCAATTTTTAGTTATTGTTTCCTATTTTTCCCATGTTTGTTTGTTTTGTGTCAAGTCTATAATTTTTGATAGTTTCATAATGTAGTCTGAATTCTAATATAGTAAATAGATTATGAATTTTTTTGACCACCAGGCTGGTCAACCCCTATGAATCACCAAAAATGTTGGTAATTTATCTTATCAATGCTAAATACCAACCTCTAAAATTTAAAACTTTTCATGGCCATCATAGTGTTCTTAACTATCAAGTGAAGAGAGAGTTATTTCAATGTCATGTCAATAGTGTCAAGTGTCATCATAAGGTTTTAATAGAGAATTCAAGTAGGTTTTGTGATCTAAAGTGCTTTTATGGAGATATCAAAAAGGTGGCAACTGATGACTCCTATATATACTCAGTATGTTCAAGCATAATGATTTATAAGTCTTAAATGGAGGTAATGAACATACATAAAAGTCTCATGAAGAGATAAATTGAAGGTAATAATGTACTTTTCTATGTTATTCATTAGCATCTTCTTATGAAGTTATGTATATAAGGTAAAAATTAAAGGTTTTATATTAAAATTATTAAATTATATGTTTAAAGGCCATTAAGTTCCTCACAATACTTTGAAACACCTTCAAACTGATGTAATTACCTTAATTATAGGGTTACATGCATTGAAAATATCATTTCATGCAAGTTAAAGCATGGAAAAGACATATAATGAGATCAGACATGGAAATTCTTGCTCCATAAGGATGTAAAATGACTTATATTTTTTTATAAAAATATTTTTGACTTAAACTAGCACTTTAAGGCTTTAAGTTAAAAGAACAATGAAAGAAAGGAGATTTTTCATGTATTTTCATGTAAAAGTATGAACTTGTACAACACATTATGTAAAATAGGAATAATGATCTTGAAATAAGATTTATCATAGGTGTTAAAAATAATTTTAAGGAAAAAGGATATAATATAGGCCCAAAACCAGTTCCATCTAATCATCTAGATGCTTTGCACATAGTAAGATACCTTTAGGTTTATAGGAGGTACGAATATGAGAGAGAAAATAAAGTATAAAATTTTGTGAAGGGAAACGGGTCTCAAATATCTTATAAATATGGTAAGTGGTTATCACTTTTGTCTTCTCTCCTTCATGAACCATCCTTTTTAAGTCAAGGCACTCACTATGTCTCCTTCATCCAAGTAGGCAATCGATTTTCTATTTTTCTCTTTATTTGAGCATCATAGTAGAAAAATTAAAGTTATTAGAGTTTTCTAGGATAATGACCCACCTTTATATCTCATTCATCAGTTATTTTCCACATGTGTAAGGGTCATAAGGAGCTCAAGAAGGCATAACAATGCAAATCTACAGTGTACAAGCATATGAAAAGAGTTTATACAGTCCAAGAGAGATAAGAAACATCAAGATTTATTGGATTTTGATTTGAAAGGGTTTCATTCATGTTATATGTCCCTCATTAAATATTCTAAAAATTGTATTCGAACATTCATAGCAAATAAACCATTAATCACTCTCAACATCTTCATGAGGTCTTAGTTTAGCAATGTTTAAGGTTTATTAGCACTTGTTAAAGATCTTAATAGACTCTTAGGTTTCCATTTTGGCACCATATGTTGGTTAAAATGTCTCCAAAATGATATGTCTTTTTGAAAATGTGATTATGCCTACTTAAAACCCTAAAAATGGTCTTGACATACACTTTTATTCTCGTAATCACCTTCAACTTGTTCACTTCCATCTCAATATCTTCTCACTATTTTTTATTATTACATAAACCTATCTTTTCATTCCATTCTTAGTTTAATGGTTTCCCATATTCCATCAAAATATCACCACCTTCCCTTCCACTTAATTTCACCTCATTAAAGTACCATCAAGAAAGATTCAAGGTTGTTGAGCATAACATGGTTATGGAGATGTGTTTTGAAACCATAAAGCCTATTAGGAATCATTACCTACAACCAATGAAAGTTTATGATAGTCAATATTTTTCATGAAGATAAAAAGGAAGGAAGGACTTCAAGATATCTCTTTCAAGGTCTTATTCCGGTCCTATCTCATCAAGTTGCATAGGGAGAAAGGGATCATGTTCACATTTTTTGACCTTCTCAATGTCTAGCTCCACATATTCCGTACAAACTATAGTCACCCACAATAATGCTAAAAGGAGATCAATCAAATTCATTATGGAGATAATATTGAAACCTTAATTGAAATCATAGATATGATAGATAATTAAAATCCTATTTATCATTGGGAATCGATCCAATATCTTCTAAGAAAGATCATCAAGTTTAATTAGGGTCAATATCTTATGAGGAAGGTAATGTACATTAAAGGCTTTCAAAAACACAATCATAAGCCAAATGAGTGGGAAAATAAATGAAATAGACCTTAAATTAAGGTTTTTTAAACTAATGGAGATCATATCATCACTATATTAGGACTCATAGCTATCTTGTGACCTTTCCAAACTCTCTAAGCATCCAAAAACCCTTTCAAAATCTGTAGAAGGGCCTAAACTTGGTGCACAGTCAAGTATATGATAGGGAAAGCTATGTTTTAAATAAGATGGAATGATGATAATAATAATATCATATGATAAAGATATGGATATGATATTTATATCAAGGTCAGAACTTAAGTGAGAATCAAACTCAAACACTTCAAATATCATAAGAATGTTCACTTATAACATGGTCATTTCAAACCTTAAAGGCTCTTAAAGTATATTAATCCAAAATCAAAGCTCAATAATGTGAGAAATATTGTCATGTATTTAAGATCAATGAGTTTCTATGAGGTTTGTGAGTTACATGGTATGGTGTGATGATTTATGTTAATCCTTGAAGTTCTAATGACACAAACACACTATCATTGACCTCATGACATCCACCTACAGCTATAATAGAGGACAAATCCATGTCATATAGTCAAAAACTATCTAAAATTATAGTTTAAGATTCATTCACTCAAGGAGATAGGATTTTTAATTCAACTCTATATTAAAATTATGATTTGACATCTTCAAACTTGTATCAAAGGTCATGTCCTCTATTACAAAACCATGAGGTACACATGCCTGTACAAACTAAGATTGTGTATATCTTAAGAAAACCAATTTAAGAGTCAATATCCTTGAGGAAAAGGTTATATAGTATATTTAAAGTGAATTTATAATTTTTAAAATCACCAAGAGATGACAAAATGGCTACCAAACACTTCCAATTTCTTGAAAATCACCTACAACAGTGTAATGATAATCATATCATTTTGAGTTTTCTTGAATAAGCATGGTTTGATGATGAGTAAAATAGTTCAATAAGTGAATAAATAAGAGGTTATTAAATAAAATATGTATTTTAATGTCCTATTAAAATCTTATTCATGATCCTCAAGCATATATATAAGGTGAAATGAAGAAAACTTGGTCTTAAGGCTTGAAGCATAGGTAGCCTACTAGTCAATTTTGGTAAAAAGCACCTATAGTACTTTATATTTAAAATACAAGTATTAAAATTGGTATATTTTTTCATCATGACTATATATGCATACCTATGGTCTTGGTGAGGTCATTTTAAGAGTGAAACTATCCACTATTTTAACACACTTAACCATCTATTCGTTGACAGTCAAAGAAGGATCTATACATAATTCTTGAAGTGTTATAAGGTTTGATAGAGGATTTTAAAATCATGGAATGTTTTTTTATGATTAAAAATGTGATTTTAAATCTAAAAAAACATATTGAGATTGATCACACTCTAATTCCATGTAAACCATGCCGTTGAGGGCTAAAATAAGTAGGCAAACTCAAAACCATTGAGAGACAATCACCATTTTGAAATATTCATGGGATTTATATTCATTTGATGAGAATCGGGATAGTGAAGAGGATAATTTAAACCTTTAATGATGTGTTTAAGTGGATGGAATAATTTTTTTTTTCATGACTCCTAAAGCTTCTTTCTTACACACACACTCATCCACAACCACGTGAAACACAACTTCACCATGTATAAATCTATACCCAGCCTTTTCATGGGAGATTATACTTATAATATTTGATAAATGGGTTAATTTAATCCATATTCATGGAAATTAGTATCTCATTAGGGGTTTGTATGCTATGAAAAAATGTTAAGAAGATATGGACCCCTAAAACCCTTATAAAACCCTAATAACCACCATATGGAAGAAAGAATCCAAATTATGCATAAAAATTATGGGTTGGATCTATAAAATTAATTTAATAGTATTATAAACTCTCTTTATAACCTCCATGACCTATTGGTTGACATGTGTAATACTCATACTATATGAACTAGGATAAACAAGGTTGTTTTGAGCTTGTAAGAAAGAAAATAAAGGGTAATTTCATATTAAATGAATTTGAGAAGAAATATGGGGTATGAAAGTTCCTCAAGAACACTAAAAATCCATATAAATGGGTCATTTTGGTCATTTCCATAGGTAGATAGGTATGCAAGTTAGGATAAAGAAGTATGTTCATGCAGGGTAAAGAAGAATGGATTGATCGAGCCATTACCATGACTCAAAATCATAATTTATAGGTTATTAATATTATATATATAACAAAATATCATTTAAAACTCATCATTTAGTAATAGTTTTGAACAACTATGCATACTTGTATGCCCAGTTCTTGACATCACTAGAAAAAACCATGAAGAAGGGGTAGTAAGAGCTAAATTAAAGTCATGAAGTTACTTAAAATCACCATAAACAATATAATTAGGTAATAAGAGAGATGAATAACAATTTTGAGCCATAAGATAAGCATTATCATTGATCATCTTGGCCAAAGAACACCAAACACTGTATAGAAAGCATGTTTTCCACTTTAAGTAGTGACTTCACATGTTCATCAATTTTTCATGGGAATATGAGGACTTTGGGGGAGTTATATGGAATAATAAACTATTTTTTTATGGAATTGGTTTAGGAATTCAAGGCTTAGGATTTATAAATAATTTTTGAGACTGAACTCTCTAAAACCTTGCAAAACCATACTACATACTTGTTTGTGAAGAATTGAAGAATTATGAATCAAAACTAATTTAAACCTCCTAACTACCACCTAGATAATCAATTAAACTATGATATAATCATTACCATGATTATTTATTATATTTATGTTGTACAAACATGGTAGAAAATAGGATTTTGAGAATAAAAAGTGCATAATGAGAGGTACAGGGAAATTTAAAGAAATTCCAATAATTGTTGAGAAAATATTGAAACTTTTTATTCCTCCTAAAATAATCATATGATCATAAATATTCCTAAAATTTCCCTTGATATCTCATCCAAAATACTGAGTTTGTAGGAAATTAAGGACAAGTTGACCTAGTCAACTAGTTTGACTAATTTGTAGGTGTTGCTTACCAAGGAGGACTCATTTCATGATATGATTAAATTTATCATGTCTTAAATTCACCATATTTTTATGTTTTAAAAATTATATGAAAGTTCTAATGGCCATCAAATATAGTAGTTAGGTTAACAGGCCTAATTTGGCTAAATAGATCTATTTACTCAATCAAGTGAAATGAATATGGTATACAAGATTGTTTATGTGAGATAATGTGGATTTTAAATACCATAAAAATGATACATATCATGTAATAATTACCCTTCATGTCATCCAAATTCTTAAATAATCATTGAGATTAGTTATCCGGTCTTCAACTCATCCAATCACATACAAAACACATTTTGAATTCCAATGCATGAGTTAACTCACCTAAAGTGGAGTTTCATGATAAAGATATGGTGTATAATGATAAATAAGGAGTTTGGAAAAGTAAAATATGGACCAAAAACTCATTTAAATTAAAAATAACTCATGTAAGGAGCATCTAACACACTAGACATTGAGAGAAGTCTTAAGGACTATTTATTACAAACTATAACTAAAGTTGTATTTGAGTTGATGATTAGTTAAATTATTCCTCTATAATTTATGAAAAATTGGCTTGGATTCTTCTATTTTTATATATATTCAATCCTTTAGGCCATTTTTATGATCCCTTAGGCTGTTATACAGAACCTATCTAAAATTCTAGCTTGCACCTAAAGTCAATAAAGAAAGCTTGTTGCAGATTCATTCATGGTTGTTAGTGTGTTTAATGATTATTTATTTGTAGATAAGTGTGATATTTATCTCCTTTTTTAGGCCCTTTCTTAACCTAATACTTTTATTTCATCCTCTATAGGTCACCTGAAGTGTTAAAGAATAGAAATTATGTTAAATAATATTAGTATGTAGTGTCTTCAAATACCTTCATTCCTCTACCTTTAATTTACAAACCTTCTATCAAACCATCATTTTAAACACTCATGTTTAGGATTTTCATAAGGAAGTATTATTTAAAAGTTTCTCCATTTTTATTCACAAGTGTGCCAAGTTCAAGGTTTACATAGTATCTTTCATCATTTAGGTGCATCACCATCAACAACATAGATTTACCTTTTAGTAAACTTTCTTACCCTTTTCACCCTATTATCAAGTAGGTTTTAGTAATTGATTAAAAACTAACATATTCAAAGGATATAGCATCATAATTTATAGGTTTTGTACATCCATAAGTATCCCACAACCTTAGACCTTTCTAATTTTAGTATAGTTTTGAAGTAAATCTTAGTAGTCTACTTCATTAAGGTGAAACTTGGGTTGATAACAAGACTATGGAGAAGTTTGTAGTCTACTAAATAGACATGTTAAAATAGATGTTTTCATACATATAATGGATGAATTTAATGAGATAAACATAACCAAATTATTTATATTATGTATGGATTACAGTTAGTATGGTCATAATAGAAATTATTATCTTAGGATTAAAATTATGGAGTTGTATAAGATTTGTCACATAGTCAAATACCCCAGACTAAATTTAATTTACTATAACAATATATATAAATACCACATAACATGTATTGTAGTTTTTTAAAATGTCATACTCATGGTTAAAACAAATTAGAATTACTCTAGGAGCTAAAAGAGGATCTCACTAGAAATGTTTTACAATTGTTTAGTAGATTCCAGCTACAAGACTAATAATTCCAAGTCTAGCTATGGAAAATAAATCAACTATGTAACTTATTCCTAGTTATAAACATTAATATCCATGGTACTTAACTCCCTAGTCTCCATGGTATCAAATTCATAGTATTTGTAGTACCATCCTCAAGGTATCATATGATGGATATCACAATCACCTCAATATTAGCTAGGATGGACAACCTCATCCTCCTAGTATAAGAAGTCTTGGAATTATACATCACCACTATTTTAATCTATATGGGCTCCACCTTTCCCTCAAATAAATAATGTGGCATACTAAGGAAAACATAAATAAGGATGGGGTTATAGAGGTGAATATCATAGAGACTATAAAGGAGGATATGAAAGAGGAAATCAAAATTGGGGGTAAGACAATAGATAGGGTTGATAGCCTATTATTTTATATATGTGAAGTGAATAATACCAATTCACGCAAAAATATCCATGCAACCCATAGATAAATATCTATTGTGTTTAATATTTTAAATTATATAAGTAGAACCAAATAGAGGACTAACTAATATTAGATAAGTCAATAAAGGATAAACTAGTGAATAATGTGAATATGGTAAATGTGAAACCCAAAGACCCTATGTATCTATAAGTTATGACTCAAAACCAATATAGGTAACAAGTGTTACCACCCTCAGATATGTTTGAATAACCTTTGATAAATAATTTTTGATAGGATAAATACCCATATCCTATAAAATAAAAGGTTTTGATGTCTAAAGTCACATAATTACTAAAAATTATCTAAATCTATAATTACTTTAAAGGGGATCTTATAGTCATATATGCACATATGTATTGTAAAATTGATGACATACTATGTCAAGATGGAGTAATGATAGATTTTATGTACTTGTCAAAACTAGTAATCACTCTATGTAATGAAGAGATATCATAGAACATCACCAACATGTTGCATAATATATTAGACTATGCAAAAAGGGGACATAAGTAAATTAAAAGGGTATATTGGTATATAAAGACTAAGAATCCATGGGATTTTGTTTCTCATATGGATATTAAACTATCTACGTATGAATTAACAAATTCTATCTTCAATTTTAGAATCACAGTAAATATGATTCCTTGGTACACATGGGAGGCCATTAGATGACTTGCTCTATCCTACAATCTAGTTACATTAAATCTTGTAGATTATATAAGTGTATATCCCATTGGGAGGTTAGAAGTTTTAAAAATCAAATTTGTTGATATCATTCTCTAAGGTGACTTTGAATTAAATGGAATGAATACCAATAAAAAACATTACCCTATGTTGATCATAAAAACTGGGAATATGATGGTCAAATGACCATTAATAAAGTGAAAATATACTAGATCTCACCAAGGAGGTAAGATCATAATAATTCCATTTCAAAAAACCTAGAGTAATGCATACATCATTCTAAAAGATCCTACTTCATTATATGAGTATGGAGATAACATTTGGTTTAAAATTGGCATGTAACCAAAAGAGTGGGCTTGAAAAAGTAGAGGGTTTGCTAACTTTTCACAATAGACATTACTAGCTCTATAATTTTAGTATATAGAGTAGATTACATACAAACCTATCAAAAACATGGAGAAATTTCCCCAGTTCCAAGTGGAAGGATGTAAATCTTGATATGTGTGATCTCCAACAAAATTAGAAGTGGATTTAATGTACCAAATTCAATTGATATGGATTATATAAAGCCCACTCATGATGTTAGTCTACCTTGGGAATATTAATCTTCACTAATAAGTGATTCAAATACCCATATGTTAAATTGGGTGAGATAAGACCTTGAAATGAGACCAATGTGAACTATTTTTGCTATAAAACAATAATTACCTCAATACTTTTCAATTGAGAACTTGGGCCAAAATACATAGATTAGAGAAACATGTTCCAAATATAGATCAACAAGTTATTTTGTTAAATGATTCAATAAGTTTTATTATTGTGACATGGTGGGTGGTACATAGGTCAAATCCATTACATGGGAAGATGCTTTTAAATTATTGTGAGCTTGATTTCAAATGGCACCTATAATCATGAGTCAACAGACATTTTTCATAAAATGATGGTGCCCTAAAATGCATATTCATATATGTGTATAAGTATGGTATTCATAGGGTATGGAGCCTAGATATGAGGTACATGTATTTAGCTATAACCTAGTTACTCTTCCAATAGTTTGGTACATGCACTAGGAATGTAGATGAGAAACTAAGACTTGACCATAAATCCATTACGATTTTATTCAAACATTTTCTTTTATATAAGATAATCCCAAGTGTATAAATTTATTGAAAAATTGAATATGTTTTGTCATGGAAACTTAGGGGATCTAATTAATTCTCAATACTACTATTCACATGAGGAAGTAGATATAGACTTTAACATGGCTCTAAAAAATTACAAGACTAGTAAGTAGAAAGAGTGGTTTTAATTAAAACCTTGTAATAATATCTATGACAATGAAGAAAATATAGACTCAAATGATAACAATGAGGGCTTGGATTTGAATGGTTTTTTTTTAACTTTAGTGAGAAGTAGAGGAATACAAATCTGAAGTTGCATAGAAAACTAAAGATGAATAGCTACAAAATTTACATATTTAGAAGAAATAAGGGAAAAGGAAACTATGAGACTATATGCCAAGTTGGTCCAATAAGATATTTCAAAAATCATAATAAAACTTTAGAGGGAAAATTGGTACTGGGTCTATGCCAAATCTTGTGACTTTGGGTGACTATTGGAAATAACAAGAGATATAAAAATCTCTTCAATTACTATGTTATTATAAAGGTGTGTTCTCAACAAAGTTTTTCTAAGTAAATGGTGTACACCTTAATTGGGAGAGATGAACATATAACTCAATGAGTGTATAAGACCTATCAAGAAGTGTCCATACAATATAAAGTCTAATACGAAGCTTAAAGCTATGTCTAAAATTGACCAAATGTAAGAAGGATTATTTATCTAGTAGAAAAATTAGACTTGGTAAGTCTAATGGTTTTTCAACCCAAAAAGTGAAGGGAGATTTGAGTTTATGGGGACTATAGGGAATTGAATGATTCTTATGTTAATAATCCATTTATAATTACTTTAAAAGATGAAGTTATTATTTAAATCACATGGAACAATTTTATTATTATATGGATGAATTTAGTGGCTACCATTAGATATAAACTACATCCAAATATCATGTTAAAATTACATATGTAACAAAATTGGGATCCTTAACTTACAAGGTAATTCCATTTTGTTTGAAGAAATATTATACTTTTTTCTATAGTGTTGTTGTCATTAAATTCAAATGTGTCATCTATGATTTTATAGAAGTATATATTGATTATCTATTTTATTATCTTTATTTAAAGAACATTTTTCTAAGTTGTGACTCATGTTATAATTATGTCAAACTATGTGCATCACTTTGGATTTGAAGAAGTGTTTGTTCTTTACATCATTTCATATTTTCTTGGGTTACATAGTATGTAGTGATGGTATTTTGGTTGATCAAGAAAAAATTACAATAATTGTGAGTATGCCACATCCTAAAATATCTATTAAAGTCCAATCATTATTGAGACATATAGGATATTACTGCAAGTATCAAAGGGTTTGTTACTATATCTTCCCTAGTGGAGAGACTATTATGCAAAGATACAAAATTTGAATGGAATGTTGAGTGTCGAGCATATTTTTTGTATTTTAAGTAGAGATTGGTAATGGCCCCCAATATTGGTATTTCCTAATTATATTAAGCCATTTCATGTACATGTAAATGCTTTGGTAACTATATTAGGAGTTGTATTGGATTAACTATTAGATATAGGTTTTGATCATCCCATTCACTTTGTTAGTAGTAAATTGTCAACAAAAAAGAATAATTACACTACTACAGAGTGATAGGCTCTGGATATGGTGTTTTTACTACAAAAAATAGGTATTATCTATTAATGACACCATTTAAATTCTTTATATCTGGGTATCTAATTTTATTCCAAGAATTATAGTTTAAGATCAATATTCAACTTGGAGGATAAAATGTGGGACCAAATCATCTTAGGCAAATAAATAATTATGAGGATCTAAAATAATTTAAATATGAGTCACTAAATGCACCCTTATTTAGAGTCTTTGTAATTATATAGAATATGGAGGACAACCAATTTCCTAGAATAAGGAATTTTTCTTAAGCACTATGTTGACAAAGATAAAAATCAATTGATCACATGAGCCATACCATTTAGTATTATCATTGGGATTCTATAAAATATTCGTAAGGATGATGTGTTATAAAGAGAGACCTTAGATCATGAGAGACCATAATTTTTGGAAGAGGCACATCAGGGAATCACATGAGGACACTTTATAGGAAAATCAACTATGAGGAAGATATTACAAAGTGGTCTATGATGGCCTACCATGTTCCAAAATGTACACAAAATTGAAAATAACTATGACATTTGTTAATAAATAGGAAGTATAAACCAAAAATATGAAATTCCCCTAAACCTAATGTCATTAGTGCATACATTTTAATAATATGCAATTGAATTTTTATGACCTATTAAGCCAACAAGAAAAGATAATCATGCCATATGTATAATTACCATGATGGATTACTTCATAAAATGAATATAATTTGTTGTGACACCAAGTTGTAGTGCAAAATATGTAGCTAAATTTTTGAATGAGAACATCATAAATAGGTTTCATTGTCTAGTGATGTTTTTCAATGACAAAGGCATTAATTTCATTATTTTTACTTGTTAACCAAAATTGGACACTATTGATGAGTATCATTCAAAACTTTAGTCATCATGATTTTAACTTTGTTGATAACCATCATAAATGTCTTGTATTGGTCATGGATGGTCTCAATATGATAGGAATTATTTCATTATTACTAATTTTCAAAGCCTTATTAGAGGTTGTAGTTGAAAATAGGGTCAAGTCTTTTAGTCTTTCCATTAAGGTCGTTTAATATAGTCTTCTTCATGTGTCTACATGGATTAAGGTAGTTTTGATAAGGTTAAGGTTTGAGTGTGAATCCAAGGAAAATATTAAGCCATGATCAAAGAAGATGAATGATTTTCCCCCAAGTATAAATGTTTTCCAAGCCAATAAAATAGACCAAAGAGCATAAGTAGTAGGTTGACTACATTGCATTTTCAGGAAGTGTGGAGAAATTAAGGTAGTTTTGGAAATATTAAGGTATTCCATTTATCTTACAATTGTGATAAACTCCAATATAACATGATAATTATTATGAGAGATAAAATTTGAAGGTTTATATAATTGAATATGGGTATTTTAAGTCATTTAACATTTGTGCAATTTCATGATATATGTACTTAACCATACATCTCCAAAATATCTTGATACTACTTTTCCAACATTGGAACATCTTTGTAACCACCAATAAATCATTATATAATGGTAAAATAGGATATAATGAGGAATTTATAGGTTAAATTTGTTGAGCATGGTCTTAAGATGCATTGATTGTCACTAATGTCAAGGTGATCTTAGTACATAATGCATTAATGACAAAGTGATAGGTTCGAAGTGGATTTGAGAGTGTATATCATGTGTGTATGTATTTAAGGTGATTGATCATGTTTTAGGGGTCATATGATGGGTAAATAATTCTTAGGGTACCTGTGAAAGTGAAAAGGGTTAATTAGAGAAGTATTGTGAAGGTAGGTTTCCTAGTCATCTCAGTAAAACTTCCTGAGTAAGTAGATTGATGATGTCAACATTAGAATATGTGAAGGTGTCAAAAGAAAGTGGTCACATGGGTTTGTTCATATTTTTGTGTAGATTATGTGGTTAAAATTTAAGGTCTTGATTTTTTTTTTATAAAAAATATATAAAGTTGTAAAGTTTGCTTCCTAGGCATATTTATTTGTTTTCCATACTTAGCCAAATTTGCAATATCAAGTGAGAGTTGCAATTCAAATGTTTGAATTTACAAAGGAAAACCAATCAGTAGTTTTTTTAATATAAATATTGATATTTGATGAATTTTATGGTGATTTAAAATTATAAGTGGTAGATGAATTCAAGGATATCCAGGAAAATTGATTAAGAGGTTTGACTAATTGTACAATTGCAATTATTACATTGAGAGTTGATTTTTTTTTAATAAACCAGGGTGAAAATAAATGATTGTTTAAGTAAAAATATTGATCAAACCATTTTTTATAAAAATAAAAAATTAATTAGACTCCATATAGATAATCCTCTAAGTGATTTTTAGTTTTGACTATCCATACAAGTGAAGTTATTGTAGGTCAAAGTTGACTTCAATTATTACAAATTTTAGTAGGCTTCTTGCAAGGTGTTTATGAGACATTGAAGTATTAATGAAGTTTTATTATTTAATGGATGATTTTACATAGATATTTATATTTCCATCCATGTGTTTATTGTACATGGAAATTTTATATATAGCGAGTTTGAGCCTCTTTTGTGAAGACAATGTTTTTGGGATAATTAAGCCTAATAAGTCGTTAAGACCTAATGGAGGTTTGAGAGTATGAGATAATGATTTAATGTTTATTAAGAATTGATAAGTATAACATAGGATTAAATTAAAGTTTTTTAAACTAGTTTTGGTCATTGGTAAGGGCCATCTAGACCATAGTGACTCAAAGTGTTCCATGAAGGTGAATTAGGTCTCCATGAGACCTATTGAAGGCTTGAGGGCTAAAAGAGGTTTCATAAGGTGAGATAATGAATTATAGTGTTATATTATGTGGTAATAATAAATAATTATGGATTTCTTAATTTTTTTATATATTTGGTTAAGGTTTATTGGTATCTAAGTGTAGCTTGTGGCCTAATGGAGGGCTAATTGCTTAGGTCTTGCTTAAGCCTAGTGTATTATTTTGAGTGATTTGAAGCATGGTTGACCTAATGTGTTGATGTATATTGTATTTAACGTTTCATAAGATATATTTTTATGTTTATATAATTTTATATAATCCTTATGGGTTAAGGAAAGTGTTGTGGCCAACCAAGATTGATTAGAGACCAAAAAATGCATATGTAAAAGGCCATTTTAGACTCATTGTGTTAGGTAGACATGTGGCGTGTGAAGTGAATTGTGAATTTTAAAAAGGGTAAGAGGACATGAAAAATATCAAAAGTTAATTTTGAATATTTTATAATTGTATAACATTATTTTTTGTAGGTTATGAACAAGTAACCAAATTTGTTTCAAGGCTATTAGGCCTATTTTACTTTGGTGACCTAGTGCAAAGGTTTTGATTGTTAGATAATTGAGGAATGAAGTTAATGGTATGAGAATTTTAAAAAGTGTGTGAGGGAATAAAATTCATCATAATAATTTTTTTAACATTGAATATCTAACAATGGTTTTTAAAGTGATGAGATAATAGATTGCTTGTTTCAAAGCTAGATAGGCCTATTTGTCTCGGTGAGTGATATATAAGAAGAAGAGGATTGTATGAGGTAGAAAGGAATGTTTACAGGTGTTAGATCAAGATAATTATATAATAAAAATGTATAATACATCATATAATATGTTTATATTAGTTTATGGGTGATTGAGTTGGTGGTTGATCATCTAGGGGGTTGTAGCCTCCTTGCTAGTTGGTGATAGCTATAGGTCTAGTGGGTGATTGACAAAATTGAGGGGTGGATGCTCCTTGATTAGTTGGTTTTGATATGAATTGAAAAAATACATATATAGGTTAGTATTACAAATATTTTTCCAAGTGGGGTTTCTTCCCCATGAGGGTTTCCCACATAATTCATGTGTTATGCGCTTTGATCTTTCATTATTTTCTTTGTTCATTACAATGAATGGTTTATATGATTTATGAATACTTATGTTTATTGGTTTAGAGTATGAATAATTAGAATTGAATTTGATTTTATTGAATCAATTATTCACCCCCTCTTAGTTATTATTATTCCAATAAAATTAATATTAAAATGCTTTGACAAACTATACATTCATACAAGTCAAGTAAGACTTCATAATAACTTGGTTCATTCACCTCCACCTATCTAAGAAGCCATGATATGTAGATTTTTTAAGAAAAAAATATAATGGAGATTTATTTATATAGGTTATCCATTGAATATAAATGTACAATCCTCCCCAAGGATCATCCTATTCTCTTTAGACCCAAGTCCATGAAAAGAAGGGAATTGAAGAGCCAAATAAGGCAAAAACCTTATACATTTATCCATTAGTTTTCTTAGGCCTTCTTAGTCAGAGAGAGAGAGAGAGAGAGAGAGAGAGAGAGAGAGAGAGAGAGAGAGAGAGAGAGAGAGAGAGAGAGAGAGAGAGAGAGAGAGAGAGAGAGAGAGAGAGAGACCCTAGTTTCCTTATAATTTGTGGAATCATTTTTTTTATAGTCCCTTGGCTTTATGAATAATTGTTAAGAATTTAAGGTGCAAAAAGATGACTTCAATCCTAAAAGGTTCAATTTTTAAAATTTTCAAGAAATTATTGAGGCCCTTGGTCAAAATGGATGATTTAATGAGATAATTTAAGTCTCTACTATCCATATCACACCACTATCCAACATTTTTTTGGGATGTGGAAGTTTTGATAGGTTAAAATATCCATTTCCAAGAGCTATAGACCCATTTGAGAAGATATAGGCAAATCTTGGGTTAATTTTGTATTTTTTCATATTTAATTTATTATAAAGATATCTATAAAACCTTATGAAAAATTAAAATATAAAATATAGTGGATATTATAAACGACAAACCTAGAAAACCAAAGTCTTATATGTGAAAGGAGAGTTATAGGCCTGTGACTCAACAATGAGTTATCAAATGCATCTTTGGGAAAGTTTATTAATAATAAAATCTCAGCATACCCATAAATTTAAGTATTAATTATCAAAATTAACCAACATCTTAAGCTTATTCTAGTTTTGTACATAATAGAGATACTAAAGGCTAATGTAGCCATGTATTGTAGTAGACTATAAATCTATAGG
Organism: Torreya grandis; assembly: GCA_037957365.1. Classification (NCBI taxonomy): domain Eukaryota; kingdom Viridiplantae; phylum Streptophyta; class Pinopsida; order Cupressales; family Taxaceae; genus Torreya; species Torreya grandis. The sequence continues at coordinate 197,544 of JARHVA010004165.1, read as the reverse complement.
TGGGATGAACTGGGCAAGGTTTTTGATTAATAAATGATTTTTTTAAAGACTAAAAAGATATGATAGACCTAATATAATTACTTATACATTTTTATAGGCTGTGTGTAGAACTAGAATGGCCAAGATAGTCTCAAGAAGCATACACAAGTTTGTGCTAAGAAGGTGGACAAAGAATGTTAATATTTTTCATGAAATTTGGATTGTGAGAGCTCAATTTGAGTGTATAGGACTAATAAAAAATACTTAATAATATGTAAAACATTTATTTGAAGGTAATATTAAAAAACATCAGGTTTATTGAATTGAAAAGGGGCATAAGTTTGTTAAAGGCCTTGGAGAGCAATAGGTGATCTTGGGTTCATCTTCGAGAAACCAATATGAGATTGGTTTCTCATCTCTAAAAATGGTTCAAACATGCACCTTATATAAATTTTAATTCACACACTCATTTTTTTTTTGGTTGAATAAGGATATATATATTAATCTATATGTAATTAGTTATGAGAGAAATAGGCAGCTTGGAAATGGACTGTGTAACTTCAAGAAGCATGGCTGTGTTATCTTCAAGTGAGTATTAAAGGTAGATATAGACATTATATACATGAATAAATTCATAAATTATTATAATAAATTTTTAAATTATGTCACCATTGACCAATTGGACTCAAATATGACAAACCACAAGCAAGAGATAGCCTTAGTCTTATGAATACCTACATGCCTGTCATAGGCCTAAATGAAGATAAGACTAATATTATGGTTTTGGATAGAGGATAAAGAGGTTAAAAAGGCTATATAAAGTATGATTAAGGTTTTTAACCTTACTAAAATAATCAAAAATAATAGATGAATAAAAATATTTAAATTTATTGAGCCTAACACTCAATAAAACCCAAATGTACACTTGCAAGCTTGTCATAGGTAGAATTAGAGAAAATACACCTTTAGTGTAAAGTGAGGGGAAAGGTTTATTGAATTTAAATTATAGTATTAATTATACTTCCAATACTTTATAATACCACCAAAATTACAAAATACTAGTTGAAGAGGACCTATTCTCAAGGTGTACAATCAACAAGCCTAAACAATCATTTACAAGCCTATTCAATCAACATGAAGAATTTGATCAAATATTGGAAATTTTTTAAGAATTAATAATTATAGGAGTATAATAATATCTTTTTTAAATATCCTATGAATTTGGATTCATTTCAACATGGAGAAATGGTGATAAATGGAGGTGGTTTTGGTCATTCCCATAGGACTATTCACAAACCTTCACAAAGGCCTAATACAAGTTCCAATGAATTGAAAAGGTTAATTCCTTTAGGAAATAATTTTTCATGTCAATGTAAGTGGAATAGACATTACTAAGGTTCTTCCAACTCAAAACAAGCCTTTTCATAACCTTCATTGCCAAAGGTGAATTTTAATACATGTGAACTTGTACAAGGAGGTACATGAGATATTGAGCACATTTTGGAAGGAATGGTGGATTTTATACATAATATTCATGGTATCATTTAATAAATTAAATACCATAGCTTTATTTAATATCATTAAGACCTCAAGTGCATCTAAACCCCTCGTTAAACCCTAAACAAGACCCAATGGGTGTGATCATCTAACAAAGTGCCTAGAATGGATTGGAATGGTTTCAAAAAAACTTAGATGATATCTTTGCATCCAATAGGAATATAATATATCATAATTTTGGCACATGTGATCTGATGATGTACAAAAAATGGCTTAAGAAGCTCAATTTTTTGCCTTTTTTCAAGGTTTAAAGGTCAAGAAGTCATCCTAACCATTTCCAAGTGTTTTTTGAGCTAATATAGAATTGTTTTTATTCTCTAAAATTCATTTGAGAAGCTTAAAAAATTATAACATAGGTTATTAGTGGTCAATTAGGCTTAAATGATGAAATGTAACCAATATGGCCTTATGAAGGTAAGGTTATAGACCAATTACAAGACCTCAGAGATCAAAGGGATTTTCAAAGTAATTCATAAGCCTATAATGGCATCTATACAATCTTGGTGGATCATTAAATAGAGATAGTAATTCACTAACCTTAAAAAATACTTGAAGTTCCTATGTCATGAAGGTTCCTTTTCTCTTTATTATCACATAAATGTGAAAACTATAGCTGAAGGTGGATCTTAATGATTGAACAAAGGTTCTATGAACTAATATAATACCTTATTTGAAGTAAAAAACCATGGTGTAGGTCTCTAAAACCAAAAAATAGATTTTAACTGAAATTTTATACCTTGATAGCAAAGATAAGGCATGAGAGGAAGCCATAAAGTTCAATCTCAAATATAGTTCTTAAAGGATGAAGAAACATTGCAAAGGGAAAGATGGTTGTAGAAGGTTATAAAATATGCCAAGTGTCAAGTGAATAACTTTTAATCGACCTAAAATAATCATAAGTGTAAATCCTTGGGAGGGAAGTTGGATTAAAGAGCATCAAAACTACCAAGATGTCCTCCTACGCCACTCTTAATTAAGAGTTTCATCAACACATGGCCTAGAAGGCTAGGAAATAAGATGATAACAAATTCCTAAAAAGATTAGTATCATATTCTTTCTATTTTGTTACTCATTTTATTGTGAGAGATAGTTCATGAGTTTTCTTATTGTCCTACCTTTATTTCTTTCTCCTCTTCTTCTATAAATGAAGCCTTGGATGGAGTTAAATGTAACCTCTAAATGTGTATGGTGAAGCCCTACCAAATTTGATACTTATTATTGCATTTTAAATAAACTTAAAGTTGAATTACATCTTTTTAGTATTGTATTTAGTGAGTTTGAGATGAATTGTTGATGAATGTTATAGAGAGTTGTATTAATTCCTCATATTTTTCCTTTCAGTTCATGCCTCTATGTAAGCAACTCATATTTACATAGGTCATATGAAGTGTATCAAATGTTTTATTGAGTTTAGGTTTTGAAATGTCATTAGTGTTTGATCTTAAACCTCTTTACTGATCACCTTATCTATTATAATATCCATAGCCTTCATATAGAAACAATTATGTGGTAGGATCTATATTGAAGCTATAAAAATAAAATTTTAAACTTGTCATTTCATAGTGCAAGCATCTGAAAGTAGAGGAAATGCTATTTGGTTCATCACCTCCATGTTTTCTTACTAGTTTTAGTCCTTTTATATGCCTTTTCTTTACAATTTAAATAGGTTAGTTATATTCTTGGGTGAAGTATTAATGAATATATCCTAATATAGAGATTCAATTCACCAATTAGGCCACCCATAGCCTAAAAGTGTCCATGCTATCTTCTAGTTATTTAGGCTTGAAAAATATTACTAGGGGTGCAAATTATATAGATAATAGTAGTACCAAGACCTTGTCATATTAATTTATGATATCACACCATAATAGAAAATTTTATCATCCTTAAGCTAATGAGAAGGTATAAGAATCCAAAAAATTACTTGAGAACATGCTTACAAAAGTAATAAATATACATAGAGATGATTGGGAGGATATAATTCCTAGGATCCTATTTTCACACAGGACTAATTATAAATTTGTGACAGGGTTCACTCCTTTCTAACTAGTATATGAAATACAATACATTATACCTATGGAATATATATTTCTTAGTATATGTATCACATTGATAATGTGACTGATAGATCATGATTCAATTCAATCAAGGTTATGATATCTAACTCATAAGGAGAAAACTAGGCAAAGATTACTTTAAACACATGAAATAAATAAGTAGATTTAAAAATAATGTCATGATTACAATTTGTGATCTTTTTTAACCCTAAATTGATATGGTTAAATATAATATAGGTTTAATAATGTATAAATGAGTAAGAATAAAGGTGATAAATATATTTATAATAGGCCAATTAATTAAAAATTTAGATAAATAATATCTTGGATTTATAATATTGATATATGTTTAAAATAGAAAGTACATATACTAATTCATATTATAATAAATGGAAAAAAGAGTAAATCATTTATTATGTTCATATAGATATGATATGGAACAAGATGGAAATAGATTGGATCTAAATTTTGGATTAATTCTCAAATTCTATAAATTTTCACTTTGTGGATGTGGACACTTGTAGTGTTCAGTATGGAATATTGACTACATCTGGATGTAACCACCTAAAACCTTATAGTTTTTCTTTCACCTTTGATCTAGTGTGTTTGGGTATCATGCACAAGCTATCACTTATTTTCAAATTATCAAACCCTATATTTTTCACCCTTGGAATGACTATGGGAAAAATACATTAATGGGCACATAGTTTCAAGCTCCCCCAATGACCTCTCTCTTAATGTGTGTTTCCTACATAGCCAATACTATAAATATGGCCTCAAACCTATGTAGTTATCCCATACATGTTAGATTGTATGTTAATAAGGATTCAACATGTGATAATTATGTTAATAGAGAAATCTAACTTGTAACCTATAAAACATGCCTCATGGAATGAAACTCTAGTACTTCAGAATTGTAGATTGGTTGTCCTTATGAGTGATATTGAAATATAAATAACAGGGATGTTTTTCTCACTTTAATTCTTGATTAAATTCTTTTGTTAATTTTCATTGTTAATTTATAGGTCTATTATAGGTGAAAATTTAATGAGAATTGATACTATATATGTACCAATGTATTTTTTTAATATCTCATAATAAAACACTTACGCCAACCATAAGGATATGTTTCATTTGAAAATTTGATTACTTTAGGGAACTCAACACTTGGTTTTTCAAGTACACTACTATCTACATAGGCATATTTATAGGATACAAGTGTTTGAAAAGTTATAAAATAGGTGTAGGACCAAAACTTATATAAGATGATAATAAGTAGGTTTGTAGTATATTGAGCAACACAGAAGGCCTAGTCTTATAACAACATATGGTTAGGCTATGAGATAAGCAATAGGAATACAAATATAATATGAAAGTCTTTGGGAAACATGAAGGTATAAAATAATAATGGTAAATCGATGAGAATTGCTTTCCAAGTATACAAGTTTAAGGTACTATCTAATTCATATTTAGTGTTTACATTCTTTCACCTTTAATCTAGTAATGAAATTGCTAGTTTAAAATAAAAATAATATGTACCTGATGTGTATAACATACCTTATATTATTGTGTCTCAATTGATATTTCTTTTTTCACTAACATATAATTAATATTATTTTATAGTATACAATAATTTCACATAATATAAATTTAAAATAAATTAAAATTCTTAAAAAGGAAAAAACAAGATTAGGAGTACACCTATGTATTGATACACGCATATTGCTTTCCGGAAATTTAATTTGAAGAGATGCTTCAATATGAAGTATTAAATCTGATATTAGGATAATTTAAAAACATAAAAATGTTTTGTTTGTGTGTGTGTGTGTGTGTGTGTTTGAGGATAAATTTCCCCAAACCTTGGACAAAAGGTGAGTTTCCACCTAGTATTTGAGATTAGCTCAACCATGAAACCCAATCATATATATAACCTAGTGAGTGTGAGTGATCCAAGTCAAATCACATTATAAATATAGTGAGGGTAGATGATTTAATAACTCAATCCTATATTTATTTAATCAGTTAAACATTTACAAAATTTAACCAACTAATGAAATATATTGGATCAATAACAATCTATAAAATTCCATAATGGTGTATGCTAAATTCCATAGAATTATTTCAAATTTGAAATATGGTTTTATTTTTTAATTTAAGGTCACCTTTTTCATAGCATATGCACCTTATTTATGTATCAAGCTAAAACTTGGGTATAATAATGATAGCAATGTATATAATATTACCAAAAATATGTATTTGAATCATATACCTATGCAATTTGGCCAACTTGAAACTTTGAAAGTGTGGAAGACATGTTTCCCATGACATGCCCTGACTTAAATCTAAAATTGATAACTAGTATATGCATTGAGAACATGTTATCATAACATGATCACACTAAAATATGAAACTATGAAGGTGTGAAATCCATGCCTATATGACATACCCCCATTGATATTCCCCCCACCACTTTTTAAGTGAGGGGAAGTATAAATGGGTCATTACCCGAGCTAAAAAGGATAATATAATTATATAATATGTGTATAGATCATGTAGAATATAGGAGTATAATGTCTAATTATATATAACAATGAGGTAAATAGTATGTGATCACATCAAGTACTAATATACATGATGTGGATCATGGTAACATCTAGATAGTAATAGTACAAGATCAACAAGAAATCATGTACAAACACATAAGAACACTCAAAATACAATCAAAATGAAATGGTCTAAATAGACATCAAATAAGGGTCATGTTCAAATTATAAATAATGAAGTGATGTGACTTAGTAAAATTTATACAAAACACATAAATACATGTTTAAATGTCCATGTATATTGAACTATGACATATGCAAATGTCACAATATACAAACATAGGCATGGGGGTCATAATAAATGGAACATAATCAAATTATATAATTATTAAGGAAAGACACTTAAGGAAGTGAAAAAAGGAAAGAATGGAACAAAAACAACCAACACAAATATATAATATTATTCCTTGATATATGTATTAGAAAAAAATGTTAATTACATAGCATATCAAGTACATTAATAAATATATAATCATGGATAAATGAATGTATAAGTATATAATCTCAAAAATAATAAGGTAAAATTATCATAAAATTATATAACCTATATGTATCATGATCAAAGAATAGGATGCCCCCAATGTATATATGACATGAGTAGAGGGAAGACCTAACATCCAAAAGTGTATAGATAATGTACTTGGGTATGCATGTATAATAATCAAAATATCTATGAAACATGTGTATATAGAAATATATGATATGTTATCTATCAACATGTAGCTCACAACATAAATTGAAAGGAGCCAATAGAACATGTAAATGCTGAAACTATTTTTTGATTTTTCAAATTTCTTATTATTTTTGGAATATTTGATTTTGGATTGTTTTATGAGTAACAATGAGATATATCAATAGTATGATTAACACTATAAATTGTGTGTTTAATCCTCTTTTGAAGATCCAAATAATTATTTTTATGATGCCCATGAATTTTATGATATTGGCAATAATATTTTTTCTTCATATAGGTTTTATAGGTGGTAATGTGATCAAGTTGTGTTTAAGTAGTACCCTGAGAATCTCACTTGGAATTTTATAGAATTTTTCATACTATGTAAAATAGTTATCATAAATGGATTTTCTTAGAACTTTCAATTTTCAATATAACCTTTGTTGGGAATGACATGGGTATGAGATATAAAGGTATGTGTATTACTAGATTATTTTGAGTTTTTCATATATAAATGTAAAATTTATAATGATAAAAGACTTTATTTATTAATTTCAAGTTGATCTATAAGGGTTTGACAAAAACCACCCTTAGGTATCTCAGATTATTTGATCATACCCCCACCATCAAAATTAAGTGTGGGAGGTAAAATTAGGGTATACTATTTACTTCATCTAAAAATATAGGATTGGCCACCTTACCCCTTAGAAGTGTGATAACATGGACTTGGTTAGATAAATGGTGGATATCACACTCTTTAGGGTAAAGAAGGGTAAGAGGCTCCACTTTGTCCATTTGAAATGATTCAAAAATATAAATTAGGACAAGATAGGAAAATGACAAAAAATGTAGGGAGAAGATAATTATGTTAATTTATTATATATATTTTGAAAAAAAACTAATTTTGAAACAAAGTTTAGAAAATGATAAATCACAAAAATGATAAATTCACTACAACTCCCTAGGAGTTACATGAAAAGACACAAAACTCATGTTCACAAAATGTTTAACACTAAATTAATATGGGTAAATATAGTTTAGGGTTAATAATATAGAAATGAATAATCACAAGGGTGATAAATATATCTATATCAATCCAATTAATTATAAATTTAGATAAATAATATCCCAAATTTATATTATTGAGATATGTTTAAAATAGAAAGTACAACTATTGATTGATATTGTGTAAATGGAAAATAAGTGTACTTTGTTGGTTTACTTTAAACACATAGATATGAAATATAATAGGCCATAAATATATTGGATATATATTTTGGATCAACCATTATATTTTGTAAATTTGTATTTTTTGGCCTTGAATGCTTGTGTCAAATCTAGATAGTTATGTCAATGCTAGTATGTAAGTTGGATATAAGTGTCTAGTATATAATATGTATTGGGTCTAGATGTGACTACCTAGAAATTTTTGGGTTTTATATTTTATTTGTTCTAGTCTATTTAGATCTCATGCATAGGTTGTTTCTCTTTTTCAAATGATCAAACCCTAAATTTTTCACCCTTGGAGTGACTATGGTAAAAATGGGTTAATGGGTACATAGTGTTGAGTTTCCCCAAGGACCTATATATTAAGGGATACTACCTACACATATAATACTTTGAATAACTACTCATACTTATGTATTTATCCCCTATGTGTAGCCTATGTATGTATAAATATGTAAAATTTAAGAATCAATTAAATAGAGTGACCTAGATTTTGACTTGGAAAATATGCCTCATGGAATGATCCTTTAGTACTTGAAACCTATAGATGGGTTGTCATTATAACTAATGTTGAGATATGAAAGATAGGGAATCTTTACTCACTTGAATTATTGATTGAGTACTTTTGGTAAGTTACCTTATGATTTTTTAGTAATATGTTAGGTGAATATTGATTGAGTATTGATCTTGATTTAACAATTTTTAAGAATATTGGTATATTATTCCTAATTTAGTTAAAAGGTATGAGTAGTAAAATTATTAAATAATTAAGCTAATGATTTATATAATTTTATTACAATTTTAACTTTTATAAAAATATTAATAAAGGAAAGAAAACAAGACCTATCTATAAACTAACTAATATGACTGAGACAAAGGATAAAATTCACTATGTAGGACTCGGACACTATCATAAATTAGGATCTAGATTTCATTTGGTGAAAGGATAGGAGCATAAAAAATAGGACACCTTGGTGTTTGGAACTATAGTCATGTTCCTATCACTATTATCTAAACTAGTCATAGAGGTCTAAGCTTTCTGTGTTTTTTTCATTGTCCTTGTATCAATTTACATATGAAATTTTAAGTCTTGACTATCTATGAAACTCCTTATAGAGATGATTTAATCTCTAAACCTAGATCTTTCTTGTTCTTGAACTTGAATTAAAACTTGGAGAAAGAGGGGGGGGTTAGTATGTGTAAGATGCACTGAATATGTATCCACACCCCTTATGTGGGCACATTGCATACATACCAATACTCTGAAGAGGGATAAAGTCATATAGTTCTCCCACTTGATGTGTATTATGAAATATTGTGTATGAAAATTCAAAATGCTAAACTAAGTGTGTATGAGGTGACTAGGGACTAGTGTAAGTATTTGAATAAGATAGAAATGGTATTGGATGGTTATAAGTAGAGAATATGGAAATATGCTTGAGTAGTCTTTCTTATATTCTTTCTTACTTTATGATATTTATTAACCCCTTCTAAATGAACTTTTTATGGGATTTTATTGGGATCTATTCATCATAGATTGAATGTGATAGAATTAGGATGATAATGAAAAGGATGGGGAACTAGAAGGAACTAACCATTGGGGACAAAAGTGTACTTTGACATGAGCACCAAAAATGGGACACCATAGGGTCCAGTGCTATAGTCCAAGTTGGGTTCTATAGTCCTAAGTTCATAGGACCTAGGGGATATATCTGTCATGGAAATAATAGTCTAGATTAGCTAGGATTAGCTCTAGAAATCTATAAATGATTGGGAATTAGCAAAAATATTCCTATGAGGGTCATGAAATCAATTATGAGATACCTATGGGATGGATGTCACAATTCACACTCAAGTTACCAATTTTCAAATTTTATATGACTACATTTACCCCTCCTTTTATTCTAGTGATGTAGCAAAGTAAATAATAGCATAAAGGAACAATAGAAATCATACCTAAACTTACCTATAAGGGTGAAGCTCATGAAGCTATGTGTGTGATGTTAGGTGTATGTAGAGAGAGCAAATTATGAAGTGTAAATCTAAAAGAAAAAATAAAGAGTATATCAATTCTTACTAAATACATTATATCTAAAATAAGAATGTGCAAAGCTGGGTAAGATAGATAAATAGAAAGGAACAAATACACCTAACCAAGTATATAAAATAATATAAAACTTATTATGATGATGAGTGATGTTGGATGATGTTGAGTAATGTTGGGTATGTGTTTTACTAAGATTAATATCATGAATGGAGCTGAGTCCTTAATTCCTTGAGAGTGGCTCAAGAATAAAAAGGCTATCCCTTTGGCTCCATCATCACCCAATAAGTGAAGATATGTGATATTTTATGTTGTAAAAAATGTTTAGACTACATGTCTAATCCCTTTGAGTAGGTGGCTCAAGAATATAAAGGATATCTAGTCCTTTAGCTCCATCATTGCCTCATAAAGTGAAGTTATGAATTGATACCAGTATGAAATGTGTATCACATGAGATGGCTTATAAATCCCATAAATGTACTATGATCTGATAATGTTGGCATGGATATTCAAATTTATGTTGGAAACTAGGCCACTCTTTGGCCACTCCAAAAGGTGGAGATTAGGCTTGTATGAAAGCCACTCCAAAAACGGTACACTAGGCTTATATGTAATCCACTCTAAAATGTGAAAGTTATAATTTGTATGAAAACCACTCCTCAATGGTTTCAACCACCTATATATAGATTAAGGCACATAAATACTAATAATACCTAGGTAATATGTTAAACTCTGAAATAAAAGAAAAAAAATGTGCTACACACATTACCCCCAATCACTGGTGTCTAGAACATGGATTCTAATCTAGAAGTTATACCAACTATAATATCTAAAAATAGAAGTGAGAGCCATCATGTTGTGTGTGATTCCCCCTATATCTATATTCTTTGATCAAAAGTATACTAAAAACTATTGATTTTGAATTGGTCTAAAAGTGCAAAATTATAACTAAACCTACTTTTCTACTTGTGTCTAGAATATTTGGTTTTTATACTATTTGGATAGGAGTTCCAAAAATAGGACACCCTAGTTTTTGTAATTATTATCCATGTCTAGTGCTATTTTCCTTTGCTAAAACTAAAAACTATTCTAGATTTTGTTTCTAGTCTATTCTACCTAGTTTGACCTCTAATTGCTATTTTGAGTGTTCTAAGACTAGTTTTTCAACTGGTAGGAGTTATGATCTCTATGTCAAAACCCTTATTTGTTTCCCCCTCTTTTTAGGGTAGGAATAAAGACCCTAAAATTGCCACACTCAAAAGAAAGATCCTTGCAAGTGTGTTATGATAAAAAATACATGACATAGCAATGATAATTGATAAGACATCTCAAGGTATAACATGGTTTATAATGAGAGATTATTAAATCAACAAGGGTACGCCTAGATAGTTATAATAATTTAATATCATGTGTAATGTAATAAATTAGAAATGGAAGTTTGGTTAGTAGTTGTTTGTTATGGAGTGATGGAGTATGGTGTCATGCATGATGGGGATCATGGTATTGCAAATAGTAAGAAGCAAAAAAGCAACAAGAACATAAGGAAATAAGTGTACAAGAGTGGTCAAGGGGCCAAACAAACAAGGGACATGCTCACAGGTCATTCAAACTAGAAAGCAAACATATAAGTCATGTTCAAATGTCACATACACATACATTTGAAAATAAGCAAGGTTGTTATGAAATCCACAATCACATAGAAGAGTATAGGTTAAAAACATTGGAAAATATCCTATGGCACACAAAATAAATAGAAGTGAAGAACATTAGAAAATGTCCCAAGGCACATACCAAGACAAATAAAAATTGAGAAATTCAATCACATCTAGCTATGCAAAGCAAGGAAGGAAAGCATATAAATACTATAAATAAAATCACATCTAAAAAATCAAATAAAGAATTGAAAGTATGCAAGACATGTTAATACAAGACTAGGTATATGCTGAGAAATACATAAGTGTTATATAATAGTGAAATGTTTATAGAGTAATCTTTGTAAGCTAGTAAATAATGTACATCAACATGATAAATAGAGTGTGTGGTATAGGAATGATATAACTTGGATCATGTAGTCATGTAGAAGATGCACCTAGTGGGTAGATATATCAATGCATGTCTCAAATGTATAATTAGGATGCCCCCTCAATGGGTAGAGTGAATCAATCAAGGAGCTATATGTCACTACACACAAGCAAAGAAGATCAAGTGAAGCATGGTAATATCGATAAATCAACAAATAATAATATAGAACAAAAAATGTAAGTCTAACATAGAATTAGAAATGTAAAGCATGGATAATGCATACAATCAAAATGTTTTTGGTGTTTTGACATATTTGAATGTTTATAGAATTTTGATATATTTGAATGTTTTTGTGTTTTTGATATGTTATATTAGTTTTGTGTTTTTAATATGTTTTATTATTTTTGTATTTTGAAATGTTATGATCTATATACAATAAATCATATGAATACTATGTACAAGAATTTGAAAAGAATCTATATACAATTAATCATAAGAATATCATGTACAAGGAAAGCTGAGAAACTATGTACAAGTAAATAGAAGAAAGATAAGTACAAACATTAGAAAAAAAGGTTATATACAAGCATATGAATAAATAAATATGTACATGATGACATAAAATACTAGGCTAGAGGGGGTAAATGTTCCAAGGGTAGAGCTTTTTGGGGATGGTGATGTAGGAAGGGATCACAGCCATCATCAAATGCCTTAATATAATCATCATAAGTATTATCATATGATATAGAAGCTATGTATATGGTGTCATCCTGCCAAAGGTGAATTGAAGGTTACTCTCGTAGTAGAGATGATGATTCTCTTCTAGGATGTTTAGCTCTGGTAGTATATTGCTTTGGTAGAAGTGGTGAAACTAGTATGAGTGGTGTTGTAATCTGAATAATACACTAAACCTATAATCTATCTAATCTCTACTATAAATTTGTACATGATTTTGTATCATGGCCTATGATCCTCTAGAAAAGACAAAATGAGCAACCATGTTGCTATGATAATCTGATGATAGATGTGTCATACTTTAGGTAATGTGATTAATCCATGATCAAGTAACATCTATAGCATAATCTATGGTTGATAATGTGTGCTACCTACCTAAATTTGAATGATTGGCTCTATATCCATAGAGGTAACCATGTGAACTATATGTGATGAGTGATCTATCTATGGTCAAAAATGTGGAGTATATCCTAAAAGTATAGTGTGAGATGCTAAGAGTGATGTAATATGTGTAATGAGATCTCTAGAGCCATCTTAGTACTCTCCTAGGTCTACTGGTGTAAATTTGAATCCACACAAATAGTCATCTATGAGTGTGGGTATCGTATCATCTTTTGAAGAAGCCTAAAAATCTATATCAAAATAATGTACATATGGTAACTAAAAATTTAAAACAAGGGGTAATTAAGATATGGGACTCTCATCAACTATAGTGGTAAAATACAATGGTACTATGAGACTATATGTAATTGATGGAGTAGCTAGAGCAACTAAATTTGCTATGACTAGCTAAATATCTAGGGTTAAGGACATAACTGTAAGTGGTGTGCAATAAGTGATAGTATTTCCAACCTCATATATATGTATCTAATCAAGAGAAATGTAATGAGGTGGTGGTTAAACTATGATATGAGGTGCCCCATCTAGAAAAATAATTGAAGATGATTATATAGTTTGATAATATCTAAATGGCTAGTTATCTATTGGACATGTGTATATGTATCCTTCATGGATAAATTTAACACATCAATGAAGATTAGAAGAAACTACCTCCATATCATGTATCTAGGGTCATCTAAGTAAAATATTATAATGAAGAAGACTTGGCATGACCTAAAACTATGTAAAGAGGGTTTTGGGTCCTACCATGATATACAAAGCAATGGTACCCAATGTCATTCATGGTATATCATCAAACCCTCTAATTTTATTATATTATTTTTTCATGGATTTCATATCCATGCCCATATTATGTAATAATGTAATATTACATATATTAATTCTAAAACCACTATCAACTAGAACTCTCTTAACTACACTAGTTTTTACTTGATCTTGTATGAATAGTGGTAAATTTTGATAAAAAATTATCTGAGATGGTATGTCATCATGATCAAAATTAATACCATATTCTATATTTTTTAGCATGTTAACCACTAATGTAAAGTAAGAAGGCTTTAAATAAATGGCCATAAAATTTTGATTGAGTGTTTGATAGAGAATGCTCTTAAACACATTGGCTTTTTGAATTAGTTTTAACATGGAAATCTTAGCCAGTGTGTTTCTCATTTAATCAAAAATATCATATGCCTTGTGTAGATATATCTATTTTAGTCAGTTTGGCCTAGGATGAGAAGGAATGGGAGGGTAGTGGGCTCCTAACTAGGTGGGGGAGGCATGGTGGAACATCGAGTAACATCTATAACTACATTATCTACTATCCATATAGGACTAGTAATAACTATGGGAGGAGAGTGAAGATAATCAATAGGTTGAGGTGGTGGAGGGATAAAGGGTGTCGATTGTGCTCTCTAGTGATGGTTAGTGCCTTGGGGAAGAGTAAAATGAACAATGCAACATGACTCAGCATAAGATAGAGGCTCAAAGGGAGGTGAAGAAAAAGGTATCTTGACATTTTTAAAAATAACTTTCTTAACATCATCCCATATTATGAAAAGTAAACAACATGACTCAGCATAGGATAGAGGCTCCAAAGGAGGTGAAGCAAAAGGTATCTTGACATTTTTAAAAATAACTTTCTTAACCTCATCCCATATTATGAAAAGTAAGCATGAAATGCAAAGAATGAACCTTTGTACTAAATTATGGAACTTCATCATTCATGTACATAATAGGACCAATTATGGTCTCCTTGTTATTTTTGAAAAATGTAAGAAAAAAATGTAAATAAGTGAGATCCATTTTTTAAATCTTATTTTGGAATGTAAAGTGATATCTCAAAGCAATTGGACCTAGTGTATGCAACTAGGGTTTGAGAGATGATTATTTTAAAAATCACTATGAAATTTTGAGACTTAAAGTGAATTTTTGAGTGAAATGTGCAAGTAATAAATAGGGAATTTATTAGATTTTTTTTTTCAATAGACGTAGTAGATGTAACGAGGGTTTTGAAAAATAAATATGTTTGAAAATTAATATTGAATTTTGTTATTTGAAGTGTATTTTTTATTTAAATAAGCTAGTAAAAAATCAGAAAATTATTGGAAAATTACTGAGAAAATATCAGGACCTAGTATGGGAAACTAGGGTTTGCAAGAAAATTATCTTAAAATTACTACAAAATTTTAAAATTTAATGATAATTTTTAATTTTATTATACAAGTAAAAAAATTAGAAAAATATAGGAAAAAATAGTAGGAAATTTACCTTAAGATTTATAAGGGTTTTAGGTCTAAACAAAGTAAGTCAAGTTCACCAAATGATTTAATAGTTTTTGAGAATATTGGTATATTATTATTAATTTAGTTAAAGGTTTTGAGTATTAAAATAAATAAATAAATATGTAATAATGAAACTATTGATTTGTATTATTTGATTGTAATTTGAACTTTTAAAAATATAGTAATAAGGGAAATAAGGGAAATAAAATAAGACTTAATTGGAAACTAATTGATATAACTAAGATAGAGGCTAGAATTCATGTGTAAGACTGGGACACTATCATAAATTAGGATCTAGTTTTCATTTGGTGAAAGGATTAGAGCACCAAAAATAAGACACCGTAGTGTCTAATGTTATAGTCATGCTCCTACCACTATTATCGAAACTAGTCATAGAGGTCTGATCTTTATAGGTTTTGTTTATTGTTCTTTTATCAATCCACTTGTCAAATTTTATTTTTTGACTATCAATGAAGATCCTTTTAGAGTTGCTTTAATCTCCAACCCTATACCTTCTTTGTGCTTGAACTTGAATGAAAACTTGGAGAAAGACGGGGGGGGGGGGGGGGGGGGGGGGGGGGGTGGTTAGTGTGTGTAAAATGCACTAAACATGTATTCACACCCCTTGTGTGGGAACGCTACCTACATACCAATAATCTAAAGTGGGATCAAGCCATATGTAGTTCTCCAACTTGATGTGATTTATACAATATTGTATATGAAGATGAAAAATGTTAACTTGATTGTGCTTAAGGTGACTAGGGACTGGTGTAAGGATTTAAGTAATCTAAAAATGGTATTGGATGGTTGTATATAGATAGTGGAGAAATATGATTGAGTAGTCTTGCTTGTATTCTTGTTTTCTTTCTGATATTTTCTAACCCCTTTTAAATGAACTTTGAATGGGATTTATAGGGATTTGTTGGTCATGGATTTCATGTGATCACATTAAGCCGATAAGGAAAATGATGGGGAACTAGAAGAAACTAACCATTGGGGATAAAGGTACACTTATATAAGAGCACAAAAAATGGGACACCCTAGGGTTTGGTACTATAGTCCAAGTTGGGTGTTATAGTCTTGAGCTAAAAGGACCTAAGGGGATGGATTTATCATGGAAAGAGTAGTTAGGATCAGTTGGGATCAGGTTTGGAAGGCTATGGATGATTTGGAATCAGTTAAAAGGTGCCTATGATGGTCATGAAAGCAAGTAAGAGGGACTTATGGGATGGATGTCACAAGTCATACTCAATTTACCAATTTTGACATTTTATATGACAATAAATCTTATACATACCAATACCTTTTGGAAATACATCACATTAAAGCACTTATTCCAACCAAAAGGATATGTTTCATATTTGAATTTAATGAACTTAGGGCACTATACACTTAGTTTAGCACAAGACACTAGTGTTAACATAAGCATCTAGCTAAGATGAAAGTGTCCATGAAGCTATAAATAAGTATATGTAAAAAACTTATAGAAGATGATAATAAACATGTTTATATAATTTTGAATAACATACAAGTCTTGATCATCACATCAGAATAACATATGGTCAGACTAAGATATAATAAATAGGCACAAAATATATTGGATGTGAGCCTTCTAGTAGTAGAAAGATCTAGGAGCTCAAGGGTATATCCATGAGAAGTAACTTCTAATTATACAAGATGGACATTCTATATAATTTAGATTTAATGTCTACTTAATTAAATAGTTTTATCTAAATTAGATAGTATTATTGTATGATAGTATATTTCATGAACATCAAGTTACACTAAACATTTATTAGAAAGGACCATATGTCATCCATGAAGTATCATATTAAAGAACAATAATATTAATGGATCTTCAAACTAGAAAAATCCTTATGGTTCATGTAAATGGATACAATATTAATCCTTACCCCCAATGATATATATTAACTCATAATAAAAAAAATAAGTGTGTACTGAGTAGCATTGTGTACTTAGAATTTTTGTTTCATTTATTTTTTCTTATCTTTTAGATTTGTAGTGTAGTTATGTACAATGTGATCTCTATATCACATTAAATTAGAACATACCCTAAAACATCAACATCACAGAATATGAAAATAAAGGGGAAAATTAATTAAAAGAGTAACATGAATAAGTGTCAACATGGGCTCAATAAATTAAGTGTAGGAATGAGTATTGATAAAAGGGTACAAATGATAAGTAACAAATGGTCACTCATAAAGTATTTAATGACAAGTAACTTTAAATATTACATATTTACCAAAGCATATCCATGAGTCATAATTATTTAATGAACAATAAAGCAAATTTAGAAGATAAAATATGGTGTCTCCCATCACATAATGTTTTAAGACAAAATAATGAACATGTCTAGTGAAACATCAAGGTCACATCACAACAATCAATGATATTTAAACCAAGATTATAATGGCATGAATATAGCTCAACACCATTCAATGTGAAGTGTAATATAATTATAATCATGAAATTATATATAAAGGAGGGAATATAGATAAACATTAAGTTTCAATCCATTGATAACAAGATACCTTACTATTTGATACTTAATTAGCTACCTCAATGCAAACTTTTTGGGATTATTGATTTGATATATTTCCATCTATTAAGGGTTTACAAAGTAGTGATAATGGATCAATCACATGTTTTTATTCCTTTGATTGATGCATAAAAGGAGGATATGGGAATTGGGATAACATTGAGATAAATAATATACCATGACCAATATCCTCTTGATTTCATAGATGTCATAGAGATAAATTTTTTCACACCTAATCTAGTTATCAATGTATAACTAAGAGCCGTAGCCATTCAAAAATAACTTCAATGTTATAATGTTGAGCACTTAATCAAGCTTCCAACTTTTAGATAGCTATAAAAAATGGTGATGATGTTACTAAGTTGGTATAATGAGGGGGAAATTTACTTATCCAAATATGTTACCATTTACATCAATACAACAATAATGGTGAAGATAATATGACTTATAGCCTAAGTAAAATACCTTTTGATTTACAAATATAATAACCCTTTGATTCATTAAGACACATGATAAAATTATTCTAGAGGATCTAGAGGAATCCCCCTTGATTTGATGGATTATCTCACATCTAAGCATTACCGAGTTTCATTACAAGTAGATTTTATTAAAACATTAAAATTGTGTGGAAAATGGTGAAAGGCATCATTGGCATTACCTACCAAATGATATAATTTCTTGAAGATTTCAATTGGCTAGATTTCCTAGTGGATGATCGGATTCCCAACATGGAAAATATCATTTTGAGTGCATTATATACTTTCCAATACCAATTCCTAGTATTATTATTTTACCTCACACAATGAATTTTTCTTGACAGCCCTATCACACCTGATGGATATTTTTGGATAGCAACTACCACAATTGTCTTCAATATAATAGAGAAGTATTATGATAGTATTATTTATTATGGATAATCATGAATCAAAGTGGTAAAATAAATATGTGTTATCATATGCTCATATAAATACTCTAATAAAACACAATGTGGTTCTCTCCTCTACTGATACTTCTCATGAATATGCTCCATTGTACACCTTGATCCCTTCACCACAACCTTCACCCCCTTCTCCATAATTGTCTCATTATACCCCCACTCATTTGGCTTATCCTAAATAAATCACTACATAAAAATAAACTACCCCACATTAGCCCATATTAAAACAATAAATATAGTAACTGTAACCCTAGGTGGACATTTCCAATTAAAAAGAGAAAGAAAATAAAAATTTAGAGGAATTATCTATGATGAATAAATAAGAGGAAAATACCATAGAAGAATTTACACATAATAAGTAAGAATAAGAAGAAAGGTATATGAAGAAAAAATAAATAAATAATAGAAACAAGAAGGAACAATAAGATAAGGAATTGTAAGAGGCACAAAATAAGAACATTGAGAATTATGCAAAAAACAAAGAAGAGGAGGAGATAAATAAATAAACTCTATGAAAATAGGAATAATAGAATAAGAAAAAGGATTTCCAGTAAGATACTCAAGATATTACATTGTAAGAAAAAGAAGTAACAAAGGCACAAGAAAATACATTAGCTAGGGAAAAATAAGAACTAGATGAAAATAATAAGGTTGAAGTCACATCTGATACTCATAAGTTTAATCATATATAGTAACCTATGAAGCTGATGGTAAATATCCCAAAAAATAATCATTTATTGATGCCCCTCAACCTTCCAACATAGTTCAAATCTTGGTATCAACGCTCATAGGTGAACAAAAATAGGAATTATATGAACAACCTTAGACAACTAGCTAATGGTGATGTGGAATCTAATCCACACTACTATGATGAAAAAAATGCACACTCTTGATCACATAAATCTATAACCAATCAGTTCCAACCATAAATAATATGACAAGTTAATATGTTTTACTTGATGTGACCCAATTAACACTAGAAAAGTAGATTAAAGGAGTGGCCAAATTTTAAGAGTCCATAACACATATGGCCACCAATATGGAGTAGGACATACTCCAAGAAAGAAATAAAAATACATACTTGTATATGTGTATTTCTAAGGCCTGAATAATTATAGATTACATGTGTCTAGGGTGGGTCACTCAAGTATTGGGAGAATAAGTGATGTCTAAGGAGAAATAATTAATTTCCTTAATCTTATGACTCGTCAAGGACTAGGTAGCTATGCAAAAATTGTAAAATTATTGAGTGTAAGGTCAATAATTGAAGGAAAAAATAGAGATCATCTTTCAACTACTATAATAGTATGAAAAATCTTGGGGACTTATTCATAATAAGCCACCCAAGTTATTTACAATCTACTTGACTAGAAATACTAGTTGGATGACACATTGGGTAGAATTTAATTATAGTTATCAAAGGTGTATAAATCCAAATAAACTATGTAGGATCATATGGATACTCTAGATCAAATAGATGTTTCGCCAAAGGAGTCTCTTCACTCTAGAAACACTGTCATGGACAAAATGACAATATGGCATAGTGAGATGTTTTGAAACATGTTTGTTATCTTACATACTTAGTGTTATGTATATCAAATGGAATAAATTCCATAAGGAATTTAGATCCAATTTTCTCATCAAAGGGATACAATTTCCATCACATAAGATGAATATATCAAGAACATCATGTAATGCCAATCTCCAATATGAACATTGATTAGCATGGTTTGAGACATCCTTGTATATTGGAAGAATTTTAATCAAGATCTATCACATTATGATAGTTCCATTATTGTAGTCATAAATGAGCCTTAGTTCATCCATCCTACCTATCTTACACAATAATTGTGAACTAAGAAAGTGGAAAAGGCAGGACAAAAATAATCTCAAACATAGTAAACACATCTAGTATTTAATTTCACATCAAAATACTCATCAACAATATATTAAGTGACTTTACCTTCTTTAAAACATCCTCCAGTTATAGAAGCACACTTTATGCCTCCACCTTCTATCTAGGTACTGTAGGGATCAATTTTTAAAAAAATGAATATTTTTGAGCTTGAGAAGGCTACAAGCATTAGGTGTAGGGATATGACAGTTGAAAACCTATAAATGGTGGCTTCTTGCATAGGATAATCTATTGAAAACCCACAAGGGTGGTAGATTAGTATGCTTCTTAGTAGAAAACCCAAAAGGGTAATGATGTAATACATAAGAGGTGAGTATTGGTAAATGTAACTTTGAGTGATTACTAAAATTATTCCTTTGGATAAAATCTTTCAAAATTTTAAAAGCATTTCCACCAAATCTAGAAATAGGCACACTTCCCACAACTTTGTATCTAGATGAGACAACTCTTTAAGTCTCGAAAAGTTTTGGTAGTATAATAAGATTATAAAATTGTAATGTATATGAAATAAAAGTGTGTGAATTATAGTTTTTTGTATAACATATACCATTTTGTATGAATTCCACACATACATGTATACCAAAATTAGGTAAATACAAAAATAATCCTTCAAAGTAAGAAATTAAAGGATAGAATGTGAATTATTAAATCCTTTATAATATCTTTAAATAGTGGTAAAATGTAATGGATACAAGTGTTAAAATATTTGAGATTAATGTAGAGATCATATGATGGATCTTGAGAATGTTATTTTTTCTTATTATATGCATAGTGTATACTCTATTTTTGTTTGAGTCTAATTAATAATAGAATAAAAATTAATGATATTTATGTATTTGCCTATTTTTTCACATATTATTTAAATATGAACATACTAAATAATAATATATATGCTATCCCTATTAGTGTTCTAATTTTACAATCCTCTTCTGACATTGACACTTCTTAGCATGTTTTGATGGGTTTTACAAGAACCTATAATAAGACTTGATGTGATTATATATGAGAAAATTTTGAATATTTACACTAAATGACCTTAAAAAATGCACATGATGGGTAAAATAGATTGTTTTAAATTTAAAAATCTACCATTGGAGTACGGGGGACAAGACCACAATTTGGTCCTACCCTAGAAGGATATAGACTATTATAAAAGGTGTAACAAGTAATTTTAAGTAGATTATATATGTATAGGATATGTTGTGGTTATTTTCAAGATAGTCCATATAGTAGAGTATGAACCTATAGAGAATATAAGCTATTTGAATGATGAATAATTCAAGTGAGAAAAAGATGTCAATATTAAGCATTTTCAATTACTTAATGATTAATTTTAAGTTTTTACAAACTTGATCATGACATGATTACTAGATTAAACTATATATATATATATATATATATATATATATATATATATATATATATAATTTATTACATGTTTGGTATATATAATATTATTTTTATACACATTAATTTCATGGTATATGAGTGTGATGCATGAAATACAAGATACACATGGACATATATATTATACCTTCTTCTACCTAGTGAACATGTCAATACTTGGAACATCTTATTCCATAGGATTCACTGTCATGGGTTATATATTTATATAATATTCTACCATGTTGAACTATATATATTACTTACACATGTCTTGATAGTTACTCATATATTACATAGTCATACATGGTTATGGTATTATACTACGATGTGACATTGATACATATGGCTGGTGTAGACTAGTCTTTAATTTTTATATCCTTCATTAATGTTTTTACTCTTTTACAAGATATTCTAGTTTATGTGTGTCTATTGTGTGTACCTATTGTCCTTGTTTGATTCAAAATTTTTTATCCCTTGTTTTTGACACTTTTATGTCCCTTAAATATGTCCCTTGGCCTTGTTTGATGTGATATATTTATGTCCCTTATTTGTGACACTTTTATGTCCCTTAAATGTGTCCCTTGGCCTTGTTTGATGTGATATATTTATGTCCCTTGTTTTTGAAATTTGTATGTCCCTTGAGTGTGGAACTTGGCCTTGTTTATTTTGACATATTAATGTCCCTTGTATGTGACCGTTAGCCTTATGTGTGACACTATCTCTTGAGCTTGTTTAGATTATTACACTTTTTAGTCTTGATAAAATTTAATGGTGCCATGATACATATCACATAAATTTAGTAAAAATTCTTACTCATTTATTTTATCAGGGATGGTTACTACTACATACTTCATTGATGCATCTATCTATACATGATACTTATATGCCCTACATTAAATATGTTACATACATTCCTTGATTTACATATATAATAATATGATGACATACTCTTCACATATACACATGATGCTATATTTTTACATGACATTATATAGTTAACTCTTATTTTGATATGATTAACTTTTAGGACACATCCCTCATCTAAAAGTGGGGGAATCATAGTGGGATTATCATAGAGACATAAACCTCCATAAAAAAAATCATATTAGAGTATAGAATTTAGATATTGATAATGGTTAAATATTAAAATTTTCAATTACATAATACATATTGGCACATCAATATAGATTTTTGGGGCATATGCTATGCCTATTCACACACATTACATAGACTTGAGTACATATTTACACACTTGAATCCATATTCATGGGAATGTATGCATAGTTTATAGAAACAAGAATTACATGTTTTCCTAAATACATACTTTCATATTCATGAAGCATGATCATGGTTCATGAACATACACAATAGTAAAAATTATAAGTTGGATGAAAAATGGTTTTAATTACACTTCACACTAATTGGAATTGATTTCATGATGGGGTTATGAACATTGTTCATTATTTTTTAATCATGCATTTATTATAAATTGAGATAAATTAAGAGAACTTTATAAAAACTCTTGAATTAAATATATGGTCATGATGGGGGAAATAACACCATTCATTCCCTTTCAATCTTTCTTTTTTTTTCATGCATCTAACTAGAATGAAACTTTACAATTGAATCTATAAGCTATCTATAGTAGTTTATTAAAATTTATTTATATAAAATCCATCATTTGGTTCCCCTTATTTACTACATAGTTTTTTGGGTTATTACGTCACATAATTTTCCCCACATTTATGGGTGTTGGGGTATGTTGTATTAAAAACCCAAGGGATTGAATTGTTACATAAATTTGAGGCACAACCACCCTAACTCTCCATGAGCTTAATTAAGGAAGCATAATCTCTCCATGGTTCAACAAGAGTATCCATTCTTCAAGTTATTTAATATAAAGAACCATTATCTAATGATAAAACATAAAGTCATCATCTCCAACAAGTTTCAAGGAAATCATGGTTTTTACCAACACATTGGTTTACTCATTCCTTTCTATTTATTTATTTTTCAAATAAAATTAATATTTCAAATATTTAATTTATGGATATTGACTACTACATGTTTGTTTCTTATGTTACCTTTAAGTGACCTACACAATTAGTTATTACTACCAAAGATAAAGTGTGGTATACACACTAAAGTATATTCTTTCCATTCACTATAGTAATTTCATTACTATAATTTAAGGGGGGAATTTGTAGATAATAAAATATAGTATTAAGTACTTGACAATGAAAATATTGACATACATTTACTATTTATGACTTGAATAGACAAATATGATACTAACCTACCATTATTTCCCACCAACATGATACCTTATGATTTTGATACTTCCATTATTTTGATTTTACACCTATGGGAACCTCACTATCTATTTTAAACATGCTTATTACCCTACATAGACATCTTTAGACCCTTGATTTATTTCACTTGTAAATGGGTTGGTAATGTCAATCTAGATCAATAACATTAATCAATACTAACTTGAACTAGAAAGTGCAATCATTCTCTCAACAATGTATAATTTTCAAAATAAAATATTTTCTTAGGGTTAGCCCATGTACTTAATGTGTTGATGGAATGATAAATTATCCAAATGGACTTATATATATATATATATATATATATATATATATATATATATATATATATATATATATATATATATATATATATATATATATATATATATAAATCAAGGTATCAATTAATAATACATTTATTTGTTATACATATATACACTATTTCACATTAAGAAAATTTTTCTTTTTATTCCCAAATTATAAATCAAATGCTCGGAGTGGTATGAAGCACACTAAATCCAAGTAAAATTAATCATTTTAAATTACAAATACTAAATTATTAGCTACATTTATATAATTAAGGAACACAATTTCACAATAAAATTAAGGGGAATAACTACAAGTGGTTTGATTTCCCTTAGATTATTGAATAAGTAGGCATCAATCAATCATAAAATAAGCATGATTGGGGTTAGTTCAACCCATTATACTTTCCTATATTTGTTAGGTTTCTATCCCTCATAAGTAGACCTAGGGTTTCAAGGTGGAGAGTCACATTTATAATCAATTTTTGGCATCATACATACATACCTTATAGATATATGCAAAGGTGGTCATACAATCACAACCCCTTTTTTAGACATAGTTCACTACCAACCACTAAGTCATAATTGACAGTCAATACTTATTGAGATCTAATGAAATTGACCTTAAATAGGAAGTAACTTGGTTATTGAATTATATGAATTACAAGCCTAATTTAGTCTATTTTCCACTATCATAATACATTCATAGTGAAATAGTCAACCATAAAAGATAAGAACTCATCCCTTCATTATATTTAATACATTTAACATATTCTTGTTAGGTTGTGGAGCTAAAAGCTTCACCAAGATGAAAAAAGGAGGAGTTAAGGAGGTTGCAGAGTGTTTGCTAAGTGTTACAGTCACTGGCATCGGTCAAGATAATCGATGTCAGTAGGGTACAGATAGAAGGCAACTGACGTCAGTCAGAAGTTGGCTGGTGTCAGCACCCCCAGGCAGACAGAGATCGACGTTGGTCACCTGTGTGGTTTGGACTGCATGTATTATGGGCAGTTAGATAATGAACCAAGTGTTTCCATGTCAAGAGCCAATTTTAGACTAGAAGCTGCTAATCTAATTATTGTAATTAGGTGTCTAATTATTATTTGCATGAGATCTATTTAAGAGACTCATTGCTTGTATTGTAAACTAGAGTGCTAGAGAGTAAGAGATAAAAATAAGCTCCTTCTGTGTGTGAGGAGAGCAATGGTGTGTTCCTCCTAGTGCCACAGTACCAAGTGTGGGTACTGGTTTGGAGAATCAGAAGGGTTCTTCGTGTTTGTATGATCTTGGTTAGTGGATGTGCATGGATTCTTTTAGAGATCTACAATGGTGAGTAAGGTCTAGTGATTTTCAGGTAGCAATAGAGAGCAGGAGATCTACTTGGAGTAAGGTTGTGTACTTGGTGTACTGGCAGCATTGTTACTAACTGGTTGGAGAGGTGAACATCAATTCTATATTTGAGTTGATTGTTGGGACTGAGAGAGAGAGGGAAGAAGGTCTTGAGGTGTGGTGAGCCTTTGAGGTGGAAGAAGAAGTGGCATCTTCTTTATTATATTTTATTTTGAGTATTTAATACAATTGTGTATTATCTCTCAAATCCTGTGTTGTTTCATATTTCTAGTTACTTATTGATTCTGGTATAATTCCATGTTTAGTTGCTAATACAAGAGGTAATCATATGTGCTCTAACTGAGGAGCAAGATCTTGACAAGTTGGTATCAGAGCTTTTGGTTGGGTTGACTAACAGGTGGTTTCAGATCCGGTTAGTGTTTGTTGATTATAGGTCACTCTCAGGGGTTTCAAATTGAGTGGGAGTATAGCAATGGCAGAAGAAAGTAAGCTACGAATGGAGAAACTGAATAGCATGAATGGTCTGATTGATGGAAAGAAAGAGCAGGTAAAGAAAGATTATTGGTTGTTAGCAGATCAACAGGGAGAAGCAGATGTTGTAGGGGATTTTGCACAGGATGCTTTGGATAAAGTAGAATCTTAGTTTACAGATTCTTTTGCCTCTTTCCATGCAGCCCGAAATAGAGCATCTTTTTATGGGTATGTCTTTGGAGACTTTGGAGAGATTTATTTAGGAGCTGGAGAGCCTTGTCAAATGATTGGCAAAGGGGAAGTGAAGCTAAAATTACAGACAGATAACACACAGGTGTTGAATGAGGTTATGCAGGTACCAGTCTTGGAGATGAGTCTAATTTCTTTAGGAAAGTTAGGTGATGGGAGATGCACAGTAACTCTCACATTAGATGCACTTGAATTAGATGATGGTAAGAAATTAGGTATCCTTTATCTATCTACTTATATTACTGATTCACCTTCTGTTACAGAGATGTGGCTTTGTAGGCTTGGTTACATATGTAGGAGGGGAATGCAAGTTCTGAAGTGGAAGACAGATGTCTTTGACAAACTTAAGAATTGGAAAGCCTTGGTGTTCATGGAGGAGATGACAGACAGAGATCAGCTGAGAGGACTAAATTATTTTGAGTAGGGTTGTGTTGATTTGAACAAGGTTTTTATCCATGGAGATCTCGCGGGTAAAAAGTTATCACTCACAGGCGAACACAAGTATCAACATTGGTCACATAAAAATTGATGTTGGTAGAAGGTACACCAGCATCGATCAGATAACCAATGTCGGTAGATAGGGTCAGTCCCAGAGAACCAGTGTTAGTTGGGAGCAGATTGGGAGATACCCAAGATCAGTCATTGAAACGGATATTGGGCAGATAGCAAGCTGTCAACAAGTCTCAAACACCCATATAGAGGTAATAAAGGGTAAGTGAACCTCATATTCATTGTTCACCTTCTTTATATTGCTTCCTGATGGATGAGAACCAAGAAGATGTGAAGAGGCAATGTAGGTAGAATCCAGATACAGTGGGAGCTTGGCATGGATGAGGAGTGTGAGTCCTTGGAGAAGAACCAAATAGGGATTTGTTGGTAGAGTTGTCAGCTGGAAGAAAGCACTGAGAGATAGATGGATTCCCAAGTTAAAGAAGAGAGTGGATGGATACGTGAGATAGAAGGCTAAGGTATATGGTCTTGAGGTAGCTGCAGGACAGTGGTACAGGTTTTGACAGGTGGATGACAAAGTAGGGCTTCAGTCAATGTCAATGTAACTATTGTGTTTGTCTTTACTAGGTTAGATGATGATTGCAACATTATTCTGTTACTGTATGTGGATGGTTTACTAGCAGGTTTGTATATATAGGGAGTTTTTTGAGCTAAAGGTAAAGTTAGTTCAGAGGTATGTCATGAAGAATTTGGAGCAGCAAAATTCTTTGGCATAAGAGACATGGAGATTTTGTCTCCAGTGGGAGCTGATGTGAAGATGGTGTAGGCAAGGTTAAAGATGTAGGATGCAGAATCAGTAAGCACACCAAGGGCTAGACAGTTCAAGTAGAGCTTAGAATAGGGTTCAAAATCACATAAGGTCTAGTGTAGGCTTGAGTTTTCCCAAGCAGTGGGAGCTGTCAGAGAGTTTGGAGCCAATTCAGGGAAGGTAGATTCTTAGGTACTTGAGAGGGACTAGCAACAGGTTAACATGTTATGCAGGGTCAAGGACTTCACTACATGGATATTTAGGTTTGGATGTGGCAGGTTACTTGGATGATAGGAAGGACATCACAGGGTGTGTGATGGGTGGTCTTCAGGGTTGAGCTTGAAGAGGGATACAAGCCAGGAAATAGATTAGACGGGGTACAGGTACAGGTATAGGTGCAGCTGTTTATCTCTAAGTGGGAGATTGTTAGGTTGTTGAGCTAAAAGCTTCACTAGGATGCAAATAGGAGTTAAGGAGGTTGTAGAGTGTTTGTTGAGTGTTACAGTCACTAGTGTCAATTAGGACAACTGACGTCGGTAGGGTACAGATAGAAGGCAACTAACATTGGTTAGAAGTCAGCCGGCATCAGCACCCCCCAGGCAGATAGGGATCGATGTCGATCACTTGTGTGGTTTGGACTGCATGTATTATGGGAAATTAGATAACGAACCAAGTGTTTGCATCTCAAGAGCCAATTTTAGACTAGAAGCTGTGGATCTAATTATTGTAAATAGGTGTCTAATTATTGTTTGCATGTGATCTATTTAAGAGACTCATTGATTGTATTGTAAACTAGAGTGCTAGAGAGTAAGAGAGAAAAATAAGCTCCTTCTATGTGTGAGGAGAGCAATGGTGTGTTCTTCCTAGTGCCACAGTACCAAGTGTGGGTACTGGTTTGGAGAATCAGAAGGGTTCTTCGTGTTTGTATGATCTTGGTCAGCGGATGTGCATGGCTTCTTTTGGAGATCTACAATGGTGAGTAAGGTCTGGTGATTTACAGGTAGTAGCAAAGAGTAGGAGATCTACTTGGAGTACGGTTGTGTACTTGGTGTACTGGCAACATTGTTACTGACTGGTTGGAGAGGTGAACATCAATTCTATATTTGAGTTGATTGTTGGGACCGAGAGAGAGAGGGAATAAGGTCTTGAGGTGTGGCGAGCCTTTGAGGTGGAAGAAGTGGCATCTTCTTTATTGTATTTTCTTCTGAGTATTTAATACAATTGTGTATTGTCTCTCAAATCTTGTGTTGGTTCATATTTCTAGTTACTTATTGATTCTGGTATAATTCAGTGTTTAGTTGCTAATACAAGAGGTAATCATATGTGCTCTAATTGAGGAGAAAGATCCTGACAATTCCATTTGATATATCATTACAATATGTTTAAATATTTTACATTCAGATTCATGGTTAAATTCCATATTTATTAGTCTAAAATACATACTAGGTTTTACCCTATTAGGATTTACAAAACCAAATTAGGGTAAAACACTTCCTGTCTAGGGCCATATTTACTTTCTCCACTTCTTTGACACTACTTTTTTATGACACTTAAGAGTACATTATGTGTTTAAATATGTTATGAATGGTTTGTATCCCTTATATTATTCTAAAATTTTAAGCCAAATATGCAAAAAAATAAAAATCAAGACATATGCATGGCATGATTTACTAGTATATATAATTAATTGATGTTATTTATCATATACATGGTGAATGACATATACATATTCTATGCACATGATTTTCATGATATAAATTAAAGTGGGATGAAATGGATATATGTTACATATGATACATGGATATATAGATGTATGACATTAATTACACCTAGGGGTAGCCTTTCTACATTATGGGCATCCCTACACTGGGGGAATATTTGCACACTTATCAAGTTGAATGTTTTTATATTGATCCATTTATCATAGTAAACTTTACAAATGAATTTATCTTTTGTATACTTTATATGGTGTTGTTTCATTTGGATATTATCTTTTATATATTGGATTATGACATTGATTGATTATGTGGACTAACATTTATTTCTCTATGTGTGCTGAATGTTGATTCATGTTACATTATGTGATCATTGATGTTTCTATACTATATATTATATGAGTTAATTGATTGTGT
Organism: Torreya grandis; assembly: GCA_037957365.1. NCBI lineage: Eukaryota > Viridiplantae > Streptophyta > Pinopsida > Cupressales > Taxaceae > Torreya > Torreya grandis. The sequence continues at coordinate 167,088 of JARHVA010004165.1, read as the reverse complement.
ATTTTCATCTCATGATTTAATTATGTCATATCCTCTAGTCCATCTCATTTTTATTTTGGATCGTATTTGAATTGTTTCTTGAGTGATTGTGCACTTCATGATAATTTTATGTGATTGTATGATTTACTTCATGCATCTATAGTCAGTATTATCACTATGATCCTAATTATATTGGATTATGTGTTTCATACATACTTCAATCATAAAATATTTATAGGATGGTATATCTTATCACTTTTATATACATAATTTACATTATTTCATTTTTTTTATATAACACATAATCCTGATAACACTTGTTTTGGGATAAGTGATTTGTAGGTCTCATCCATCAAATCAAAAGGGGCATATAGTGGACTTGTCCTATAGATTTAAACATTGAAAAATATATTATTCATACTTTGGATCAAATTATGTGACTAAAATTAAACACATTTAGGATTTTAATGCATATATGGGGCATTATACATGATATTAAAAATAATTAATAAATTCTATGACATTATGAGAAAAATTATATTGGTTAGATTGAGTAATTTTATTAGATTTATTAGATTAAGAGGATTTAAAAACATATTACGACACTATGAAAAATATATTATGGTTATCTAACCCTAAAAATATAGATGTGGGGGATATAGGGTTAATAATATAGAAATCAATAATCACAAGGGTGATAAACATATTTATAATAGGCTAATTAATTGTAAAACTTAGATAGAATGCATACTAAATTTAGTACACTAAGATATACTTAAAATGGAAAATATAGTTATGTTAAACATTGTAATGATAATGAAAACAAAGTATTTAGTTGTTTCTAATTTTAATATAAATTAGGATCTATAATAGGTAAGAAGAAAGTTGAAATAATATTTTAGAATATTCCCCAAATTCTCTATTTAGTCATTTGGTAACTTTGGATACTTACATTAGCCTTCGATGGTTGTGTCAACACTAGTATCAAGGTTGGATTTAGGTGTCCTACCTATAATACCTAATAAAACAAGTTGTAACCACCTATATGCTTCTAGGTTTTTCATCACCTTTACTCTAGTGAATTCAAATCTAGGTCATGGACTATTGCTCGTTGTCAAATATAAAAACCCTAGTTCATCTTCATCATAGTGGTTATGGAAAAAATATATTAGTGGGAACCTAGTGTCAAGATTCCCTAAAAACCACTATGTTAATAACTATTACCTACATAGACAATACTACGAAGAGGGCCTCAGACTTATGTACTCATATCCTACATGTTGGTTTCTATGTGAATCATGAAATATGTGGAAAGTAAATATAATAGTGACCTAGATTGTAACTTGGTAAATCATGAAATTATGATTCTCCTTCAGTACTTTAGACTTTTGTACATGTTATTCTTATGATTGATATGTGAATAATAAAAAATAGAAAAACTTTAATTTATTGATTATTTTATTGAATGTTTTTTATAAGTTAGCTTGGTCTATACTAAGTGTAGGTGAGGAATGAATGATTATTGATCTTGTATTTATACAAATCCATTTGGGAAAAAAATTTGAATTAAATCACTTTATGTAACCATTAAGGTACATTTCATTTGAAAATTATATGACTTTAGGGCACTAGGCATTTAAATTAGAGAAAGACACATGCATCCATGTAGGTGTCTATCTAGGACAAAAGTATCTAGGGAAAAAGAAAGTAGGTACAATCTCATAACTTGTAGAGGAATAAGATAATCATTTTTTATGATTTTGGGCAAGACAGAAGCCTTGGGTCATCAATATAAGATTGGTCTGATTAAGAGATAGGCCAAGGGGAATTACATGGAGCAAATGTGATATTTTTAGAAGTGAGAAAAGGTATATAACTAAAATTAGTTACTAAGTTATAATTTTTCCAACTGTACAAGATTGAGGTGTTATATAATTTATAAATAGTGTCTACATTTCCCCCCTCTAATCTAGTAATGAAATTGATAGTTTAAAAAAAAGGAATGCATACCTAGGTGTATTTAACACACCTTATCCTTACTTAATTCTAACTTGAGTGATTTATTGGTGAATGAATTTTAAGAAATATCATGTTATAGTATATAATTAATGCATATAATCTAAAACTAAAATAGAAAGTTTTAGGATCACACATGTGTATTGTTATAATCATCTTGCCTATTAACAACTTGAATTTGAAGGATGTATAATTATTAATCACTAAAATAGAGATTAGGATAAATATATAAATTTAGGAAGTGAATATATCTAAGGAGATAGAGAGGGAAATAGATTTAATAGGAAACATGACCCCATCCTTGGAGCAAAGATAAATGTCCACTTGGTAGTTGAGACTAGATTAATCATATAACCCAATCATACTTATAACCTAGTGAGTGTGAGTGAAACAAGTCACCTAACATTATAAAAATAGCGAGTCATAATGATACGTAAAACATAAAAACTTGTAAATATGTATCTATTTAACCATTTAAACCATGCCAAAATGTGAACCAACTACTGTAGTAGATTGGCTAAATATAGTTCATAAAATTCCAACCTAGTGGGTGGTGACAATACTGTAAAGTTTTTAGAATATAAAACTAAATTAGATTTTTAAATATTAATTTCAAATTAAATATAATATGCACATTAGATATGTATCATGCTAAAATTATATATAAAAATGGTACCAATGTATAGATTTCTACCATAAATGTGAATCTAAATCATGTAACTATGTGTTTTAGCTAGTTTGGAAATTAAGTGTTAAAAACATGTTTCCAAATCATGCCCCCAATATAAATGGATAAATATAAAAAAATTATAAGTTCTAATGTGGATAACATGTTTACAAAACATGCCCCGACTATATATATAAAACTATGAATGTGTGGAAACCATGCCTTTATGACGTTCCCCCACTGATATAACCACCTCCCACCTTTCCCCAACCCCCACACCCCGCCCCCCGACCCTACCATTTTAGGTTAAGAAACTATATGAATTGATATTTAACTCACCTCAAAGGGATAATATAACCATAAAACTATGAATAAATCATGTAAGATATAGGAGAACATTTTTAATTAAATGTATCATTAAAGCACATAAAATGTGATCACATAAATATCATGGAAACACACACACACACACACACACACACACACACACAACAAAAGAATTTCAACAAGAGCACTCAAAAATAATTCAGAAGGAAATGGTATAAGGAGACCCCAAATAAGAGGTGTGTTCCACTGTTGCACAATATAATGTATATGACTTAGTCAAATGTATATAAAGCAATAAATGACATATTTAAATCTCAACTAAAATAAACAATTACATATGTAAATGTCAATAAGAAACAAAGGCATAATGGCCATAGACATTGGATCATCAAATGCTCAACAAACAAGACAATAAAAAGGCATAGACACTCAAAGAAGTGCATAAAGTAAATCAGAATCAATCATCATAAACATATTATAGTATCCCATGGATATAATGTGTTAGCAAAAAAAAAATCAATTCATAGTGTATCCAATACACTGTATAAGATATAATAATAGATAAAGGAATGTGTAAGTATATATATGAGCTAAAAACATGATAATTTAAAATTACCATAAAATGATATAACCTAGAAGTATCATGATCATAGATATAAATCTTCCCAATGTCTTAGTGATATGAGTAAATGTAAATCCCAATATCCATAAGTTTATAAATCACATATCTATGTATGAATGTATGTTAGTCAAATATAATTGTGAAAAATGTGTGTATGCAGAAATAAATGATACCCTATCCATAGACATAGAACTAACACATAGATGCCAAGGATCCAATAGAATATGTAGATGACAAAAATAGTTTTATATTTTTGAATGTTTTGATTTTATTTTTACTTTTGGATTACTGGAAAAGAAAGGATTATCTTATGATGCCATCCAAATTATAGTCCTATATATCTCCCCATTATGAACCCAGTCTAATAAACTAGTGATGCTACTGAAGATCATGTATATATGAAATATATGTCACTATAGTATTTGTGAGGATCTACATATGTAAAATAGGACTTTATGGTCTTGGAGAAATAGTAGGATTAATATGTTTAGGGATTCATGGAACCCATCATTTATTTTTATGTGGTTTCTTTAGAATAATAGTAATAGGAACATGTATAGGTGCTCTGGATATTTGAATATGGGGCGTAGTAGATTATGATTCTATAAAATACAGTATATGTCTATGATGTAATTATCTCTTAGGTAATTTATGATTATTAAAGGGGATTACCTATTTCTTATCTTTTTGTGGTGAATTAGCCTTAATAGGATTGATAATTAACTACATGGGTGTAAATTTATCTTGTTCATGAGGATATTCATTTGGAATTCTATAAACTATAACTACCCAATTGGCATGAATGTATTTAACCCATCCATGTATTATACAAGATAATTATCTAATATTATGCATCCAAAGGTGTACTAATAACATATCAAAAACACTCATGGAAGGTATAACTGAAAAGGTAGTAACCAAATTTGTAAGACCCACTTATATAGGTAAGTCAATCTCACTAAGAACCTACTGTGAGATCCAAAAAATTACTCTAACTGATCTAGTATAAGGTGTAAATCAAGATGAGTATAAACCAAGTACATAAGTAATTTCATGGTGAATTTTTTTTTTACACCCTTATCAATCATAACATTTTACATATAGTGTTTATCAAGGTATGCTTGAATGAATAAATAATGAAGATCTAAATCATCATCCTTAATATCACTATCATCAAAGGTAATGAAATGTCTATGAACCATAACAAATAGATGGCATGTATAAGTAACAATAATCCCATATAATGGGTGCCCATAATGTAATGGATGAGAATGTGCATTTTATCTCATTTACACTTCTAGTTATTTCATAGAATGGTTTTATCAAGGATTGTTAAATATTTTTTGTTTCTAGTGATCACTAGGTTGTGAAGCTAATTCCTTTGGAGGATCATCAATTGTAATTTTTCGATCAATGATAAGGTCATGGATATTATTCTTCAATGTAAAAAAAATGTTTTTATAATTCCCTGGTCCTTAGTAATAATCATAATAATCATTTGTATGATATACTTTGGTTATAGGCTTATGTATGCATAGGAATCCAAGGGGAAAATACATTAGTCACTTGTTCATATAATAAAAATAAAAAAACAAGTGTAACATAAACATTCCTAAGCATATATACTTGGGGGAGTAATATAACAAGATCAAACCCAAGACAAGGGAAAAAAAGGAGAATTTACCTTCACCTTCCTTGTAATGAGACCTTTCTTATTGTCATAAAGTTGGATTATGCTCAACTTATGTCAAAATGGAGTATTTTTTAGTGCTCTTGATTTATGGGAATCACCTACCATTTGCTCACTTTGGTTTTATATTTGGCATGTAATTAAAATCTATCTTCAAAAAATTGGCATTATAATTTTGGCTTAAATGAGCTTATTGTAAATGAGTGTGAGACCTTGTATTTATAGGTTTCAAACTACCTCAACCTAGGTATGATTAGGTTTAGTATAAAATTAGGTTATTCTTGGGAGTAAAAATGTAATAAAAGATGTCTCTAATTATGCAATTATTGAAGCATGGCTCAATATTTCTAATTTTTATAGCATTTATGTTAATATTTTAGTAATTCTTGACTTTGAGGATGATGACATTATCATGAGCTCATTTCCCTTTATATTTTTTTAATTTTTATTTTATAATTTCTATATTCACTAATTAAACATTGATTATTTAACTAATCATTTAATTTTATTTACTTGGTTAACTAATTTTGCTCAAGCATTTGTTCATTTCAAGAATTGGATTAAGTGCCCACTTAATTGGTCAACAATGTCAGTTTACTTGGTCATATGATGAAAGGGGATGAATCCATAAAAAAATATTATTGAGTATAAGATAATACCCCAAATAAGTCCAATTTGATGAAATTTTAGGTACTTACATCCAATGTGTAGATGAATTTGAAATGTTCAATGATATCTAGGCTTAATTTACATAGTTTGGTAAAAAAATATTTAGACATGAATATGGTAAAAAATGAGTGTCTAAAATTTTCCCCTATTTGAATAGGTGTTACAATACATAGGCATAATAAATTATTCTCAAAGAATGAAAAATTCATTAAGAATAAATATTTAATTATTAAAGAATGATGCTCCAAACAAATTTTGGGAATCCTATGATACCCCATCGTATAAGTGGCCAAAATGTATTGATGTATGGTACACAAAAAATAGGAAAGAATAATAATGAAATTAAACCATGGATGAGATTAATCTAATCAATTTAATGCTGTCATGCATTTATTTCGAATGTTGATAATAGAATCAATGTAGTAACAACCATAGGTTGTTATAAACCAATAGGTATAGGTTTATGCCCTAGAGGGTGATTTAGATTGAATAATGATTTTAACCTATCAAGGCTGATTTGATCATGATAAATTGATTGTTTTTGAGTAGGGAATATTTAAAATCATAACTCAAGGAGATAACATGTTACATAGATTAAATATGAGTGGGTGAAAACATAGATGTGATGGTCTAATGACTTTTTAAAGACTGAATAAGCCACAAAAAACTAGGCATACGATGATGCACAAATTGATGAAAGAGATGATTGGAAGAATATAATGATAATTATGGCTAAGCTGACCCAATATATGTCATGCAACCAAGTGTTGAATACATAGTCCAAATAGACCTAAGGCCCATGTAGTTCTCCAAAAAGTAGGAGAAAATGGAATGAGGAATGAAGAATGGAATATGGATAATAATTGATAAATATGGAAGATTTGTTTTTACCTACCAATGTATATATGCTTTTCCTAATTAGCATTATTACAATGAGAATGGTCAATTAGTTTAATTTGATCAAGGAAAATGGAATGATTCACCAAAATGAATAAGGAGAATTATCATGGCACAATTAATTGTAAAGTATATTGGCCTAATTTTATTAATTTATATGTGACATCATGTACCATAATTATAGTAAAATCACAATATCATTTAATGTAATACATGTAAGTACTGACTGTTGATCTAATAGATAATTCAAAACAACACACCAATGATAAAAACATGATGATAATGTTGATGTATAAATATGGATGGAATCAATTACAATGTGAAATTAATCACTCTATGAATGCATATTCACTAATTCAATTCAATGTTAAGGAAAAAAAATAAACAAATAACTAAGTAAATTAATACACACAAAACTTTAAAATAAAAGCAACAAAAATTGTCATGTCATTAACCAAGTTAATACATACTGTGAAGGCTTAATGGAATGTTAAATTGATGGTACCCCTAAGTAAGTCTATATTTAAGGGAATTAAATGTGTATAAAAATATCTTGATATAATTTTAATGCTTTGATTTTCCCCAACAAGGTGAAAGTTACAATCTTGGCGTAAAAGAGGGAATCAAATGGTGCCCCTAAGCAAGGATACATGCAAAGGTAAGGTCACACCCCAAAAGATACTTGGCATAAAAATGAAAATTGGATGGTAGCCATAAGTAAGTATAAATTAAAAGAGAATTCCATATCCAAATGCTAGCATAATGGATAGGATCTAACAATGAATTTTCCCAATTAAGGTAGATCAAGGATTGGTGACTAAGTTCAAGATAGGATAAATTTTTTAGATTTTGGGGCTCCATATCTCTCTAGGATATTTAAGTTATTTAAAAATGTTTAAGATTTTTATGTCTTTATATATTCCATAGATATTATAATCCTTTTCCACTTTTTATTTATTTTGATATTTTGAATGTTTTTGGTATTTTTGACATCTTAATTCAATGGAGGATTAAAAGATGCAGAATGGGTAAAGCTCACAAAATGGTGAGTGTGATTGAGGTTATTTTAAAAATGGTGAGAGAATGGTTTAGGTTTCTCACAAAATGGAAAGAGAGTGGGAATAAGGGTTATTGATTTAACCTCAAAAAACATTGAGCATTATTTACATAGTCCAAATGGACCTCAATCCACTAGAGTTTACCCTACAACAACGAGCATGACTAAGTAATAACATGTGTGGGTAGATGTAAATGGTAAGGGATGAAATAATGGTAAGGGAAGGTAGGTAATGATGTAATGTCAAGATAAATGGTATGGCAATGGAAATGGTAAGACAAGGTAAATGGCAAGGCAAGAAATGACAACAATGTAATAAATTATGGTAAGGCAAGGAGAATGGCAAAGAATTAAATGATGGCAAGGCAAGGTGAATGGAAAGGTATAGGTAAATTTCAATGGGAAAGGTATAGGACATGGAAAAGGTAAAGGTATAGGACCTAGCAAAGGCATAAAATATTGGAATAATTTTTTGGTTCATATTAATGTGGAGATGCACATCTTGATTAACATTAATATAACTAGAATAGGTAATGAGATTGATCTCTATCCCACACCCACTCTAAATAATTGATCTAGCATGAACATGTTACTAATTTTAACTCTAATAACATTATTTTTAACTTTCTTGGATATCTATTTTGTTTCTTCCAAACTTATATACAATATGTTTTTGTAGCATTGATGAAGGAAAGTACATCTAAGAATGGTAAATAAAGATAGGTTTTGGATAAAAGGTCTGATTTGGAAATGGAATGTAGGGATTTAATGAAAAAATGAATCTTAATGGAATGTATAATGGTTGGGTATAAAATTAATATTAGAATTTTTAGTTACACATATTGTTGTTACTTATAGATTCAACATATTTTTGTTTGTGGCGCGGCCAATGACTTTTAAGTATGCTATTAATAAGACCACCATTATTTTTTGTTATTTGGGTCAAAGAGATGTTTCAATATAATTATGCATTATATTTATAGTTATATTGGTGTGGAATTCAGTAATTTATTCATCAAGAAATGAAGAACTATTATGCTTAGCTATCGGTGCCTCGAAGAGATTTTCACCAATAAAGTTGTATTGATTATCACATAGCACCATCAAGAAGGTTTAACTAAATAATGTTTACCTTTGAATTTTATTTTATTCTAACACCTTAAACCATGTTTCCCTATAAGATGTTGAGTTTGGACTTTGATTTCCCCTAGTTCCTTCGACAAGGTTTCACTAGGATATTATTCTTCTTTAGCCTAAATGTGGTCTTGGTCCCCTTGATTTTATATAGTTTATATGTCTCCATAGATGATGTTAAAAAATGTGTGATTATATGGGTCCCAATCATCATTTATGAGAGGTGGAATTTCAATATAATGGATATGTTGGCTAATGATAAAGGGATGCAAAATGTCAATGGAAGGTATAGTGTCAACATAATGGTAAAAGGTAGCATAATCCTTATAGAGGCTACTAGATAAATTATTTTGATGCTAAATAAAATTTCCTCAATAAACATTTAAGGATCATAAATATGTACAATATGATCTAAAAGGAGTGTGTAATGAATGTTTTAACATCCAAAGTATTCTAATTTTGAAGATGATTATGAATCAAAAGACACCAAATATTGGATTGTCAAATTGAATTGCCTCAATGGTAAGGGGATGGTCTAAATGTGACTTGAGAAATATTGGCTTCTCAAAGTGAGGATACATAATGGTATGGGAATGTCTAAAGGATGATTTATCATAAGTTGACTCATCATGAATTATTTTTCAAAAAAACATCAAAGATTGGTTGGTTCTCTTAGCCTTGGATTATTCATGTTTGTAAAATCTCAAATTTGTACATAATTTATTCTGTAATAAAAGATGGCTCTTGAAGAGGTAATGATTGGTTCTATTTTGGCTCTAAAACTAGATTATATTTAGTAAATATTTCTTATTTTTTAAGAATGATATTCAATAATTATTTAGGAAAGTCTCACTAGAATATGGCTCAACTCTCAAATATTTTAGAAAGGATACATATCTATTCTCAACAAGTCATTTGTTAAAATAGATTTCAAAATGAGTTGGTGATATTTTAACTGGATTAGATGGGTGGGAATTATAAATAAATGACTAGTGTGGTTGTGGTTTAATCATGATATCCCCATAATAAATTAACGTTTGGACATGTTTTTTGAACCTCACACATTGATTAAGTGAATGATCTTGAATCCTATAATACTCAAAATATTTTTTTGTTCATTACCAAGGAGGTTTGAGATCATTTTCACAAAAAGTTTGAGTATGTAGACACACAATTATGTTTATTGTGTCTAATTGATAAATTATGTCTCTCAAATATTCATTAGGTAAATTTTTCATTTCGGGCCATGATTTGTTTGAAATTCTTAGTCTATGAATTTGGAATGGGACCAAAGATGGAAAGTTTATCTTTGGTCTTCGTATTTGGTCTAAATAGGATTATCTTAGTCTTGGTAATTGTCACAACCCCAAAGAGGGTAAAATCAATCTTACTAATTATCCCATAGAAGGGTAGTTTTGCATATAAAATTGGCATGGCTTGGCTTAGCAATTAGAAATTAGCCCATAGAGGGTAATCTTGGTACTTAATAAGAAAATAGACCAAACAAAGGAAAACTTGGTCTCAATTAGAAACAAGCCTAAAGAGGGTGAACTTAGTACTTAATATAAATGTGCCCAAAATGGGAGGCCTTGGTACTCTAAAATAAAATATGGCATGCGAGTTCAAAATGAACCATAATTAGGTATTAGAATGGATTGGTAATAAGGGTGTGGGTTAAAAAGGAAAATTTATTGTAATTTATTTGTCTCATTATTGGTATGTGGGTTTAAACATGAAACCAAGTCTAATTGGAATGTGGGTTCAAAATGAACCCATGTTTTGCATGGTTTGGAATGTGGGTTTAAAAGGATCCCTAATTCTAGCATCGCTATGTAAGTTGGTTAAAACACTTGAAGTTTATAAAAGGTATACATAAAATTGATTTTGAATTTGGTCAATTTGAAATTGTAACTTAGCACATGTGAATTTGGTTTAGGAAATGGTTTGAAGTGAAATGGACCAAGTCTAGATTTGGCATGAAATTGGAATGGAATTAGGCCTAAGTTTGAAATGAAATGGGAATTAGTTTAGGTTTAAGTAAAGTAGAAATGGCTTTCTCGGTGTGGGTGGGGCCAAGATAGGAGGGTTGAGTAAGTATTTCTTAAGTGTATAAAAAATTTCTTGACATGTGATGTCCCACTCAAATTTAACATCTTGTTAAAGTAATTTGGTGAATGATTGGGTTTTATCTAATTTGTGCCATCAAGCGACAAATTTCCTAATTTTTTCCTTGGAGGAACTGAAGTTGCTTTAGATTTTTAGGAGGTATATCCATGATTGATTTGATTTTATTAGGGTCAACCTCCATGCCACATTGGAAGATGATGAATTAATCCTAAAAATTTTCATAAGGACACTCCAAAGACACATTTTTTAGGGTTGAGTTACACATTATATTTCTTGAGTCTTTCAAAAATTTAGTGCAAATATATTGCATGTTGCCACTCTTTTGAATTTACCAAAAAAAATTGACATAATATTGGACTATATTATGAATGAAGTCATGAAATATGTGTCATTATAAGATTTTATGTTTCACCTACATTTTTAAATCCAAATGGCATTAAAATATACTATAAATTTCTCCATGGTGTGGTAAAACAAGTATTTTTTTGGTCTTCTTTATCGATCTTAATTTGATTATATCCATCAAAAATATCCATAAAGGATAACATCTCATAATTTGATGTGTAATTAACTATCATATCAATGTTGAGTAAAATGAAGTCATCCTTAGTATATCCTTTGTTGATGTCTCATAAATCATATTAACATCATATTTGTATATTAGGCTTTACAATAGGAATAATATTAGTAACCCATTATGAATGAACAACTATTCAAATGAAACAAACATATAGAAACCATTAGATCTCATCTTTAACTATAAGAGTAACTTTAGGATGTATTTTTCCAATATTTTATTTAAATATCTTGGCATCAAGATATAATGTAATTATATTTACTATGATTTAGGGATCAGTGTTAGGCATATACAAAAAAGCCCAAGAAAATAATTAATGAAAATATTTTATAATTTCATAAATATTTACATCTTCTAATTTATCTAAGGTAGAAGTTAATAGTATGATACAAGGGTCAATTTTAGTGCCGTAATTGAATTAAACTATTTTTTCATTAAGTAACATACATCCATCCAAAGTATATTGTATTATAGGGATGGTGTCATCTATGTCACATAAAATATTATCCAAGTCATTTTAACACTTGCCAAAGTATGCCTATGCACTTTTGAAATGAGGAAACTAATTATTATAATAGAAGGAAGGGAAATCCTCATATGAACCCATGAACTATAAGAGAGCCTCATCATTAATGAACTCAGCAATAATAGGTAGATCTAGAGAAATTGCATCATCAATAAGATTTGGTTAAATAACTAATAGTGTAGAAACATAGTTTATGATATCATCTACTGATGGAATAGGTGGATAAAACATGATATGTTGAGAATCATGGTAAGAGGATCTAGAATTAGATGTGTTATCTCTACATCCAACTCTTTGTAAACCTTATTGATCATATGCTTTAATGGGATTAATGATTACCTACTCATGTTTACCAAGGCTGCATGTAATGTAGCCCATCTTATATAAATATGATAATTAAAAAGGTGAAATGAACTTATTATCTTATTTTATGGGAATAACTAGGCGAGTTTTATGCATGCTTCAAATTATAGAATAAAGTGTTGTATAAAAATAAATATGAGGAATATAACTATGTGAATAATTTCTATGTAGACATTACTTGAATGTATATTTATCCATAGGACATGTATGTATATTACATTTGTATATAAAATTTAAACATTCATGTAAAGTGGATGGAACTATGTGCATAGCATGAATCCATTGTCTCCCAATCAAGATATTATAATTAAGATCATTAGGCATAACTTTGCATGTTGTAGGTAGTGTTATAGGCCCTAGTGTAATATTTAATGTCATTTGACCTAAAAATTTGTGTGGAATATTATCAAACCCTTAGATGTTCATATCAAAATGATCTAAATCCTTAAAATATATATTAATAAATCATAAAAAAGAGATATTATAAATGCTCAATCTTGATCCATTGTTGACTAAAACCCATTTGATACCTACCTCATTAATTTTTAAAGAAATGTAGAGAGTTATATGTAAATATATGATGTGATAATGTGTTCTATATTCCCTCCTAAAATAAATATGTTCTTCCATCTATTTCATAGTATTTATTATTGAAGTAACATAAACAGGATCATATGTTCTAGGTACCTAAGTATCATGAAGTGCTATATATATAATATCTTTGTATGTTTTGGAATGTTGTAAAAGATATAAAATGGAAATTATATTTAAAGGAGTATAAATTTGATCAATAAATATATAGACATGGGTGTTGCAAACCTTCCAAGCTTCATGACCACATGATGACATCATAACCTGGACCAAAGGGTCTACTAAGAACATATAGTTAATAGTAGAGGCATGATGGTGGCTATATGTTTGTGATAAAAAAAGATGAGGGATAAATAATACCAATGATGTTTCCATATGTCTATAAATGATAAGGAAGGATTCGTAATGGACCAAATAGAAAAATGCATCTATGAGAGACTTGTTAATTTTAGGTAATATATTTCTTATTTGATGCAATATGTTCTTTATGTGATTAAATATTAGTGTCTTAATTGCATTAAACGTAAGAGAAAAAAATAATGCTAAAAAAATAATGAATAATGAAAAACACTTTAATTGATATGAAGCGTCATGTATACATGTTTTTTTTTAGTTCATTCCAAATTAAAATAAAAAAGCATGAAAATGAAAGTATTAAGCTTTGAAATAAAAAGTGATTAATTTATTCTATCATTATGATGACTATATGAAATAAAAATTAGAAAATATAGGGATCTAAAATCTAAATTTTGGAAATGTACACCTTAGGATTATCTAGGGTTAGGGTTTTGAATTAGGGTTACTTTGAAAAAAAAATAATTATACTAAATAAATCACACCCTAATGTGGAATGGACTAAATGAGCTAGGTTATGCCAAAAAATTAGAAAAATGAAAGTTTATGACCCTAATATAGTATACAAAAATTGGCCTAAAGGAAACCCTATGTAAAACTAGGGTTTTGAGCAATGTTCAAAGTAATTTGGGTTCACCAAATGCTTTAAAATTTTAGGTTTTTACTAATTTAAAGATTATGTTTGACTAAGGGGATGATTAGTCTAAATAAGTGAAATAATATGCATAAAATAACCACTAATTTGTTATAAATTTTGACTAGCTTTGACTTTAGAAAAATAGTAATAAATATGTAAAAATAAATACTTATCTATAAAACACTTGATACATAAGATATTAATGCCTATAAATAATATATTAATAGGTATAAGTGTCATAAAATAGATCCTTATATCAGAAATCCTCCAGGATAGTAGTGCCACATTTGGATAATAATATCATGTGGCTCTAGTTTCCTAAAAATGACATTATTATCCATTATGTAGGACTACTCTAAACTTATGATTACACCTACACCTATGTTTATGGGTTATATTCCTATGTGATCAAATTAAAAATATTTGTATTGCTATTATAATATTTGATTTATGATTTAAACCCTAATCCTCCTTGAAATTAAGGCATGAGCTATAAAGTGTGTTTGTTACTAGGATAGGCTAGACATCCTCAACACCCTACTACAAAGAGACTTTCATACATACCAAAAATTTGAAGAGGGATCAATCCTAATGTAGTTATCCCACCTAAGTGATGCTAAAAGTGAAATTGATGATAAAATGATAGTGGTCTTCAATGCCTTGAGTGTGATTGAGATTGGAAATCTAGAAAACCTAAGCTTAGAGCAGCTATAGATGGTAGTATGCATAAATAGTATGTAATATGGATTAATAACCTTTATTTTTCTCAAACTTTTATGTGTTTTAATATGTATTTTTAATCTAATTTATATCTAGTGGATAGAGGTCTAAAATTCATGTATTTATAGTGTTTTTTAGCTTGTGTTGATAATAAAATATGCTTAGGTAATCCTTAAAAGGGTTTTACTTTTAAAAATATATTCATTGGAGAAAGATAAGTTAAATGACATTAAATACATTTTAAGGACACTAATACCATGTTGATATAGTGTCCTTTGTGTGGCACTAATGTCCATCTAGTAAACTATTAGCAATGAAGCACTAAGGTCAAGAAATGAAGGTCTGACATTATGTTTAAGTTGAGTAGGATGCCTATGGTCGACACAAAGGTTGAAAAAGTGTGATAATAGGCTTTAAGATAGGTCTAGGGGTAATCAAGGAATAATTTGTCTCAAGTAGAACTATTATAAATAGTGTACCACTTTAGCTGATTATAGAAATGGTTTGAAGTGAAATGGACTAGGTCTAGGTTTGGCATGAAATTGGATAGGAATTAATCCTAGGTTTGAAATGAGATGGGACTTAGTTTAGTTCTAGCATGAAATTGGTCTTAGAAATAAACTTTGTCTAAGCATGAAATTGAATACACTCTTAAGTCTGAGGCTCTTAGGGTGAATCAGAAGGCACATTTAGTCTAAGTATAATTTAGAAACAAGGAAATTTTTTGTCTCAATATAAAAGGGAATTTGGTCTAGGTAAATGAATTTAAAATAATTGGAAATCCAACTCAAGTACTACCAAATAAGTGAAAAAATTAAAACATTCAATCCCAAGTAGTAAGAAAGACTTAAATTTAAATTAGTTTTCCTTAGATATATACTTGAAAGTCTATTTCAAACTTGGTTTGAGAAGTTTACTTAACTCTTCAAAAAAGGGTTATGAGTCTATGTGAATGACATAACCATGTTATATTTGAAATCATATCCACACTTTTATGATATTTAAATCTTGGTTGAGAATAAATACAAATTATCTATTAAAAAAAATTGCCATCAAAACAATGATACTTAGAAACAAGGGCACAAATGGTTTTGATCTCATTTTAAACAAGGCAAATAATTTGGAATACTTTTGGTAGTGTAACATTTCTTTGTGCAAAGTGGTTTTATAACATGTGTTTATTTGATGTTATGATTCATTTTATTTGAGAAAGTGATTATAGACTCAGCTAATATAATTAAAAGAATAATAATCTCCTAAGTTCATGATCCTACTATAAAACTAACATAAGGTGTGCATATTATCAACATAAACTACCATCAATATACCAGTCTTGAAATGAATTAATTATTAATCCAAAAATAAAGAGCATATATAGGTAGAGTTTTCTAACCCATCAATGTCTCTCAAGAATTTATATGTGCAAAGGAACTTAGAGTGTTGAAGAAACTCATCATTTGGAGGATAATCCATTAACGTGGGTCAATTAATATAAATTTTTGAATTGGCTTATCTATATGGTCAACAAGTGCTTAGAAACACTTGGGCACAATAAATATTTATCAATGGATTCAAACTATCTAGCTCATTATGTAGGGATCTTATCCCTTGCATAATGAATTCAAACATGTACTACTTAGTGAAGTTTGATTTCTAGACTACGATTTGACCTGAGCCCTCTTTCACATGGTTAGGTTAACCACTTAAACACTATCCTGTCTATTTGGCATGTTCAATTTATATACACCCACTAGATAAATAGGGTTAGAAAAATGTTGGGAGATGGAACCCTAGGTCAAATTCCACCTAAAGAACTAATGAGGAGGTAATGAAATCTCTCTCATGATCCATAAAAAAATAAAAATAAAGGAAGACCTAGATTGTTTCTGACTCACCCAAGTCTCTAGGAATAATGGAAGAGCATACATAAAATCTATTCAAGCTTGACTCAATAAAATAAGTAAAATGCATTTTAGGTCACCCAAGTTCCCTTAAGTGGAGAAGGGGAGAGCATATACATAAAGATTCAATAAAATGAAACTATTTTAAGAAATTAAACTAAGTGTTTGTAAAAAAATAACAAAAAGTGAATTTTTTTGAGGAGTGATAGTCTAAATATAATTATTCTTCATAAACACATATTTGAAGTGTGATTGAAGTTTGGACTTTGTTGAAACTTTGAAATGACAAAAAAATATTTCTAAAAGTCATTTAAACACCAAAATACAAGTGAAATGACTTTGTTAGCATGTAAAACCTATTCTATTTTGTTTAACTCCCTACACAAAATGTTAGAGGATTGACTTGTGATTGTTTATATTGCCTTAACAAATAAAATTTTCAAACTTATAAGGTCTTGTATTTTGGTCCTACGGTGAAGTCATTTTATACTAGAAATGGAAAAGTCACTATTTCCATGTAAACATAGAACACAAAAAACTTGGAAAAGACATAAATTATTAGGAACAAAGCCACAAATTATAATTATTAGATTTGATGTTTTTCTAAAAAAATTGGTGAAGTCTTTGAATACATAATAGACTATTACCTAGCAAAGTCACTAATTTCTTTGGTTGAATTTGCTATTTCTTAGAAGAATAAAGTTATAGGTCAAAGTCAATGATTTTAGGTGAGTTCAATGTTTTCTATTGAAGTCATTGATAAGTAATAGTGAAGTTAATGATATCTTTTAAAAATTTAGTAACACATAGAATGTAGAAAATTGGTGAGGTCACCGATTTCTCGAGTCAAAGTCTCTGATTAGTAGCAAATACAAAATAGGAATTTGAAGGAAAACTTATAAAACTAAGGTCTATAATGAGTTTTTTATGTCTCTTAGGAGGTTTAAAAATGCTCTTATGATGATTTTGGGGTGCATGATCCCACCAGGCATGCCATTATGTATGCAATATGAATCAAATGGAAAAATACACTAGTCACTTATTAGTAGAATAAACATCAAAAACAAGATAAAAACAAAGAATGTCCAAGCCTTGATACTTTGGGATCAATATACAAGATCAAACCCAATACATTAAGAAAGTAAAGGAGATCTTACTTGTTTGTTGGAATAAAGTTGGCTTGTGTCAAAATGGAGTCTTTGTTAATGATTTTTATTTTTGGGTATCACCTTCCATTTATTTACTTTGGTTTTATCTTTCACATATATTGGAAATGAATATCTCTCTTCAATAATTTGACATTATAATTCTGGTTTAAAAGAGCTTATTGGAAGTGAGTTTCAAACCTTGTATTTATAGGTTTAACAATAACCCCAACCTAGGTATTATTAGGTTTAGGCTAACCTTGGGTTATGATTGGGAGTCCAAACATAATAAATGATGTTTTTAATTATGAATTTATGGAGGCATGGCTCAACATTTCTTATTTTCATGGGATTTATGTTGGTATTTTACAATTGTTGATTTTAAGGATAGTGACATCATCATGACCTCATTTACCTTTATATTAATGATTTTTTATTTTTAGAAATTATATATTCACTAATTAAACATCGATTATTTAACCAAGTATTTAATTTTATTTATTTGGTTAATTAATTATGCTTAGGATTTTGGTCATGTCAAGAATTGGATTAAGTGTCCCACTTAATTTGTCAAAAATGTTAGTTTACTTGGTTTCAAGATGATTGAGGATGAATTTGTGAGAGGTCATCATCTCTTATAGGGTAATACCCAAAACATGTATGCTTTAATATAGTTATGGGCACTTACATCTAATGTGTGGATGAATTTGGGATGTTTGGTTATTTCTAAGCTTAATTGGCATAGTTTGGTGGAAATTAGTCTAAAGTCCATTTAGACATAGATGTGTTCAAAAAGGACTATCTAAATTTGACTCATATCAACCTCTATAGGATGATGGAGATATATAATATGAAACTCCACTATTCATGGGAGTAATTAAGTGGCAGACTTAGGTAAGCATGTAAATTATCTTATCAGTGCATTAGATAAAATAAGTTGATTAGGCTATTAGAAAAATACATTAACCATGGTAGTTATTTCATTTTTAGGCTTAGGAGGTTTATCCTTAAAAATTGGTTTTATTGTAAACTAATCATTAGGTGTAGATGTAGTTAGCATGTTTTCTATATAAATGTTTTCAATGAGATAAGTTTCATTTCACAGACCCAAAAAACATGGCATAATTCATCAAAATATTTAAAATTTTTGAAATCAATGGACTCATGTAAAGAAGTAAAATTTTCTTGAATATGCCTTTAAGTTATTTATTCTCCATAGGATTTGTTATTTTAGCCAACATTGTCTTGTACCTCAAGACATATTCATTGATAGCTTCATTGGTTCCTTATTTGATTTTTGAAATTTGGGCATAGGAATCATGTTTATAAATGTGCCAAAAACTAACCTAAAATTGGTTTTATTGAATTTATGGATTGGAAAGGTAAATCATAGATCCACCTCAAAGCTTAATCCTTGAGGTTCCTTGGAAATAGTTTGGTTAAAATTTTATCATTATAGGCATAATTAAGGAATTTCACATAGGTTCTATCAAAGATGATGCTCATGATCACCATTTCCATCATAAAATGGAAACTTTGGTGCAACAAAACTATATGGAAAAGGGTTAAAATATGTCTTAATTTAAAGAGGGTTATGTAACAGATCTTGGGAATCAATAGCATGAGGAGACTTTATATTTTTTTTAATGTTTGTAACTTTGTCTTCCAAAGTATTGATAATTTGAAGGAGTGTTTGAACTATAGATCCATTTGGGTTCAAATTAACAAGTTGAGTAGTCACCAACGGAGAAGTGAACATGATTATATTATTAATATGTATTGAAACCAATATTTGAGTTGAAATAATTATTAATTCCTTGGTAGATGTATCAATAGCATTTTTAGGATATTAAGGTTAGAAGACATAATCTATGCCTCCACTAGATGTAGTTAAATTTATGGGTATAAAATCAATTGTATTAACTTCTAAGTATTCACCATCACTAGGTGAAGAATCTTTAGATTTATCATTCTTACTTGTTTCATCTCTTATAACATATAAAAATGCATGCATTAAGCTCTTTCTATTTTTGAGATAATTGATAAATGCTTCTTTATCTTGTATTTTAAATAAAGTTTTTGGATTAATGTTTTTCATTGAGTTTTACAACTTAAAAATTAATTTTTTTTTTTAAAAAGTAAAAAAATTAGAAAAAATAATAAATACAAGACCCTAAACCACCTAGGTTTTTAAGCTAAAAGGTTAGGTGCACCAAATGTTTGATCTTAAAAATATAGATGTAGGGGATATAGGGTTAATAATATATAAATGAATAAACATAAGGGTGTTAAATAAATATATAGTAGTATAATTAATTTTAAAACTTAGATAAAACATGTACTTGATTTATTATTCTAAAATATGGTAAAAATGGCAAGTAAAACTATGTTAGATATTGAAATGATAATGAAAATAAGGCACTTAGCTCATTTTGATGTTAATATAGATCATGATCTATAATGGTTAGGAATCAGACTAGGAGAATATTATAAAATAGTCACAAAATTCTAGATTTAGTGCCTATGTATCCTCAAACACTTACATCAACCTTAAATGGTTGCATCAATTCTAGTGTCTAGGTTGGATACATGTGTCCTATATGGAATAATTTTTATAATAAGATGAAATGACCTAACTTATGTAGTTTTTCCTTATGTGTTAGCTTGTGTGTCAATCATGTAATATATGGAAAGTAAATACAACATTGACCTAAATTATAACTTGGAAAATCATGCGCTAGGGATGATCCTTCAATACTTTAGACCTATGTATGTGTTATTCCTATGATTGATACTAGAATATGAGAAAATAGGAAAATTTTACTTTATCAAGTGCTTGAGTTTATGCTTTTGATAATTTTCCTTGGTATATTTTAGGTGTATCTAATTAATGAATGAGGATTGATATTATATTTATACCAATCCATTTGGAGAAATAACTCACATTCAAAAACATAGGCTAACCATTATGATATGTTTCATTTTAAACTTAGATGAATTTAGGACACTAGACACTTATGTCAGAGCATGATACCTACATCAACATAGGTTTGTGTCTAGGATGATAGTGTCCATAAAGCATGAAACTAGGTGTATGTAATGAATTAGGATAGATTTATGACATATCTTACTTAGTGTATTATATTCTTAGATAAGGTGATATTATGAAATAACTCATTACGTATATATTTTATATTAGGGCATGACCAATTTAGATTCACTAATCTTAACCAAAGGAAAATATTACCATATAACATCAAAATAGAGGTTTTTAAAGCCTATATTTAAATTACATTATGCAATAACCCTAGCTAGGACTACAATACATTAAAAAAATAGTGCTTAATAAAATTTGTGGCACAAAGAGGGATAGTTTATAGAAAATAAAATAAAACTTGTAAATATAAATCTACTCAAGTCAATATAAAGGTAAATTAAGTAAGAAGTACAACATTCATCATAATAATTTGTGAAATATCTAATTAACTAATTGAAAGAGTAAAATTTAAGATTACATGAACTTATTGTGCCTCAATCTCTCCCTTGGCCAATGGTTATTTTAAATATTTTTTTGTGTATTTTTAAGGATCACACTATATAAATCAGATCTAGGATAAAACACTCCTTTAGATCCAAGACTTTCCCATAAGATAAACTTATTTCATTCTAATTTAAAACCCTAATCAATGACTCCTTCAATGCAGAAATAGTAGAATTGTATATTGTAAAAATTAAAAAAATGAATGTTCTTATCTTTATAAATTAAGTGAAGGGGGTATTTATATCTATGGATTGAAATTAAACCTTCTCATGAATTTAGATGACAAGGTCAATGAGATCAATATTTTTTTAATGAGAAAGGTAACCATCAGGCCTCAAACTATGTTAGTTGGGCTGAAGAAGTTCCCTAATGTGCATTGAATTCCCATCAAGGTCGACCAGGATAACATAGTATGAAAATTAATAAAAATGGGAGTATGATTAGTTATGGTTTATTTTGGAAGGTTAATTTCTTAGAGGAGTGTATAATAATTTTTTAATTTATTAGGGATTTGGATAAAATCAACCTGTAGTGGTTTGAGGTAATGGTAGAGGGGCCAAAAATATTTCAAAGTACCAAAGGTTTTACAACCCCTTTTTTGGTGTAAATTTTATTTCATGCACTCAAAAATATTGAAACTCGACAATTTATTACAAGAGAGAAAAGGTTATTAAATGATAAAGTTTAAAAATATTTTGTGTATACATATTCCCCACTAAAAGCTCATCACATGTCACATAGTTATAACATGGGATGGTGCTTTGAGAAATAACATAGAAATCCACAATTTTGAGCCAATAAATTACAATAATAAATGGAAAATAAATGATAATAAGGAAATAAATGGTGAAATAAAATTAATACAACTAGAAGTATTGTGTTCATTCCTTGACTTACCTTTCTTTTAAATGGTTACATTTAGATATTGTAGTCTCAATCATGGAGGGTATAATACCTACCTTATATAAACCCTAAGGATAAAATACTAAAAAAATATTAAATGCATGCATATGTAGGATGATAAAATTAGAAATTAATAACTCTCAAAACTAATTAAATTATTTATATAAAAATTAACAAGATAGGATTGTTAAGGATAGGTTAAAACCAAAATATCAATCATGTAAATGAAAAAATGATGAAAAATTAATTTAGAACACATTAAATCATGTTTAGAAGCATGTAAAACATGAATTAAAAAAAGGAATGAAAAAAATTAGTGTAAAACACACTAAATCATGTTGAGAAGCATGTAAAATATAATTGAAAAAAACGAATGTAAAACACATGAAATTATGTTGGGAAGTGTGTAAAGTATAAATGACAAAAATAAATGTAAAACATGTTAAATAATGTTGGGAAGAATGAAAAAAATTGATGAAAAAAAATGAATGTAAAACACACTAAATCACGTTGGGAAGCTTGTAAAACATAAATGACAAAAATGAATATAAAACATAGTAAATCATATTGGGAAGCATGTAAAACATTGATGACAAAAATAAATGTAAAACATACTAAATCACATTGGGAAGAATGTAAAACACAAATGATAAAAATGAATGTAAAACATACTAAATCACGTTTGGAAGCATGTAAAACGTAAATGATAAAAATGAATTTATAACATACTAAATCACATTGGGAAGCATGTTAGTTATGAATGACAAGAAGTAAAATGTAAGATAAACATGTCAAAAAAAGCATGAATAAATCATAAATTATTGGAAATTAAATGTAAGTCAACATGTAATATAATCACTCCAAGTCAAAAACAAATAAAAAATGCATGCATGAAAAATGTCATATGTAAGAGAAGTGAAAAGTAAGAACATAATGGATAAAGGCAAAAGAAAAATATCTATAATAGTGCATAATCAAACTTAGTGCTTGTTATAATATAATATATAATAAAAACTAACCACCTAATGAAATTATTAATATTACAATGAGATGGTGTGTAAAGTATATGGTGAAGGGATGTTTGTGAGAAAAACCTAGTCCTATCTAAGGTATTATAATGCAACTCATAAACTATAAATAAAAAATCATAAGAAAGTATATATGATCAAGGATGTGATCAGCTAAAATAAATATCCAACAAGGGGGTAATAAGAAAATATGATATAAATAAGGGATTTAAAATACCACATGGGTGATTTGAACATCTTTAGCTGGAATGAGATACACTAGACAAGTGATCAAGCCTAAGAACTATTAGTCAAGGACTTAGGACACTCTAACTAATGAACACATAGATTAGGATAACAAGTGAAATACATAAATCAACACATTAAGGCTATATGAAATAAAATTAAAATGGATCTACCTTATAATAACATGTTCCTCATTCCTTAGTACCCCTTACAAAGTCCTCAGTCTACTATGAAGATTGGGTACTTGTGTGATAAATTAGGTGTCAGTATGAGTATATGATATAGTGAGACCTCCTACCCTATTCTACTTACCTACCACACCCAAATGGACCTTCTACTTATAATGAGGCCAATTATGGAGTTTGAGCTATGACCAAGATAGGAGATGTGCCAAATAAAGGTCACATCTTTTGGTGGGTTCTATCTATTAATATTAGTTTTTCCTTTTGACCATTGATTTTTATTTATTTTATGATTTGGATTTTAAATTATTTAGATTTTTCTATTTTCCTCCTTTATACAAATTTAGAGATCCGAACATGAGTGAAATAGATGATAACACAAGGTATATTACACTTGGTCACTAGAGAAAAGGATCTAAATACCATGGTGTCTAAAGACTCATAGAATTTATCATAAGTAAATTTTCAATCTCAAAATTGATCTATATGTGCCTCAAATGAAAGGAAATAATGGAAATATGGGGATCATGAGAGATACATCCATGTAATAATTAATAAAATGATGAATATGATCGTAGATGATCACAAAGAGGTAAAATAGTTCTATAAAATGGATGTGGATATGCTTATGATATTCAAGTCACTATGGAAGCCATAATAACCTACAAGGGATGTATCATACACACCAATGAAATTAGTGGTCATAACAAAAGAGGGGTAAGGTAAATGGTCATCCTAAAAGAGGGGGAAGGTAAATGGTCATCCCAAAATAGGGTGAAGATAAATGGTCATCCCAAAACAGGTGGAAGGTAAATGGTAATCCCAAAAAAGGGTGAAGATAAATGGTCATCAAAAAAGAGGGTAAAAGTAAATAAATACCAAATAATTATAAAGACACTAATGGAAGGAATGGCATAAATAATTAAAGTGATGCCTAATAACCACAAAGGAAATTAAAGATGAATATAATGTGAAATAAAACCAAAGAAACTAAAGGAAATAGTGGTGTAAGTAAAATTAAATGAAATGAAAATGAAACACACAAAAACAAATAAACATGAGACAAGAATAATGAGAAAAAATTATGCTAATGTCTATAAAAAAGATGAGCATGTGAAATACAAGCTTGTGTTTTATAAGTTTTCTTAAAGTTTAATATATTTGTTATTATGAAATTTAGAAGAAGATTAGGCATCTTATTATGCCCTAATGGGTAAGTTTATGTAGGGATGCGCATCAAAAGATGCCTCAATGTTTGAAATGATTGGTTGATGGGCATAACCAAATGTTCTAACATGTGATTATTAAATATAGTCTTGGTAATGTTGTTGTGAAAGAGTATCAATATTATATCATGGACCAAGTAATAATGTAAGGAGGAAATGGTGAATATCATGACATGTCTCATGAGAAAAATCTATTTTAGCATGACACCAACAAAACTTACCAAGATTGTACCATTTTGGAAGAGGTTTTTAAGGATCAATGCTCATGGGTTTAGAGGGTGGTAATTTATTATTAAGTCTTATAGACATAATGGAGGGTGGATTGGGTTAATATTTATTAAATTGGATGCTCTCTTTTTAGATTGGAAATATTTAGTAGTGGTTTCTTGAGATGATTCAAATTGAGGATTGGTGGATGGAGTATTTGATTTGGGAGGAAGAAGACATGATGGAATGAATTTAATATTTTCATTTGAATTGATAATATAAGTGAGATTATGATCTAAATATCTAATAATGTAGTGTTATTGACTAATTGAATGTTGAAAAGAAGAAAAAATTATGAAATTATTAGTTTATTGAAATAGGTTAGCCATCTACTAGACTATGTCAAAAATAAGGATCAAAATAATAAGGTTAGCCACCTACTAAACTAAGTCATCCCCTACTAAACTATGTTATAAAAAAGATGAAAAATAAATTAAGTCAGCCACCTAGTTCACTATTTGGGTACATTTTATTAAAACTAAAAAATGGAGAAAGTATTATAAAATTTGAATTTTAGAAAAAAGTAAGAAATGAAATTTTCTTAATTTTTTTGATAAAATGGAAATACTAGGTTATTTAAAAAGAACCTGTAAGATAGGATAAGATTGACTAGGTTGATTCAGTAATTTTGCCTAAGAATGCACAAAATTTATTTGACTAGGTCATCTAGGTGAATTTTTGATCTTTTAAAGGTATCAAACATTATTATTGAATAGTATCGAGTCATAAGATCTATTTTAAATAAGATTGATAAAAAAAAGAAAATGAAACTAGATGAATCAGATCTCTTTAGTTACCTAAAATTAAAATATATAAAATAAAAAAATGGATTAGGTTGATTTGTTTTTGCATATAAGATAGAATAAATGACTCGATTGATTAGTTCAATATAGTTGACTAGAACTAAAAATCTTGTGCATTGAATTTAGAAGTGAGTTTACAAGGTTGATGGTGTTGTAAACTTATGCATAAAATATAGAAATATGTCAATAAACCTGACCTAGTTGTAAGCCTATGTAGATAATATAAAATTGAATTAGTAGGATTGATCTAGTCGATTATAAATGAAAATTAAAAAATTTCAAGGTTATATTCATGCTAGGTTCACTAGAATGTATGCAATGAACTAAGATAGATCTATAACTTATCCTCCTTAGTGGATTTAAAGTTTAGATAAGGAAATCTTACCAAATAACTCATTACCTATCTATTTTATATCAAGACATGACCAATTCAAATTTACTAAACCTAACCAAGGGATATATTACCAAAAAACATAAAAAGAGAGGGTTACGAAGCCTCTAGGTAAATGGAATTATGCAATAACCCTAGCTAATCCTATAATACATAAATTAAATATAATATAGTGTTCACTAAAGTTCATGGAACAAAGGGGGATATTTAATAACAAGAAAATAAGACATGCAAAGATAACTCTACTCAAGTCATTGTAGAGGTAAACTAAGCAAGGAGTATAACATTCATCCTACTACTTTGTGTAATATATAGTGTACTAAATGAAATAATAAAATTTAGGTATACTTACCTTGAATCGATCATGTCATGCCTCAATATCTCCCTTGTTGATGGTGTTTTACAAGAGGTTTTTATGGTTTTGTAAGGATCACACTATAGAAATAATATTTAGTATAAAATAATCCTACTTTGTGTCCAAGACTTTCTCACAAGGCAAGCTTCTTTCTCTCCAAGTTAAAACCCTAATAAATGACTCCTCCAATGTAGAAATAGTAGAATTATGAGATGTATCAACGAAAAAAATGAATTTTACTCTATTTATATATGAATTGAAGAGGGTGTTTATATACAAGGATTTACCCTAAACCCTCCAAAGAATTTAATGAATGAGGTCAACTAGGTTGATCTTGTTTGGAGCAAAAGATAATCATTAAACATCAAACTATGTTAGTTTGGATGATGGAGTTTTGTAATTTATGTTGAATTCCATACAAGTTTGAGTAGGCCAACATAGTATGAAAATGATGAAAAATGGGTGTAATCTTAGTTAGGGGTTATATTGAAAGGTGAATTACTTAGAAGAGTGTATAACTAGGTTTCAATTGCTTAGGATTTAGATAAAATCAAATTTTGGTGGTTTTAGGTAATGATATATGGACCAACAATCTTGTAAAGCACCAAAAGTCTTCCCACACTTTTCTTAGTGCACCCTTTAAGGCATGCACTTAAAGAGATTGAAACTTGATAGGTTCCTACAATAGATAAAGTGTTATTAAATGATAAAATTTAAAAATATTGTATGTATATAGTAATCATAGTCTCATAAATTGTAGATAATATTAGGTTTTAAGCATTAAAATCAAGATAAAAGTCCTAGGTTATCAATATAATATTATTTAGACTAAGATATAGGCCAAAGAGCACTAGAGAGAGAAGATGAGAGAATTGAAGAAGCAAGAAAATGATTTATAAACTAGGTGGATATTCCACTCTTAGTTTCACCAATATAGATTCTTTTATGGAAGATGTTTCTATCAGGTTATATTCCATATAACAACACCTAATTTTTTTTAATATGTATTTCATCTCTAATTACTGACATCTATAGCATACAAAATATTATGCATCCCTTCACATGCAATATCCATTGCATCATTACTCCACAATATAATCATGCTACTACTACATGAATGAAATTAAAATTATTTAATATAATTATAATACATGATGTGAATTTATTTCACCTTTATGAAAAAAATACTTTTCTTGTTAAAAAATAATCTTGAGCTCTCTTGTGTGTTTTCTGTATTATACTAACTGTAGGGAATGCAATCATGTAAACATATGAACTAAAAACATCAATAAAGAGATATAACACAAGACATACCCTAGATAAACTTAATATGAGAAGCTCTAGTAATAATTAAGCCTTTCTTCCTCATCTCTACTATGTTTTATAATTTACAAACTTTCTATATTGTTGGGATTATAAGGAAAAACCAATGTTATGGCTCCCAAACTCATAATGATCTATGTAATTTTTCGTGGAAGACTTACATCTAAAAAAATAACTAATAAACTTATTTATCTTACTTTTAAACTCAATCACTCACATGGAAATAACTAGATGATGAAGGAAAAATTTAATGCATTCCTCAATTACATCCACATGAATTTTGGGATTTAATGTTTTGTTGCCTTATCCTCTATTCTCCTCCTATAATATACCTTATAAGACCTATATTTAATCTTATTCATGATTTTAATTCACCCATCACTTGAACTAAATATCCAAATTTTGAAACTCTTCAAATTCCTAGGATCTTAGCTAGCTCTGAAATCCAACAATCCTAACTCTAGAGTTGAATAGTCGAGCTATTGAGAGATCCCAAAGATAGAGTTATTTGTCTCCAAGAGGTCATAACTTTTAAATATGACCTAAAAATTGAGTTCCATTTAAAAAATAATAATCAAATTTGTTTATGGGAATATAAATAGGTAATTAAAAAATACTTTTAAAACTAAATATATGTTGTTTTATCCTGTACAATAGAAATTAGCATTTTCTAGGCCTCAATATTTTTCTAAGATACACATCTTAGACATATGATTATTATACCAACTTATTTGGATGATAAACATTATCAAATTTGTTATTTCACTCCCAAAATTTAATGCCTTCCATTCCCTCAAATATATCAAAATATATGAATATTTACCTTTTATATCCTAAGTGAGTAACCAACTTATCATCCTATTGGTTAATAGCTTTTTAGATTATAATGTGATCATATTTTGGACAATACCTAGGTTCAAGTTCCAATTTGATCAACTCTTGGATATTTCATTATTCAAGTTCCAATTTCTATCAATTGACCTTCTTCCACTCTTTGATGTATCAAATTTCTTTATGTTTATTCTTCTTAACCCCTTTAATTCAATACACATGATTGTAGGCTAGGGTGAAGTTCTCCATGAGGAGATTCTCATAAAACATCCTTCTTAGTATTCACAATGATTATAACAAGTGAATAAAATTATTTCATTATTTATAGATGGCATCACAACATTTCACCACTATTATGAATTTCCCATATCTTGAGTCTTACAAAAAAATGCAATATACATGTATTAGAAACACACAAATCCATTTACAAAGTTACCCTTATTTTTTAACTGAAAGTTTACATCAAAACAAATTTAATATCAACTATTTTTACACCAAAACTTATTTAGATAACCTAATTCAACCTTTTTTCATGTACATACACAACTAAAAATACATTCTATTTTTTTTTCTAAAGTTGTTATATGCATATCACATCGTACATAAACATGTTAAAATAGTTATGATTTATGAAAGTTAGTCTATACCTGCATGATATAGTCATGTGAATTTGTAAATGTATGCTAAAACATTGGTAAAAAACTAGACATGAAACACATGGTGTAATTATAAAATTTCATAGAAAGGAAATGAAAACCAATATGTTATCACCTTTGTGATACATTAGCCATCAACCTATGCTTAGAGATTTATATTAACATAGAGTTCCTCTTATACCCATCTTGTCACATGTTACAATAACTTGAGAAGTATAACATGTTAACTTTATAATCAAAATGAACATGAAAATGCTAAAAATGATACAACCTCTTCGAAATAATGTGTTACTTATATACATGCTTCTCAAAACATATTTTTGGGCTGCTCCATAATCATTATTAATAAATGCCATTCCTCCATTTTCTCATACAAAATAGGTTATCTTTATTCATTCAATAATGGGACATAACAAGAAGTTTTGAGGTGTGTAAATATGCATTACAAAAAACATATTATCTATGCAAATAATATATCCATGGAACCAAAATCCTACCATTAATCACTATAAATGGTGATGAGGAATCTTATATGGGTTTTTTCCTCTTGATGCTTTTTATCTAGGATTATTTTTTAATGCAAATCAAAATCTACGTTTTGTAAATATTATTCTAAGGATTGATATCTTACCATGTTTACCTTTTATAAATGGTGATGGGTGTTAATTAGTGGGATTATCCCTCTTATATTCTTCCTTAGGTGGGCTTATATAGTTTATATCTCTTCTATTGGAGATTATGGAGAAGCTTTTTAATTTTATACCTCTTATGTTACAGGTGAACGAACAACTTCCCTCTTGCTTTTAGACACCTCTTCCTTTTTGGAATGCTCCTTGTAATTATTTGGGTGAAGTTGTGGATGAATCTCCCTACATTTTTCATTTCAATGCCCACTCATGTTGTAATGAGTGAAATAAATCTTGCCCATTCTTTTTTTAAAATAACCCTTCTTTTCATTCTCAACACTTACAGTTGGAGGGTGGTCTTTAAAACTTGTATCCTTCCTCTTTACTAACATGGGATTCTTTTGGATGGATTTCCTCTTCTACAATATGGACACACAATGGTTATTTATCCCAAAAAAAGAGCATGGATATTTATACCAACAATATTGTGTTATATTATGATTTTTATCACATTTGAATTAAAAAGTGGAAGATTTATCTTTTCCATACCTTATTGGGCATCTCTTTGTGCAAGAATGTTGAAGTAATAATGTGTTAAATTCTCCTTTGGGATGTTCAAATCTCTTTGGATATGTTTTTAATTATTTATTGATGTTATTCCCGTCATTCAAATGGTACCCTTTTCCTATTTCTAACTTGCATTTACTCCCATGGAGTGACAATGTGTTATCTCCTTATTCATGGAGTTGTTGTTCTCCTCATGAAGACTATTTGTTTTCACTATGAGGTGGCTCAATTCTACCTTCCTCTTCATGATATACCTACACATTATTTTGAGAAATAAAATCCTCATTAATTTTGAAAAAATAAATGGTGTCATTACCTTACATGGGTTGTTTTAGTAGAGATAATGGCTTGGGATCTTTTTTTTTCAAATATTTATTTGCTTCAAATGTCTTGGAACATTATATAGCTATTTATTTTCCACTAACATATCCCAAACCTACATATTGATGCATTTACTTAACCATTACAGGATTAGTCATTCCTTGTCCATTGATGCTAATGCCTTTTCCATTAAAACCCATATTTGTTAACAACATGGATCTAACACCCTTAGTTTTCTTCTCAAATTTACCAAATAAACCATCTTCATCTTTATGTAAATAAATGGAATATTTTTTATTTATAAAATTTTATACCTTAGTCACGTTTTTTGCATATTTGGTAGAGGATAGTGTCTTTATCATGGTATACTCTTCTCTCTCCTTCACTCCATAATATTAGAACTTTGCTAACATCTCTTCCTTATTTTACATCTCATTCTGTATCTCTTCAATAATACCCATGATAAATTATCTATGGTTGATCATCTTATCTTGCATATCTTGATTCTCATCTTCTAAGTGTTGCCACAACTTTCTTAAGTTAGAGCTTCCCTTTTAAAATTTGTCAATTTATTTCTTCAATCTCTTGAATCATTTCTCTCTTAAAATATTTTCCCATGGCTAAACTTTGAAACCAAAAACTTGCATTTCCTTATCAATAAAGAAACATGGAAGAATACATAACACAATGCATAAATTTGTTAAGGAACCATTTCAAGGTAAAAAAACCTGCTCTTATATCGATCTGATCTATAAACTAGGTAGATATTCCACTCTTAATTTCACCAATATATATTATTTTAAATAATATATTGCTATAAAGTTTTATGACATATAAAAACAGATAAAATTTTGTTTTAGGATGTATTCTATCTCTAATGGCTATCATATACAACATACAAAATATTATGCATCTCTTTATATGCTACATCTATTGCATACATTCCTACAAACACTAAACATGTTCCTACTCTGTGAATATAATTAAAATTCTTGCATAGAAGTTAAATATAGGATGTGAATTTATTTAAACTTTATGAAATAATTATTTTTCTTGTTAAAATGAGTTTTGACATATCTTATGTGTTTTTTGTATTATTTAAATTTAAGGGACTATAAACATGGAAACATATGAAATAAACACACCAAAAAAGAGATATAACACAAGACATAGCATAGATATAATCAATATGATAAAACTCTATGAAAAGTGAATCCATGCTTCCTCATCTCCACTATGTTATATAGTTTTTATGTTTTCTACCTTCTTGGGCTTATAAGGAAAATACATCCTTATGGCTCCCAAATTTGTAAAGATATCTAAAATGTTTGGTGGAAGACTTACTTCTAAAATAAGAAATAATGAACTAATTTATCTTAGATATGTATTATTCAACTAATTCACTAACATGAAAATATTGAGCTGATGACTAAACAACTTATGGCATTTCTTAATTGCATCCACTTGAATGTTGGGATTTAATGTTTTATCACCTTATCCTTTGTTATCTTTCTATAATCTACTTTGCAAGACCTATATTCAATAATATTCATGCTTATAATTCACCCATGAATTTAATTAAATATACAAACATCATAACACTTCAAATTCCATATTCTTAGCTAGCTCTAAAGCCCAATAATCCTATCTCAAGACTCCTTAGATCCTTAAACTAGATTTCATTCACTTTTATATGTCATAAATTTTCCATATGACCTCAAAATTGAGTGTATTTTTTTTTTAAACTTGTCTAATTTTGATATGAGAATCCAAATATGAAATTATAAATTATTTTAAAAAAATATATATGTTGTTTTCTCCTGTACAATAGAAACTAGCATTTATAGACCTCAAAATTTTTCTAGATTACACATTTTAGATAGTTTTTTATTATATAAAATTATTTGAATGATAAAAATGATCAAATATTTTATCTTAAAATGTATATAACTGAGAAGAATAGCCAAGCTCTATTTTTTCCAATTGTAGAATATTGAGATGCTATATAATTTAGAAATAGTGTCTATAATGGAATTATCTATCAATTTTAGTATAAATGGATCAAATTTTGGGTTGAATTTGGTTAATTTAAAAACATTTATATTTTTTTCATTGAGGATCAATGTGGAACAATGGTACTATATAATCACTTTGGATCTAAACTTAGTCCAAAATATTTTATTCAAAGTTTTAATTTTCATACAAACCTATTTTTGAGTTTCACATTTTCATATGAACCTACTATGAGGTTCCTAATTTCCATAAAAAAATTGGTTTGGGGTTTAAAAAAATATTTATGATGATATTTAAATGTGTTCAGTTGAGGTTTCTACTGGGCTCAACTTATAACAATTATCCTTCTCTAATGAGGGTTACAAAATTTGTACTTCTCAACTCATGGTTGTAATGGTTACATATCTTTGGGGAGTAATTAACCCATGTAATTATATAAATAAATTAAAAAAATTGGTATCTTGGTTAACATATCCTAATTTTATCCATTCCTTGACTATTCAATTTCAAATAATTCAATGATGTAAATCATTTCATATTTTTTTATTATAATTGGGCATTGATATATATATGTTTCCTTCTAATATTTTCATGGATCAATTGGGATATTTTAGGCATACCAATCAACATCAAGTTTGTTTAATCATATGTATCAAAATTATTCTTTTATCCTTTTAATATATAATTTCTAATTCTAGACTAAAAGAGGTTTCAATTTTAGACACTTGAATTTGGTATTAGACACTTAGAACCATCCACTTTGCCACACTTTGATATACTTTATCTTTACGTACACATTGGAATCCTCTACACATTTTCCCTTTATGTATACAAAATTATTTTTTTAATTCACCATATTTTATAGCTACACATATTTATCATCACATTATTTTATTCAATAACCCTCCAAAATCCTAAATAAACTATCGCCATATCCTAGATCATTGCTTTCCCTCATGAAAATACTGACACAATTCAAATAGTTATGATTTTTCATAAGTTATTAACTCTATTGGTAGTCTTTGAAACCCTAAAAAATAATTTTTAAATTCAAACATATCCATTAGGTCATCATAGACATGTTTCAGGGGTTGGTTATAGCAAGAAATATCGAAAATGTGTCTATAAATATAAGTTAAGATTAAGGTCATACTCACATGGTGAATAGTTATGATTTGGTGTAAGTCATTACCTCTAATTTTAGTCTCCAAAAAACATAAAAAATAATTTTAAAATTAAAACATCTGCACTAGGTTAGCACAGACATGTTTCATGGGTTGGTTATAACAAGAAATATAAAAAATGCATTTATAAAAATAAATTAAGCCTAAGGTCATACTCACATGGTCATTGATCACTACCTAAAAGTCACATTGACAAATAAATTATCACTCTCTTTAAAACAATTTCATAAAGGAATATTCATCTAAAAAACCATCAAAGTATTATCTTTGGAACTAATTTTGAACACAAATGTAGGTTAAGTATGCATGTTGTCAAGTGGGAATATCTAAACATTACATCACATTATAGCATGATAAAGATGGTGCACACACACCCCTAAGTGGAAAAAATATGTGTATTTTTTGCCCTATTAAAAGTAATATAATATAGGAAAAATTTAGACACTCAACAAGGAGTGATTGAGGATATGTAACCCATATTTATAACCCATTTTTTATATACATCTTATGTTGAAAGTGTAATTAGGATTTCAAATGAAGAAGAGGAAATTAATGATTAGTACACATGACCAAGGGAAATGTAATATATAAGTAATAAAAATGTGTATCCATAATGATCTAAGATAACATATACTTACATAGTCAATAAGGAAATTACTATAAAATCATTGACAATACTAGTAATTGTATGGGTATAATCTTTTCTAGTAGCATACATATAGGATTTGAACTCTTTTTTTCCTTATTTGAGTGATTAGAGAGTATGCATGCATAATTTTCAAGGATTTTGAGGCATGAAATGAGAAATAAAAAGAAAAATATAGTTAAATTCATTTATCTTCCATAGCTTTGTCAATTATAGATTTAGTAAATGCAATATTAATATATCTCTCTCACATTAATTTTTTATGATGAATTCCTTATTTTATACCTACGTAATAGAGTTAAAATTAAAATATAATGAAATTTAATAGATCATAATGTGACATGTGCAAGTAATATATTTGTTTTTATATCTTCCATGATATATATAGGATCCATGAGAAAAGACATACTGCATATATATATTGAAGAGGTACTATAAACCCTAATTTTATTGCATTGTTTACCATATGTGCATGGAATTATTATGAAGGATTTTAATATTCAAGTGTATGTCATTATTAGTATTTTATAAACCTTGTTTTATCCTTAGTTTTCTTAGGTATGTAGTTGAGAACATCATTTTAAGATAAATTGTCTTTAGGCAAATCATCCATAGGAGATGGAATGAAAATAGTTTAGGTTTCTTTGTGTTTACATTCTCTTGTTACATTTTCTTCTTAGACCCACTTTATTTAATTTTGAGACAAAACATTATCCAATTTAAAAATGTTTGATTATTTATTTTTTATGTTTTGATTATTTGACATAAATGATTAACTTTGGTGATTTAGAGGATGAATCAATTATTTACACATGATGCTATATATTATAAGGTGAATTTGATTTTTATTGTTCTAAAAAAAATTAATTGGTTAAAGCTTACCAGTATTTATAATATATATTATGTAATGCCTTAAATCTTGACACTTATTATTCTATGACCGTTTCTTCTATGATATTCATAAAAGAATCTAGACTAAATTTTTTGTGGTTCGTAGATCCAATCATAACATTTGATAGAAGGCAAAGTAATGATGTCCTTATAAATTAATGTTTTCAATATCACATTTTGAATATATTAGTGTTTGTTTAATTTTTTTAATCCATTAAAGTAAAGCATGGTATTTTTTTAGGTTAATCTTTTTGTTTAGCAAAGAAATTAGGATTTCTCTTGATTGGCCTATGACTAGTAGGAGAAATTATATAAATAGTAACACAATATGAATTATGAGCCTTATATTCAAATACATGTGATCATGAAAGTTTATCTTCAATAAAAATAACCTTTAAATATTCCTACAAATGAGATTATTACTATCACACACACACACACACACACACACACACACACACACACACACACACACACACACACACACACACACACACACACACACACACACACACACACACACACACACACACACACACACACACACACACACACACACACACACATACACACATCATAGTAATAATCTCATTGGTAGGCATATTTACAATATTAAGAGGTTCATTCAAATTTCTCACTTGATTAATCAATTTTAATATGGCTTCACTAAGGGTATAATAAGATTCATGACTACCACACATATAAAAATCATTGATCATAAGAGATGAATCAATAGTAGATAATTAAAAATATTTTCCACATTAAAAACATCAAAATAAAGAGTAGAGACACAATATTTCAAATTCAAAATATCATTTTCAATATTTACACTTAAATTAGGAGTATAAACACACACAAAAAATTAGTTTCCATATTTTCATTCAAAATAAGAGTAGGTACACAAACATTTTTAGTACTTAATAAATATTTATCATTTACTTCATTGATAATTTATCTATGCATAAAATTTTGCATTTCATACTAATGAGCATTAAAAAATAATCAAAATTTCAAACATTTTCACAATTTTATGGTGGAATCAGGATAAAATTAAAATGACTTATCTTATAATATTTATTATCATCATCATAATCATATTCGTCACTAGTTCAATTTTCTAAATCATAATAAAGATTAAAAGGCATATCATTCTCATCTATAGTATAAGGATTATCATCATGTTAAATCCATATAATAGAGGAGCAATGATTTAAAACATATTGAAAAAAATCATATGACATTTTTCTCACCAACTCATGAATCCAAAAGAGGGTTTTTAATCTAAAAATAGACAAATGTGGATTAAAAAATTAAACTCAATTTGACCATGTCAAAATTAATAAATGACTATTAAAATAAAATCATGATGAAATTTAAGAATCAAAAAACACATTTTTTTCAATATTAGTAGATGGATGAAACCAAAAAAATCTATAAAATAAATGTATCCTTCACCCATAAAACCAATTTTAGTAAAAAAAAATAAACCCCAACTCTAAAAAATTCCATGATGCATTTTAGGAAGAAAAAAAAGTTTATAATCAAGTCAATTAGACTATGAAATACCTCTAAGATTTTTGAAAATAATTTCATTTTCAATCAAATATCATCTAAAATTATGAATACAAGTACCAATGCTAATATGAGAACCCTTAATGTGTGAATAACCATAATAGAAAGGAATTAGATTTATTCATGAAATTAAGGAGAAACCATAAATCATACTAAAAATCCTAACCCTAATCGGGGATAAATATAAAACCTTAAACAAAAAATTTCCAAAAATTGAAATCCTAATGTGTAAATAAACCTAGAGTTTTCACATTCAAGCCAATGATTGAGTTTAAGAAAATGTTTTTATTATGTTATGCCTAAGAGATAAAAATATAATGAAAACTATGTAATAATTAAAATTATATAAAATATGGAAATAAACACAATAATATGATTTAAAGAGGGGATAATTGGAATTGTAACAAGCTAGTTAATTTTTCATGCCTATTTCTCATATAAATTATTACAATATCTATAAATGCTTTGTTTATGCTTAGTCATAATTTTAGACATGAAACAGAGCTTGAATGCTTATCTAGATGATGTTAAAAAAGTCAAACACCTATATTAATGGCCATTATCATGTTTTATCAATAGTTTTTTTTGCTTATATTTAGAGTTTATAACATTTATAATACTTGTGCCTATTCATGTAGTCTAATTATATGTGTAGACACTTATTTGATATCACACACCAATACCATTTTATGTCTCTTCTATCCAAACACTAATTATGCCTGATTGACCATAAGATTACCTAAAAATGAATTGGTATTTTGGGTTAGACAACTCCAACCACTCTTCATTAAATTGTTAATGATTTCCTATGTTAAAATACTTTTAAGAGGGCTCAAATCACATGTGGTTCTCCCGCTTAGGTATTTGTGTGTGTAAAATCATGAATAATATAAAATGCAGTTTAATGTTTTGATCTTTGATATTTGGTACCATGAAACTTTAAATTTTTATATTCATATTTGACTATGTAAACTACTCTAGGGCTGCTCCTTTAATATATTAAATGTGTTTACACCTTTTAAATAATTTTCTAAGAGATATTAATTATTTCCAAGTGATGCTTAAGTAATGAAATAACCTTAGGGGTGATTTGTATTTATAAGTGACTCTTCACTAATTTCATTCTATGACCTAGACATGAAAAGTGTCTAGATCCACCTAATGGATACTTCCCAAATTCAATAATATTTATTGAGTATTTGTAGGCACTTATTGTAGAGTGATACACATATGGTAACCAAAATTGTCTAGGTTTAATAGTATTGTCTTAGAAGTGAAAGATAAGGATCTAAGGTATGGAGAATGCTTGTTTACGATTTTGAAGGTGTTTATATATATACCAAGTTGATCCTAAGTAAATAATTATGAGGGATATAAGTAGATAAGACATTATATGGGTAGACTAGTAAAGGTAAAGTGTGCTCAAGAATTAGATATATGTGCATCGTCCAAGTATATCTAATTTTATGTTTCCACTATTTAAAATAAAAACTATGTGTATAAAAGCCTATAAAATGGTATTAAGATGTGTATTAATCTCTTGAGTACAGCTCATGAAAGTTGGCACTCATTGATATTATTAGCTCTACTTTTATAACATGCTTTTTATATCAAGCATGTGACAAGTGTCATGATCCTATAGTTTTATTTTCCATTAGTGTTTATCTTTAATGACATATAGTGATTTCTCCATGAAATAATATTGTAACATGTGTTTAAATTCCATAGACATATCTCATAGAGGTGGTGCTCACATGTGTTATTAGGTTTACTATTTTCATTTATGATCTATAAAGTGGTGATTGGTAGGTTTCATGATCTCAGTTTTTCTTGTTTATAAAGTGATCTCATGATGGTAATTTTTAATATGCTCCTTGAAATAATATGTTGAAAAATGTAAATATCTCATAAGATCATTCCATAGAGGGTTCTTCCCCTTGGTTTCACTTATCATTTGGCTTTGTGCAACAAGGTGCTAAAACTTCAAGAAATTTCTTAGGTTTTCACTATGAAGTTTAAATATTTTATATGGTATTAGGGTGTGTATATGCATATGGATCACTGATTTAAATTAGGCTTGTGATAGAATGTTTTTATTTGTGTTTTACCTTGTATTTAATTACCTTTCTTTATTTTATTCTTATAAATTTATTTTTTGTTCACTCTAAGTAAATGATAATATCACCATTCAATTCAAAAAAAAAAAAACTTACAAATCAACTAAATTTTTCTCTTAAATTACCCTAGATGCTCCCCTAATTTGAAATCATTTTTTTATTGTTTCATTGTCTCCTTGACTAGGATCAGACTAGAAAGATCCTAGTCACCTATTTTGTTGGTCTCTTGACCTATTTTTTCATTTGTTTAATTCCTTATGCCCTATTTGTCAAATTTATCTCCTTTTTATTATCAACGTACATGGTAGTAATATCTTAATTTAGGGTTAATAAATATATAATTATATCAGTGCATTGATGAATTTAAAATTAAATGTTGTAAGTTTTATTAATTTGACCTATCAAGGCCAAATTACTACTCTTATCATACAAAACTTTCCTAAATCTACCCGATAACCCTTTAAAGCTTGTCAAACCAAGAATTTGTGGCCTAAAAGCACCAATTTTGGTCAGAAACATAAAAAATGGATTGTAAATGGGTCATTATAATTTCAAAAGAGCATTGGCAATTTCAAATATGTAGACATCCATGCACATGGATCAATTTTGAGAGAAAAATGAACTTTCTGGGAGCTACAAGTGGTTTCAAGACCTCAAATTTTGTTCACAAGGTCATCATGATTTGGAGATAAAAAATTTAATGGTCATTGGATGAGTGGATATACTCACTATTTTGTGACAGTCCTTAACATGTCTGTTGGAGATCACCATTGGAGTAGGCATTGTTCTAGAGTGCCACAAAAGTTTTTAAGTCTAGGTAAAAGTTTGAAAAGTATGGGATGATGTTTTTAAATAATAATAAGACATTGAAAAAGTTTCAAAACTATAAATTTTAATCAAACCATGCTCATATAGGTTTATGCAAACAAATAAGCATATAAGCTTAAAAGGGATTTTTTGAATTTTCAATCAAAATGTGATTTAAAAGTGTTTTGATACCATGGTAAAAACCTTATGATGATTTTTTAAGGAATTTGGAAGCATGTAAGGATCTATTTTAATTTTGGTGAATTTTTCACTTTTTGTAGTTCCAGACACCCTTCTTAACCTCCTATTTAGATGCTCATATCTTTCACCACATGTGGAGTTTGGTTGAACACTCTTATTATTTTTTAAGTAACCATATTTAATTATAATTAATTAAAAATTTATACGAATTGAGGGGTTGTGCTTTATGAACAATCATTAAGAGCATGGGTAGCTTAGAATGCAGTCAAAACCCCACAAGCAGATTTTTCCATGTGTTAAATTTTCATATATTTAGAAGGGGAACCTAATATTTATAGGCATGTTCAGGGGGTTAGGGAGCATATATGGAATTATTTTTGTATTTGGATGTTTTTGCTTCATGAATCATCATTTTGAAGATTTAGCTTCAAAGCCTGCCTAAACCTTTAAAAAACTAGTTTGGAAAAAAATGATTCTATTGCAATAAAATCATCCTATATCAACCTAAAAACTTTTCAAGTGTAAATTAAACTTATATAGGATTCCATAAATTTAAATTTTATGTATGGATTTGTATGGATGAGGGAATAAATCATGTTTTTTGTGGAAAAAAGTGTGTAAAATGAAGTACAAGATAGTTCAATGAAATATAATAATTGAATATAAAATAATAAGAATTTTTATTCATTATAAAAATTTTATTTTTTTATAAATAATCTTATAAATTTTCCAACTAGCTTGATCAAAATGGCCAGTCTGTATGAAAATGGAGCAAAATAGGCCTAGTCAACCCTATTGACTAAATGGTGAGTGTTTTCTCATAAAAATCACATATATTATGATGATAAAATTTATTATAGGTATTTTTAATTTGTTTTAGGTTTCATGGCATATTTTTTAAGGTTTAATGGAGTCCAAATGCAAGAAGATAGGCTATTAGGCATAATTGGCCTAATCGGCCTAATTGGTCAATCAAGCAAGTAAAGAATGGCATCAAATATATATCAAATGAATTAATTGTATAGTTACCACATGCCATATCTTATGTTATTATGTATATTAATTTATTTTTAAATTTTATTTTATGCAAGGAGGAACCAAGTGGAGTTAATTAGCCTTGGACTTCCAATCAAAGCTTTAGTTGACTAGTTGACTAGCATCATGCAATATTCCTTTATTATCATTTAAATAATGATATTGAAATACCTAAAGATCAGTTAAAGTAGATATAGACACAAAATAATGGTATTGACTCCATACAAGGAGAGTTGACCAAGTCAATGGGGCCCACCATTTCTTGTTTCAATGACAAAATGGATTTCTTACAAAAATGAGAAAATTAAAAGATTTTTGAAGACTATTGTATTTATTTTAAAACTAAAAATATACTTGATATTATATCAAGATGGTCCCACCACATATTTTCCATGATAAATTTTGAGAGTGCACGCATGCTTTGTGAAGGAAAGCTATTTAAAGGAGTTATCTAAATATTGTAAAGGGAGTTGATTAAATAATTGTAAAAGGTTTTAGTCTTTATTTAATTAAAAAATACTATTCCTTGTGTATATCAACTCCAATTAGGATATTTTTAGATTTTAAGACTTTTATATTGGATTTTCAAGCTGTTATTGATTTTATTCTTGGAGCTGAAGCAAAAAATTTAATCTGGACCATACATTAATAAAGGAGATTTTTATTTGCACATGATTTTTGACAGATAATAGA
This sequence comes from Torreya grandis, assembly GCA_037957365.1. Classification (NCBI taxonomy): domain Eukaryota; kingdom Viridiplantae; phylum Streptophyta; class Pinopsida; order Cupressales; family Taxaceae; genus Torreya; species Torreya grandis. The sequence goes on along the minus strand of JARHVA010004165.1, from coordinate 124,685 downwards.
GTGTAATTGATTGTGTATCAGCATATAAGTGAGACTATATCTCATTTTTTTAGGTCCTTTCCTCACCTATTTCTTTCCATCTCACTTTCTATAGGTCATTTGAAGAGGCAAAAAAGGAATTTTGTAATCCAAAGTTCTATTAATCCTTCATCTAAACTATTTATGCTTAAGGGCAATATAGAACTTTTATTGACTCACATATGTGCATCAATTTCAACAATTTCCAAAGAATATAAGTATTCATGTGCATCACCCAATTCGATAGGATTTCCTTTCAATTTTCCCTTCCCCGTTTCATCCCAAAAATCATAGTAGATCAGATTTAATTGATAAATCTTAAGGAAACTAGCCCTCTCTGGAGGTTCTTTTAAACATAGAGTCACCCACACTCTAAGAAGTTCCAATTATATCAACTTGAGTAAGGGTGTGTTTTGAACATTTTAAAATAGGGTGCACTCTAAAGTGATAAATTTTTTTTGGCACACCTAGTGGGACATCATTCAGAAGATCAATGCAACTTTTAGACATTCAAAGTTGGTTATGAACATAAAGTATCATTTCAATAGTTATTACTTTCAGCATTTGGTTTACTAGTGGTATCCAATGGATTATTTCAGTATGGATCCATATGATCCTCACTATAATCATTATGACCAATGATACTATGATCCCTATCAGGAGTTTTAGGATCTATATTAGGCATATATGTAGGATTACTACCTAGATCCTCCCTATGAATGGCCAATCCATCATAATATTTCCTCTTACTAGTTTAATCATGGCTATTTTGCATCTACCCAATCCATACCAGCACTTAAAAAAACTTTAGTGAGATTCAAAAGGCATGCACTAGAGTTGTATTCACATATTTATTATGGACAAGATACCCATACTCACTAGATTTATCATCTGAGAGAGTCATTGCATAAAATAAAAAGAGTAATGGGTACCTATTGAGAGAGTAAATTCAGGAAATCTTAGTGGTGAGATGATGGATGTAGGTGGTTACACTCAAAGTATCGAGGATAAAATAAAAGGCCTCAAGAGAGAATAGGTTCAACCTCACTCTTCTTATATGCCATCCATTCCTCCTTAGGAGATCATTCCAAGAGCCCTTTTGAGTTTGAAAAGTGCTTCATGTGTTTCTTAGACCTTCCCTTCTTAGACATCTATCTAAGAGAATTGTCAACAAAGAAAGAGGAGGAGAACCATAATCGAAAGGTCAACAAAGAGCCTTTATCTTTCCCATCTTAGAACCAAATCATGGAGTCAATCAAGAAATAAGAACAATCAAGAATCATTCAAGATGTTGAATTCAAGAAAGAGATCATTCAACCTTCATCCATTCCTCTTCAGAATCCTAAATAATTTCCTTTATGGAAAGCCATTCAAGAAAAAGTGTGGCAGAGAGATTAGGTGAAGATGATCCAAGTAGAGAAACCTCATGAGAAAAATTAGGTATCTATGGTTAATTTTATAGACCTTTCACATCTTATTGAATACTTTCAAGGATCTACCATGCCACTTTTGGAGCAAGAGCCTCTTCTTTGTGAGGCAAGTGAAGAAGATGCAACTAAAGAGATAAAGAATGATTCAGTTTTATAAGATGCCAAAGAAGATGATTTATAGGAGGATTCTCAAGAGTTTTCATCTAAGATAGATGAAGTGTAAACAATGTTTTATTCAAAAGGCAGCCGTGAGGAAAAATCACATAGATCCATTGGTGAGATGAAGAATATTCTTGATAAAGATGAGACAAGTGTAATAGATTAATAAATTTCATTTAACTTCATCCAAAAAGTAGAGATATATGATCAACATGTTTCAAATAGTAAGAATACTGATGATTTTCATGTCCTTTCAGTTGATCATGATGAAGAGGCTTTTTGGAATGACTTAGGGAGTTTTTGTGCAAAGTTTGATAGTCCATCTCCACCGCAAGTGGATATTGATGAATGTCTTGTAAAGAGTACTATTGTAGATGTTCATTAGGAAGAAAATAAAGTCATATTATAGCCATGTTTGGATGCTTATCAAGAATCTATAGACTTTGACAAAGTGCTACCTCAAATGGAGCCTATTGAATACATCAATCCAAGTATACTAATTGGTTTTCCAATAAAATCATTGAATGAGAATGTATCAAATCATGATTAACCTATGAATGAGGTAGAGATAGTAGTCTTGATGCAACAAAGAGGAATATGGGAGGAGGATGATTGGATCTTAGATCAATATGTTCAATCATACACATAAGAATGGAATTTGGATGCCTATCGACATCATACAAAACATATGAACACATAATTTCTCCCATTTTTAGAAGAGAGTTATCAAAAGGAAGCAAATATGTTTCAAAGTTCCATAGTATATCACATATCTTTCCATTTGATCTAGGAGGACCATCAAGGTGGAGGTTAGTTTGTATATAATAGACTCTTTTTTGTTTTTCTATATAATTACATATCCACACATGTTTTTATTAGTTATTTTTCCTTTATATGTTGTTTTTATCCTTTCTACTCAGTGCATACATGTACATGTTTGTTGTTGTTTGTGTCAGTTTCTCCTATTATGTCTTGATCTACAAGATTTCTTAGTTTTAGTATATATAAAAGTCTAACCTTTTTAGAGTTTATGATTTATTTGACCATCAAGCTGGTATACCCTTGAAAGTCACCAAAATTGTTAGTAATTTGACCTATCAAGGCCAAATTACTACTTCTATCATACAAAACATTACTAAATCTACCCAATATCCCTATAAAGTTGGTCAAACCAAGCATTTATGGCCTAAAATCAATAATTTTCGTCAAAAAAATAAAAAATAGATTGTAAATGGGTCATTATCATCTCAAATATCATTTTCATGTTCAAATATGCAGACAATCCATGCACAGGGATTAATTTTGAGAGAAATTTGAACTTTTTTCAAGCTACAAGTGGTTTCAAGACCTCAAATTTTGTGCTTAGGGTATTCATGATTTGGAGATACTTATAAAAAAATTCATGTCCATTTTATGATTGGATATACTCGCTATTTTTTAATAGTCCCTAGCATGTCTATTGGAGATCACCATTGGAGTAGGCATTATTCTGGAGTGCCACAGAGGTTTCTAAGTCTAGGTAAAAAATTTAAAAGTATATAATGATGTTTTTTACATCATAATAAGACCTTTAAATAGTTTAAAAAGTATAAATTTTAATAAAACCATGCTCATACAGACTTATGCAAATGAATAAGAATATAGGCCGAAAAGGGTTTTTTGAATTTTCAAGAAAAATGTGATTTTATAATGTTTTTATAGAATGGTATAGAATCCATGATGATTTTTTCAGGAATTTAGAATCACTTAAGTATTTATTTTCATTTTGGTGAGTTTTTTACTTTTTGAAGTTCTAGACACCCTTCCTAACATCCTATTTAAATGCTCAGAGCTTTCACCACGTGTGGAGTTTCTCCAAAAAATATTAGTATGTTTTTATTACCCATATTTAATTATAATTAATCAAAAAATTATACCAATTTATGGGTTTTGATTTATGAACAATTTTTAAGAGCGTAGGTAGCATAGAATGTAGTCAAAACCCCATAGGTAGATTTCTCCATGTGGTAACTTTTCATATATTTCAAATGGGAACTCAATATTTTGATAGATGTTATATGGGTTAATTTTATATAGATAAATTGAAATATTTTTGGATTTTGATGTCTGTACTTCTTGAATCATCATTTTGAATATTCATCTTTAAAGCTCGTCTAAACCCTAAAAATACTAGTTTTGTAAAAATTTGATTTTATTAACATAAAAGCATATTATATCAACCTAAAACATTTAAAATTTCAATTAAACCTAGAGAGGATTATATAAATGTCAATTTTATGTATGGATCTATATGGATGAGGGAAGAAATCATGTTTTTTGTGGAAAATGAAGTACAAGATAGTTCAATGAAATATAATAATTAAAGAGAAAAAATTAATAATTTTTATTCATCATAAATTTTTTATTTTATAATAAATAATCCTATAATTATTCTAACTAACCTGATCAATATGACCAGTCTGTAAGAAAATGGAGCAAAATAGGCCTAGTCAACCCTGTTGACTGAATGGTGATGTTTTCTCATAAAAATCACATATATTGTAATGAGAAAATTTTTTCTAGGTATTTTTAATTTTTTCATGTTTCATGGCATCTTTTTTTAGGTTTAATGGAGTCCAAATGAAATAAGATAGGCTATTAGCCCTAATTGGCCTCATTGGTCAATCATGTAAGTAAAGAATGGAATTGAAAATCTATCAAATGAATTAATTATAGAGTTACCACGTACCATTTATTATATTATTATAGATATTAATATATTTTTTAATTTTTAAATGTTATTTTATGTGAGGAGCCAAGTGGAGTTAACTAGCCTTGAACTTCCAATTAAAGCTTTAGTTGATTAGTTGACCAACGTCATGCAATATTCCTTTGTTATCATTTAAAAAATGATATTAAATTACTTAAATATTAGTTCAAGTGGAGATAAACACCAAATAATGGTGTTAATTTCATGCAAGGAGAGTTGACTAAGACAATGGGGCCCACCACTTCTTGTTTCAATGCCAAAATGGATTTCTTAGTAAAACAAGAAAATTAAAAGATTTTTGAAGGCTATTATATTTATTTTGGAACTCAAAATATACTTGATTTGATATAAATATGGTCCCACCACCTATTTTACATTCCAAATTTTGAGAGTGCATGCATGCTTTGTGAAGGAAAGCTATTTAAAGGAGTTTTCTAGATATTGTAAAAGGGAGTTGATTAAATAATTATAAAATGTTTTAGTCTTTATTTAATTAAAAATTATTATTCCTTATGTAAATCAACTCCACTTGGGATATTTTAAGAATTAAAGACTTATATATTAGCTTTTCAAGCTAGTATTCTATTATTCCTAGAGTTGAAGCAGAAATTTTAATCTGAATCATACATCAATAAAGGAGATTTTTATCTTTTGAATATGAGTTTTTATAGATAATATAGTGTAATTTATTGTGTATCATCATATAAGTGAGATTATATCTCATTTTTATAGGTCCTTTCCTCACCTATTTCTTTCCATCTCACATTCTATAGGTCATTTGGAGAGGTAAAAAGGGAATTTTGTAATCCAAAGTTTTATTAATCCTTCATCTAAAATATTTATGCTTAAAGGCAATATAGAACTTTTGTTGACTCACATGTGTGCATCAATTTCAGTAGTTTCTAGAGAATATAAGTAATTCAAGTTTATCACCCAATTAGATAGTATTTATTTTTAGTTTTCCTTTCCCTTTTTCATCCCAAAAATCATAGTAGATTAGATTTAATTTATAAATCTTAAGGGAACCAGACCTCTATGGAGGTTCATCTCAACATAGAGTCACCCACACTCTGAGAATGTCCAATTATATAAACTAGAGATAATTTGGGATTTTCACATCTTAAAATAGGGTGATATCAAAAGTGATGATAGTAAGTACAACTACTGAGATGGGGGGTAAATTAATTATCTTAAAATAGTCTTCCAATATCACTTAACATTCATGAACATTCATTCACATACATACATCAATCAATACATACACAAACATATATGAAATCAAACAACATAAGAACATGAGATATATGTGGGAAACCCTATAGGGGAATAAAACCATTGAAATAATGTCCTATAATAAATGTATCAAAATTATAGTGAGGCACCAACCCCACAATGAGTACCAACCCCTCAGTAGTCAAGCACCAACTCAACCAGTCCTTTAGCAAGCTTCAACCTAGAAGGAGGATCTAACCCCATAGGTATCCAAACACCAAAATATATACCTTTAATCTCTAATAAACCTTCGACACATATTTATCACTAAACTTAATATGACCTCCTTTTATTCTTCTCACACTTTTTTCTTTCTCAAATATCCTATTAGGCCTTCTCACTCAACTAGCCCTTTCCTTGGCATAATTAGGTCAAATGACATTTAAAAACACCTATAAAAACACCATTAATAATTCATAAAATATTAAAAAACATATCTAGTGATATTAAATCCCTTTAACTATTCTTGAAAACTCTATATCCTTTGCTTGCTTGCTCAATTCTCTAACTAGTCAAAATAGCTCTATTAAGCATTGTCTTTATACTTGACTCTTGCTCATACCCATCTTTGTCAGCCAAGAAAATTAATACAATATGATAATAATCTAGATATGTCAATAAAAATCTTTCACAAGTGAAAAAATCACTACATAGGTTGGTCATTACGCTTAAGGTTCAAAACTACTATTAAGCCTAATAGAGACCTAATGCAATTAGGCCTTCTCTAAGCACATGTTTCACTTAATTCTCCTTCAAAAAATTTGATCCTACACAAATGGATGAAACACTTCACATTTAAATTTAATACATCCATTAAAATATCACCTTATGTTCCCAACACCATTTTCCTCTTTTCACTCCTTCAACTACCCAATTAGGTCTACTCGTAAATAGACCTTGTTACTGCTAAAATGTTTGTCTACCAAATATGATGCATACAACCAAATTTGACACATGAATGAAAAAAAAAACATAATGTTAAAATATACATGACCTAAATTTCAACTTAATTTTAATTATAATTCATCAAATATGGCAAAGGACCCCAAACTGATTAACTTCATAAGTTTACTCAGAATTGCACATATGCCTTAATAACCCAATCATAAGCCTTTGAATTTTCATACCTTAATAGGAGTAGATAATGAATATATATGTTTTAAAATTAACATATGAGACATATATAATACTTTAATTGTCATTGGATTCATCAAATTAGTGTAAAATGCCTTGGTAACATTATTTTCACTCACACACAAAAAACTATTTGTAACAACAAAAAATATAGTCATGGAAACGAATCCTTAGAACACTTGTGTAAACACTTTTATGATATTAAAATGGGTTTAAATTAACCTTAGTAATCCTTATATAATATTTTAAAATATATATTTCATGGTTATATATCAATATTGATCTTACAAAATAATCTCACAACTTCACTCTACACAGACTTCATATGTTAGACAAACCATTTTGATGACAACTTTTTTATTGTGTATGAGAATAATAAACACCTATAAACCAATTTTATATGAGTAATATGTATTTATTAATTACCCCATGCATTTTTATTCATCCCTATTCCTCTAAAACTAGTCCCTAAACACATTCTCATTCTTGCCTAATTTTCTCACTATCTTGCCTATTAGGCATGTTTAGCGATAGGTCATATTTTATGACCAGTTTAGCACATTTTAGGTATATAAATTGACAATAAAATTTAATTTTAATAAAATTTAATTTTAATAAAATATAAGTTTTACACATTGTCCTCCATCTATTTTCATGCTTTTACTTGGTTACCCCTAAATGCTACATCAAAATTTATAGAAACAAATGGTTTCTTATAGCTTTTACTCACTTTTAAGACAAAAAAAAAAACCACTTGGAGAAATTATGAAGAGTAATTTACATGTTTAAAACATAATAATACATTATAATAAATATTATAATATACAACTAACAAGATCTTTCTTATCATGTTCTTATAAGTGTTTGAAGAGGGTTTTGACTGGTTTACCTTCTTAGCAATCATTCATAAAGGATTACCCTATAAATAAATAAAAAATATAAGGAAGATAAATATATGGAAATTCCCAAACTTACATGAAGTTCTTAGGATATCATGCAAAGGTTTCACATGCCAACAAGCATGAGAAATTCCTTCTCGGGTTTACAACATCCCATTTCATGTATGCAGAGGACCTTATCACTAGTTTTTCATCCTCTATTATTCAATAAATGATCTCAAAATTTTTAAAAAAATATTAAAATAACCTATCATACCATTTTCAATTCTATTAATATCCTTGGTACCTTTTTAAATGATTTGGAACACCTCATTAGACATTAAAGGTCACTTTATACACTAAGCCTTATACTATGAGTCATGCTTAGATCATGATAATGACTTGAATCCTATTATAATGATTTAAAATAATCATCCACATATAATATGACCTCATATAATACTCATAAACTATTAAAATTTATCACACAAGTATCATACTTATCACTTCAACATTCTACTAGGCTTATGCCTTCTTACTAGGTCTCCATGTGAAGCCTAAGCCTTAAGACTTGACCTTGAAACTCATATGAAGGATTAATTGCCTCTTTATCATGTTTAAATATATTTTTATACTCTCTCATACATTTAATGACACATTATCAATATTTCAAACACCTCTTCTTAGGTTTAGACTAGGCTTCTCAAGATACCTAGTACACAATATTAGCTTACCTTGTGCCATGCTCCTAACTTTGACATCAAAACAACCTTATATAAATTATTAGGTTGCCTTAAAATAATATCTCATTATATATAAAATAGGTTTCCTTCAAATTTTATATTTTCATGAGACTTATTTGACACATCATCTCACCATGCATGATCTCAACTCTGACCTTGACAAAACTGACATTTGTCTTAACTTTAACATTAATGACAACAATAATTCTTCAAATACAACAACAAGAATAATAAATTGAAAATGGACCCCTTTGTAATTTATATAAAACATTATTATATATTAGATCATACTTATTACCTCAAGCTAAATCTTCTTTGATACTTGGACTTTCTACCAAATATGGACTTTCTCCTCTTTTGACATTAATGATAAAGGACCATGTCCTTGGCAACTTATCTGATCTTTGGACTTGAACTAGTATGCATTTTATTTTTTTAATAGAGCTTAACATATATCAGGCTACATACTTACACTTGGATCATGATTGAACCCCCTTTTCTCCATGTTAATTTAAGACATTTTAAAAACTGTGACTTGGTTTGATTAAGTCATCATACAAACTCTTTGTGACATATATCTTATGATCAAACTTAAAATAAACTCTTGTCTGAACCTTGAATTTGAAAGTTACCAGAGACCATAAAAGTTACCCTATGATCAAGCATCTTTCATACTTCATGCTTATTATCTGAGTGCCTCCATGAAGCCTAATGGAGTCACCTCTACTCTAGTGAACTCGAACAACATAAACTTAGGAGATTCCTAGATCTCCATGTCCTTTATAGACTAAAATTTCTCCATGATCCTCTTAGGTTTGAATACTTCCTTTGACTTGACTTCTATAATCTCTATTTTAACACCATTCTAAATTGATCTAATTGACTTGAATTCTTCATCAAAAAATCTTAGCTAATAGGAAGAATTATTGTCATTCATTTTCATCTTGACTAGGTTTCACCATGGTAAATAATCCACTTGGACTTGCATATCAATCATCAAATTTAGCTACCTTGTGTTCATATTTACTATCTTGTCTTGTTTCATACACTCTAGAAGCTTCAAATTTCTTATTTTGTCTTGAAAAATCATTCTTATAGCATTTTGAAATATGACCAACTTTATGACAATTGAAACATATTATTTCTCTTGATGAAAACACACCATAACCCATACCTCTTGATTGTTGACTTTCATCATAGTTACATGCATATTCATTCTTGGAGGGCCTTCTACAATGAATTTTTGTATGACCAAATTGGTTAAAAGAATAATAATATCCATTAAAAGGATTAACATACCTTATGGTATTAGGTTTTATGATAGTATTATCCTTCATTTTATTATCACTCTCATTCTTTGGTTGATTATTAACATTTTTTTATCACATTAGTGTTCTTCTTTTGATCTCTATTGAAACCAAGGCCTATTTTGTCATTAGCAGTCTTTTGACTACTCAAAATTTTATCTAGGTCATTGGTACTCTTTTCAACCCTCAAGAATGGCATTTACCTATTTGATGATTTTTTGATTCAACTTTCAAGGAATTGAATTCAACTACATACCTTGCACATTCATCTTCTTTTACCTCTAGTATTGTAGTCACAATTTTAAGTTGAATCTCTACATGTTTGAATATTTCTTATTCCTTGGAGTTTTTTCTCAATCCATCTTCAAACAAGTTGATTTTCTCCTCATAATATTTGATAAGAGACCTCATTACCCTATTATTCTTCTTTACCATCTTTAGTTCTTCTAGAGTATTCATTAACTCATCTCAAATTCCACCTCATATCCTTATTCATCTAAGTCACTAACAACACCTCAAATCCATATGGAATCTTCTTGATTTGATTAAATTTATTATTAAACCATGAATATAACATCATTGCCATTAGATCCATCATCATCATGGTCATTGTTAGAATCACTGCTCTCACTCTTATTAGATGAGCTATAATCTTCTTTGGTGTAGAATCTTCTTTTGTTTTTGAAGAACTTCTTATCAGCATACCTTATGAATCTTTTCTTGATCTTATTAGACCTATAGGACCTTTCATCATCATCATGGCCTTCATCATGCTCTTCATCATCCTTAGCCTTATGCTTATGAAGGAGCTTGTTATTAAAGTGTCCAATCTCTCCATAATTAAAACATTCAAAAGGAAATTTGTCCTTATATATACCTAAGATTATCTTAAACTTTCTTAAAAACATAAATATCAACTCATCATCATCAATATCATATTTATCATTATCTTTGACTTTCTTAACTTGTGCCTTCTTCTCTTTCGGTGTTTTTTTTGACTTGCATGTAGGTTCCTTCTTTACAAGTCTTCCTTCACTTGTCCTCATCTCATAGGTTATTAAGGTGCCATGAAGTCCATCCATCTCTAGCTTGTCTATATCTTTAATTTATTCAACAATAGATACTTTAGAATAAAATTTGGGAGTTACAGTCCTCAAGACCTTTTGAATAACAATAGACTTTTTTAAATTTTCACCTAGTCTTCTTATGATGTTGACCACTTCATCAACCCTTATCAATTAGGTTGCAATGGTCTCATCTTCATTCATTTTTATGATTTAAAATTTTCTTATATGAGTGTATAATTTGGACAATTTGACCTTAGAGTCTCCATCATAAATATTCTTTAACTTATCCCACATCTCTTTGGAAGACATACAATGCATTATTTTCACAATTTATCCCTCTAAAAGGCCACACATAATACCATTCATTAATTTTGAGTTATTTTCACTATCCTTCTTGTCTCTTACATCTACATGAGGAATAGGGGTGTAGTATATCCATCTAAGACTGATTGCCAAACATCATGACCTTGAGACATCAGATATGTCCTCATCTTCACACTCTAAAAACCATAATTAGATCCATTAAACAATGGAGATTTTATTTTAAATAAACCACCTTGCGCTTGAATACCCATATTTTCTTACTTATAATCTCCTTTACATTATAAGACCTCCTTAAAAGAACATGTTGGCCAAAATTAGCCTACATATAAAGCTTTGGCCTGGATGGATGTAGTGCAATATTATGGAGAGGTCTTAGAGTGAAGTGAAAGCCTAAGCATATTTACTGTTGATTTAAGTAATCCAAAGGTATAAGATGAAGACTACATGTCACTTGTAATATTTTTAAACACTTTAATCAATTCTTAAGGTGTATTTTTCTAATTTTTGGGAAGCAAGCCTAGAAACAGGTATAGAATTTAAAGTGAAAGGATCTAGCAAGTTTCCATGGTGTTCATGGCATCTAAGGGGCATGAAGAAGGTTTTCTAAAAGTATCAAAGTTTTATCAAAGCTTTTAATGAATACAAATAATTATCAAAATCCTAGGTAGCTAAACCATCATGCGACATCATGTAGGAATGAACAGGTCAATTTGGTTGTACATTTAATAATTGTACTTGGGAGGCTTCTAAAATCCAAAGGATCACATGGAGATGATTTATTTTGTGCTAATGTAGTCCAATAAAAATTTGGTATATTTATTAGTTTTCTATCTCAAGATATGAGACTTTGAAAATAATCTAGCAGTGAGAAATGTGCTCAAGGATGTCAATTTAAAGCCATAGGAAATAGCCATTTGGTTTCAAATTATTCAAAGGATCCTAAGAGTGAATGTACTACTACTCAGTGTTAAAATATTGATTTATTAGATCATAGATCAATGACACATAGATAATATATTGAGTAAGTGGGACCATTAAGATCAACAATGTGAGTTAAAATATGTAAATCAAGATCAATGGTGAGCTCATGGTCAACAAGTCAGAGGATCTTGGTATTGAATGCAGGACTAAAAAGTGGCATGATCATGATGAATTAAAGGATAAATGGTGCACATTTGATCAATTAAATCAATACTGATGATGCATGTTCAAAATTATAAAGGATATCAATGGTGTGTATGAGGTCAAAAATTCAATGAGCTATATTACACATGAGGTTTCCATGTGATGCAAACTAGTAACCAAATTAATACTAGTAGTAGGATCCATAAATATAACATGGTGTTTCTAAGTGTCACAATTTGGGAATCTGAAATAAAATATCAATGGACCAAATTCAATCAAATTACAAGAGGCATAATATGGTGACACATGCCCAAATATGCAGTGAACATATTTTAAAATATGATAAAAACATGAAAAGGATTCCACATAGGTAGACACATCATACCAAAGGGATTTCCTAGACCTAGATGGGTAAATTCATAGAGCCAAGATCCAAATATGATTTAGGTTGAACTAGAACAAATATCTCAAGTTTAAGGGCCACCATTAGAGCTCAGTTGAGCATTTTTAAACATGAAACACAATCATACAATAAAGATTGTTCATAATGAAGTTTCATCACCAAAGAAGTTATATTTATTGTTCATGATGAAGAGATCATGTAACCTAGTATATCTTCATTGAAATGATGACTATGAAAATAAATAAATAATATTGGTTTTCATCTATAGTAGACCTATGTTTAGGGTTTAGAATAGGTGTATATTTTTTATTATAAGAAAAGTGTCTCATCTTTCAACATGGCCATATCCTTGACAACAGGTACCTATAACCACTTAAATCAGACATAGTCATGGATTTGTCAAGTCCATGGATATGAGGATTTTCTCCTTGTAATGAAGCCAAGTGGAGGATGGCTAGAAGTCTAAGGAGGGTATTTTGGTGGTTGGATATTGTAGCTGGAATATTCAATTATTTTTAGATATTCAAGGATTTTTCCTTGTTGAAAGTGTCATGAATCATCATCTTCAAAATAGATTCTTGTCTTTTACTATATTTATCAACTAATGAGAGGGTTTAGAGGCTATTGGGATAAATGAAGGTTAATTTACTGATGAAAGACTAGTCCTAATTTGATCAAAATGTGGTTGAGAATTCATTAAAGGGTGGTGGTAGATCATTTATTGATTTTGATTGCATGTTTCTCCTCTCTCTTCCCCTTTTCTCCTATATCTCCTATTTTATCCCTCATTTTAACTCTTTCTCTCTAATTTTGGTCTTTCATAAAGACTCTCTAATTTTTGAAGAGAAAGAGAGAATCATTTGATAATTCAAGACCCTATAAATATTTATAATAACTACCTCTTAATACAATAAGATGATTTTTTACCTATCTCTTTCCTTTAAATATTGTTTAGTAAGCTTGTGCATTATGTCTATGTGAAGGAGATTATTCCATGACCATTGCCATTCTTGATTGCCTCATTTTAGGTGTTTTAAATTTAGTTGTAGGTTTGAAATTGAGTTATTTTTTCCATTAATGGATGTTTGGTGTGAATCTCAAAATTCATCCTTGATTTTTTGATTGCATGGTGAGCCTAATTTAAGAAATACTTATGCAATTATCTAGTTTGGGAGGTTGTGTGAACAAGGATTATCTTATTTTGTTATAGTGTTTATATTAACTTATGTGAGTCTATATTTAAATTTATTAAATCACATTTTTATCTCTCTTAGTAACCCTTTACCATGTATCTAATTGTTTTCCAAATAGAACCTTTAGTCTAGGTGATCCATCAAGAGGAATTCAACCCTATCCAATGGTTCAACCCCATTATAGGATACCCACAACCTAGGGTTATTCCCATATTTTGGATGGGAGAACAGGAGCCTAAAGAACTCTCCCATAAGTGTTAAATTTTATGTCTTAATAGTTTCTAGCACACCCCATGGGACCACTTTTCAAAGAAGATTGGTCAAGTTTGATGCTAGTTTCATCAATTTATAGTAGTCGTAGATTTCATACAGACTATATGGTGACTCTAAGTAACACTCATCATTCTATTATAGATTAGTAGCTCTCTTTCATGCCAAAGGTGACTACAATATCAACTTATAGGTGTATACCTTTTGAATTTGTTGAATTTCCTTTCAACTTAGTAAAAAGTTTAAGATTTTCTAATACACATCCATATAAATGAAAATTCCCTCCTAAATCAATTTCAAAATCTACCTCTACAAGAAGGTCTTTGTTATCCCCTTTCATTGCCATGGAAGCCCCTAGAGCTTTACCTTTTGTGGCTTTCAATGGAAAGAGTCCCTTAGACCTCCAATAGTATGATCCTATCCTAATGAAATCTCTTAAAAGTTTTCCCTATTTCATATGGGTACAATCTACAACCCCTTCTTAACACCTTAGATTTAGCTAACTTTTGTAATATACATGACATAGATGAGGAAAATGTGGCTATTAGACTACTATCCATCTCATTCAAGGTTAAAGACATGGACTAGTATATAAACCTTATTGTCAACTCTATAACATCGTGGGATCAATTAGGTGATACAATATGTAAGATATTTTAATAAAAAGGTGACCATTTGTTGCTTGTATAATAAGTAACCACAATCAAGAGGTTTCTTCATGAGGTTATGCAAGATTTCAACACTAGGTGTTAAAAGACATTGGATAGGATCCCAATATTTTTTATTCCTACTCCAAACTCTATTTTCCTTTACTATTTTAAATCTCTACATAGTAATATTGTAGTAATGATATAGTCTATGGGAGGAAACACACTGCCAAATGTTTATGACATGGAAATCAAAGCTAAAAATTATCTAGTTCAAGATGGAAATCTTACACCTAGGACACCAATGCCTTTATTTATTGAAAGTAAACCACCTCTTATTTTTTTTTCTCCTCTTACCACCATTCCACCTATTCCAAAACTTTATTCCATACATACACCCAAATAAGAAAAGGTTTCAACTAGTCAATCTAGTGATTCTCAAGAAAATAAGATTTTTAAAGAGATTAAGAGCATGTTTAAATCCTTTGGAAATGAGTTGGTAAATTTGAAGAGATATCAATCCTAGTTCAATATACCTTATCAAGATACATGTCAACCTTAAAAACAATATTATCAAGCAAATAGGCCACCCTAAAAAGGAAATTTCCAAAGACACAACTAGGGACAAGGGCAGCCTAACTATCTTAGGAAAAATAGATATAACCCAAATGCTACAAGAACATATATTACTTTATTCCCTACTCAGTACAACATTTCAAAATAATTTGAGGATACCATGCCTTAGAATCAGTCTTTTGGTCAATCCGTTATCCCAAACACTGAGTTCAATTAGGATTTTAACAAACAATGGAATCAAGGTGTTAGATATGGATACAATCAATCTCCTATGGCTTAGAACATAAAATTACCTATGATGACAAAAATAGAAGAGCGTCAACAAGGCCAATGTCCTAATGAAGGACCAAACTAGTTAGGTGTTATAGTGGTTAATTGTGAGAAAGAAGAATGTTATGCACTCAATAAATAGACTTGTTCTAGCTAGACATACATTCTAGTGGCAGTTAATACAAGGTTCAAGAGAAGGAACATGGATGGTGGCTATGGAGTAGTCAAAGATCTTCCCACTATTACTCCATTTCTATCAAATCCAAATAAACCTACAACTTCTCCAAAGGTTTTAATAGCTCCAAAGAACAAGAACTAAGGGAATGTCATCATTCCCTAAAAATGATAAATTCAAAGTATGGTTGTGACTCCCAAAACAAAACCAAAATTTGGTGGTTTATTGATGAATATTTTGGAACAAATGAAAAAATATAATGTGAGTATGCCAATGCGGGATATGATTTTTACACCTTGTTAGGAGGATATCCTTTAGGAGGGTTTGTCAAAGATCAATGTTTCAGACAAGCCACCAAGCAAAGAGAATGTATTTCTCACCAATGAAACCAAATAACATAATCAAGAACAATAAAATAAGGTGGTCAAGCATCCTTCCTTCTATATTTATGTAATCATTGGTGATTTTTTGGTACATATCTACATAGTAGATAGTGGAGGAAGCACTTCAGTGATTCCAAAATCAATAACAAATCATCTTGGTTTTAAGTATAAACCCCAATATAAGGGAGTTTTTCAACATTATTATTCTTCCACAAAACTATCTAGCATTATTAAAGGTCTAAACTTGACCCTGAATGCTTTTCCTAGTGTTTCAATGGCTCAAGATGTGTTGATTCTAGATGTGCCTCCTCATTTTTATATATGCTCATCTAAAGACTTCACAACAAAAATTGGGTGATATTTAATAAAAAAATTGTCCTAAATGGATTTTAGGAAAAGTTATGGGACTAAGGTATCCATTAAAGCTAAGCCTATTACATAAATTTTCAAAGAGTCTTATAGGCAAGATAGCTCAAACATTAACTATACCATCCTAGATGAAGATGATCATCTTGTTAGTCAAGAACCAAACACCCATATCGAGGAAATACCTTATATGTTCTTGGATTATTTGTGCAGTGAAAATTAGTTAATTTACCCTTTAGAAGGTGGTGAAGAAAGATACATGGGTATCTATTACTTGCATGAGTAAGATCAATCCATGTCATCCCTCACTAGGCCACAAGAAAATACTAATGGTTTGTGTAAATTGTTTTTTGATGGTTTAAGGATAAACCATGGGGTAGGTGAAGGTGAAATGATAGTATCTCCCTCAAATGATAAATATTTCTCTTCTTATAGTTTCTAATTTAGGTTCCAATTTAGTTGATCTTGCAATGTAGTTGAGCATAAGGGCCTTATCCATGGCCTTTAGTGGGCTAGTAAGAGAGGAATTAAGTGGTTGAAAGTGTATGGGAATAGTGAGCTAATATGGCATTAGGTTAGAGGCCAAAAAATCATAAAGAATACCTTGATGAAATACTACAAACATAGAGTCTGGGATATACTTGAGTACATTGAGGCCTTCAACATCCAAACAATGCCAAGGAACCAAAATAAGCATGATGATAAATTGGTAGCTATGGGAGCTTAGTTTGATCTCCCAAATGAATTGAAAAAAACCAAATATCAACCACATGTTAAATTAGTGGTAAGACCATCAGTGCTAGATAATGAAGCTCATTAGTAGGTCTTTGATAATGAGAAGTAGATTGATTATTTCTTGTAGTAGCAAGCATAATTTTTCTCAATGGACCAAGAAAATTCCAACATTAGTATGAAGATAAAATTATTTCACTGAGGTCCAAAAACTTCTTAAAGGGTTGGTCACCCTTAAAGGTTTTTCCATGAGGGAGATCATATAAGGAAAAATAAGGTAGTAATCTCAACTGATGAGGAGAACTATGAGAGAGTTCTTATCCTCAAATACAAGCTCCTTAAGCTTGGGAGGGTAAGTGTTAAGGCTAAAAAACATGCTTTCATTGAACTTTGTAGAGAGTATGTAGACATATTTACTTGGGAATATAGTTATCTTTGAGGATTTGATCCCAAATTAGCCCAACATACTATAGAATTGGAAGTTAATGCCAAGCTTGTTAATAAAAAAAGGCCTATTAACCCCAAAATTGAAGAGCTTATGAGCAAAGAATTGACTAAATTTATTTAATCAAATATCAACTTTCCCATCAAGCACTCATCATGTGTATCTAACCTAGTACCTATGAAGAAGAATAATGGGGAGATACGATTGTGTATTGACTTCAAGCATTTAAACAAAGTCTCTTTAAAAGATAGTTACCTCTTACCATTCATGGAATAACTCCATGAAATAGTTACTAGTTTAGAATGCTTCTCTCTTTTGAATGGGTACTCAAGATACAACTAGATGTTGGTAGGAGAATAAGATCAATAGAATACTACCTTCACCATAAAGTAGGGTACATATGCTTATTTAAATATGCCTTTTGGCTTGTAAAATGCTTGAGATACCTTTCAAAGAGAAATGGACATGGATTTCTAAGGATTGCTAAATTAGATGGTGTTGGGCTGCTTAGATGACATCATAGTTTTCTCCAAGAAGGCTAGTGAGCACTTAGATAACCTAATATTGATATTTGAAAGATGAAAAGAATATGGGATCTCATTAAATCCTAATAAATGTGTGTTTGTTATCCATGAGGGAAAAATGTTGGGATATATTATCTTGAAATAGGGATTAGCTATTGAACTTAATATAATAAGTGCCATCTTGTCATTACCTTTACCCAAGCACAAGAATGGACTCCAGAGTTTCCTTGGGAAAATACACATTGTGAGAAGGTTTATACTTCATTTTTCAAACCTAGTCAAACCCATCACTTCCATGTTGAATAAGAACCAAGTGTTTACTTGGTCAAATGATGGTAAAGTATCATCTAAGGTTATCAAGTAGGCCCTTGTGCAAGCACCCTCACTCATGAATCTTGATTTCTCAAGGGATTTCATATTGTATACCTTTTCCAATGTTGACAATATATCAGCTATGTTGATGTAAAAGAATGGTGAAGGACTTGAGTATCCAATTTCATTTTTTATTCAAAAGATTGAGGGTTATGAGGTAAGGTATAATTTTAGAAAATTAGGTTCTTACAGCTTTGATAAACCTCAAAAATTTCAAACCAATGCTCTCTAATATAAAAATCTATCTAATGGTGTCTCATCTTAGAGTGAGAACTTCCTTCTTAACAAAGACTTGAATGAGAAGAGAGCTAGTTGGATTACCAAGGTTATGAAGTATGACATAGAGATGAAGGTCACTAAGATATAGAGAGGTAAAGGATTATTTTAGAATATGGTTGATGACCTTTAGGAAGATAAAGAAGTTATTTTAGTGACACAAAACAATTTACAAACAAATGCACCTCCAACTCTCACTAACTATCTCCATGACATGACACATTTATTTATAACAACTGAGTGCCCTTAAGGTATGAATAGGGTAAAGAGAAGGTATTTTGGAATTTAATCCATACCTTATGTATTAGTTGATTGGGTTATATTTATAAAATACCATAATAGAGTGATTCTAAGGTGCATAGATGATAACCAAGTCAGAAGTCTTTTGGAGGAATTCCATGTTGGACATGTAGGAGGCCATTTTGCTTCAAGGACCACATCAGCAAAAGTAATGAGAGCTAGTTATTATTAACCTAGTCTTTTCAAGGTTACTTATACATGGGTGATAAAATGTCAAAAGTTTTATCTCTTTACAGGCAAGCAAAGATTGGAATCCTTTCCTCTCAACCTAATTCAAGGTGAACATCCCTTCATGAATTAGGGCTTGGACTTTATAAGAATTATTAATCCACCTTCTACTGGAGGACACAAATAGGCACTCACTAATATTAACTACTTCACCAAGTGGGTAGAAGTTATTAATTTTAAATAAGATAATGAAATAGTATTTTTGGACTTATATGATAGCATAGTAATGAGGTTTGGTGTGCCAACAAAAAATATTTTAGATAATGCCTTAACATTTATTATTATGAGAACAAATTAATGGGAACTTTAGTTAGGTGTCTACCTTAATACATCCTCAAATTACTAACCCTAAAGCAATAGACTTTTAGAGTCAATAGATAATAACTTGATAAGGATTATCAATAGGATTGTGGAAGAGAACTAGAGAGTGTAGCACACAAATCTAAGGATAACCTTATGGGATGATAGAGTGACTCCAAAATTTGTCATTGGCAATTCACCATATGTTCTTGTATATGGAAGGGAAGCTAAATTTCCCATCTCTCTTGAGTTGCCTACCTCAGATTTAACCCATAAACTTGAGTTGATGGAGATTTAACCTATGAGCATGAGGATGATAGTTCTCAGGAAGCTTGAAGAAACCAAGGACATTGCAATGAAGACACTAGAGTCACATCAAGTTCAATTCACTAAACTCTTTAATAAGAGAGCCATATCAAAGGAATTTAAAGAAGGTGATATAGTCCAAAAGTGGGATTCAACTAAGGAAAATCTAGGCAACCATACCAATTTTTACATCTTGTGGAATGGACCTTACTTGATCCATATATGTAAACAAAATAATGTTTTCTAGCTTGCCTAGATGGATGGAGAGGTATTACCCATCCCAATCAATGGCATTAATTTAAATACTTGTTATTAAAATAGTTTTTAACCATTGTATATATTAGAGTAGTTTTTCATATTTTCCCTTAAGTTCTTGGTGTACATTTATTTTCAATTATGTGTTTCCCTTCCATAAATGCCTTGGTCATAGTGTTTTTTTTCTTCTTGTCTTTTTTATGTCAAGAGTTAGAAAGGGGTAGTCTTGTATCATTTTCATATCAGTTGAGAAAGAATAGTTGAGAGTCCATGCCCAATGGATAAGATAAGGATACTAATATGTTTTATAGCAATCATGCAATCCCAAGAGGTCACCACAAATGTTGGACAAAATTGGCCCACTTATGAAGGTTTGGCTTGCATGGATGTAGTTTAATATTCTGGAGAGTTTCTAGAGTGAATCAAAATCTTGAGTAGATTTATTTTTTATTGAATTAATCTAATGGTAGAAGGTGAAGACCACATGTCACTTGTAATATTTTAAAACACTTTAAGCAAGTCTTAAGGTGAACTGATTGATTTTTGAGAAGTGAGCCTAGAAATAGGTCTATAATTGAAAGTGAAAGGATCCAAAGGTTTTCATGGTGTTAATGGTATCTAGGGGGCATGAAGAAAATTTTATCAAACTCTCAAAGTTTTATTAAATATTTGAATGGAGAAAGATGATTGGCATAATCACAGGGAGCTAGACCATCATGGCATGTCATGTAGGAATGAACAAGTGAATTTGGTTGTATATTTAACAAGTGTACTCAGGAGGTCTCTCAAACCCAAAGGATCACATGAGATGATGTATTTTTTGCCAAGGTATTCCCCTTATAAATTTTATATCTTCATGATTTTTATATCTCAATATATGAGCCTTCAAAAATAATCTAGCAGTGAGAAATGTGATCAGGGACATTAATTTAAAGCCATAGGAAATAGCCATTTCGATTCAAAAATATTCAAATGACCTAAGAGTGAATGCACTACTACCAAGTGTCAAAATATCACTTGATCAGATCATATATCAATGGCATGTGGATAATATCTTGAGTTAGTGGGACCACCAAGATCAATGACATGATTTGAATCATGTATGTCAAGATCAACAATGAGCTTGAGTTCAACAAGTCAAAATATATTGGGATTGAATATGAGGTTAAAAAGTGGAATGATCATAGTTAATTGAAGGATCAATGGTACACATTTGATCAAGTAGATCAAGATAGATGATACATTTTTAACATTGCAAAGGATATCAATGTTCACATGAGATCAAAAAGTTAATGAGATAGATTACATGCGATGTCACCATATTGTGCAAATGTAGTAACCATATGAAGACTGGCAATAAGATCCATAAATTGAATTCAGGGTTACCAAGTATCAAAATTTAAGAAGCCCAAATCAAAGATCAATGAAGTAAATTCTATTAAATTTTATGAGGCACAAGATGGTAACACATGCCCAAATATATAGAGATGATATTATGAAATATGATAAATAATGTGGTAAGGATGTCACACAGGTAGACACATCATATCAATAGGGTTTCATGTACCCAAATGGGTAAGTACATAGAGCTAAGATCTAAATATGATCTAGGTCAAACAAAAACAAATATGTCAAGTTTGAGGGCCTCTATTAGAGCTCAATCAATCATCTTTAAATATGAAACATAGTCATACATTCAAGATTATCAATAATGAAGTTTCTTCTCCAAAGAAGTTATTTGTCTTGTTCATGATCAAGAGATCAAGTGGTCTAGTAGATCCTCATTGAAATGATGACTATGAAAACCAATAAATAGGATTGGTTTTCATGTATAGTAGACATATGTGTAAGGTTTGTAATAGGGGTAGATTTTTCATTATGAGAGAAGTGTCTCATATTTTGACATGGCCATATCCTCGATAATAGGTACTACTAATTCTTAAAGAAGACATAGTCATGGCTCTATCAAGTCTATAGATATGAGAATTTTATCCTTGTAATGAAAACAAGTGGAGGATGGTGTAGAAGTCAATGACAGAGATTTTGGTGGTTGAAGATTACAGGTAGAGCATTTAATTATTTTCATAGCCTTAATGATCTTTCCTCTTTGAAGGATCATGACATGTCATCTTCAAAAAAGATTCTTGTCTTTCAGTGTATTTCTCAATGAAATAAAGGGTTCAAAGGCTTTTAAGATAAATGAATGTTAATTTATCGATGGAGCACTAGTCCTAGTTTGATCAAAATGTGGTTAAAAATTCATTGAAGGGTGGTGGCATCTCATTTATTATTTTTTATTGCATGCTTATCCTATCTCTTACCCTTTTCTCTTATATCTCCTATTTTCTCCCTCATTGTAACACACTCTCTGATTTTGGACTCTCATAAGGACTCTCTAATTTTTTAAGAGTAAGAGACTCTCATTTGATAAGGCAAGAACCTATCAAAAATTTTAAGAATTACCTCTTGATGAAATACGTTGATTTTTTTACCTATGTTTTGCCTTTAACTAGTGATTAGTAAGTTTGTCCATGATGGATTTGTGAATTAGATTATTTCATGACCATTGCCCTTCTTCCTTGCCTCTTTTTAGGTGTTTTCAAGATAGTTACAAGTCTGAACTTGAGTTATTTATACCATTAATGGATGTTTGGTGTGAATCTCAAAATTATTCCTTGATTATTTGATTTATTGGTGAGATTAGTTTATGAAATACTTATGCAATTAGCTAGTTTGGGAGGTTGTGTGAACAAGGATTGTCTTGTGTTGATCTAGTGTTTGTTTAAACATATGTGAGTGTTCATTTAAATTTGGTGCATCACCTTTATACCTCTCTTAGTAACCATTTACCCTCTCTCTAACCATTTTAAAATAAATACCATTAGTCTAGGTGATCCATCAAGAGGAATATGGCCTTCTTCAGAGGTTCAACCCCATTACAAGATACCCATAGCCTGGGGTTCCAATATTGTGGCTGGGATTAGGGGAACCTAAAAAACTCTCCCATAGGGTGAAAGTATATGACACAATAGGATATAATTTGATAAAAAGTGTTTTAAGTAAATTCATTGAGAAGGGGTGAATCAATTATCTTAAAATAGTCCTCCAATTTCACTTAGCATTCATTCACTTACATACATCAATCAATGCATACACAAGTATCTATGAATGAAAATAACATAAGAACATGAAATATTTGTTGGAAAAACTCTAAGGGAATAAAAATAAAATAAAAAATTGGAATAATCTCCTATAATAAATAAATCAAACTTTTAGTGAGGCACCAACTCCACAAGGAACACTAACCCCTTAATGCACCAACTCAACTAGTCCTTTATCAAGCTTCAACATGCAAGGAGGCTCAAACACCCTAAGTAACCAAGCACCAAATCAGATACCTTGAATATTTGATCACCCTTAAACACCTATTTCTCATTCAACTGAATATGACCACATTATTTTATTCTTCTCACACTTGTTTCTTTCTCAAGTAGCCTATTAGGCCTTCTCTCTTAACTAGCCCTTTCCTTGGTAGAATTAGGTCAAATGATGTTTCAAAAAATATATAAACACACATTTAGATATTAATATAATATTTAATGCAAATATTTTATGATATTAATTCCATTTACCTATTTTTCAAAACTCTATATGCTTCGCTTACTTGATCAATTCTCTAACTTGTCAAAATAGGCCTATTAGGCCTTGTCTTTATACTTGACTCTTTCTCATACACATATTAGTTGGAAAATAAAATTAAGACACTATGATAATGTTTGAAATATATAAATACACACGTTTCAAATTTTAAAAAATCACTACATAGGTTGGTCATTACCCTTGAGGTTCAAAACCACCATTACGCCTAATAGAGACCTAATGAAATTAGGCCTTTTCTAAGCACACATTTCACTTAGACCTCCTTGAAATAATTTAAGACTCAAAAAATAGATGAAAAAATTCAAATGAAACTTTTTTATACACCCTATAATATCACCTTATGTTACCAAAACCATTTATCTCTTTTCACTCCTTGAACCACCCAATTAGGTATACTCATAAATAGGCCTTCTTACTACCAAAAAGTTTGTCTAGAAAATATGATGCATAAAAAAAAAAATTCAAAAATAACTTGAAAATATATATATATATATAAAATATAAATTACCTCAAGTTAAACATCATGTTCATTATAATTCATCAATTAGGGCAAAAGACCCCAAACTGATCAACTTCATAAGCTTACTCAAAACTGCACACACGCCTTAAGATCCTATTTAAAAGCCTTTAAATTTTCATACATTCATAGGAGTATCTCATGTATAAATATGTGTAAAAATTAAAATATGATACATATATAATACTTTAATTGGCATTTTATCCTTTACTCAATTAAAAATGACTCTATAACATCATTTTCACTCACACATAGAAAATTGTCTGTAGCACCAAAAACACAATCATGGAAACTAAGCCTTATAAAACATATGTTTTTTTTTTAATATTAAAATGAATTTAAATTAACCTTAATTTTCATTATATAATATTTTAATAAATATATTTCATGGTTATATATCAATATTGGTCTTATAGACCAACTCATAACTTCACTCTACACATACTTCACTATGTTAGACAAACCATTTTGATGATAAATTTTGATTATGTAAGAGAATAATAAAAAATTATAAAAAAATTGGATATGATGAATATTTATTTAATAATTAACCCATGCATTTTTATCCATCCCTATCCCACTGTAACCAATCCCTAAACTCAATCTCATTTTTGCCAAGTTTTTTCACTATCTTGCCTATTAGGCTTGTTTAGTGATATGTCATCTTCTATGACTATTTTAACATAGATTAGGTATTCAATATAATAAATAAATTTCATTATAATAAACTATAATTATTTCAAATCATCCTCCATCTATTTACATGCTTTGACCTGGTTAACCCTGCCTACTACATCAAAATTCCTATAAATAAAAGGTTTCCTGTATCTTTCACTCACTATAAAGACAAATGAAAAAAACATAGATAAAATTATAATATTCTTTTAAATGTTACAAACATAAAACTAGATCAAAAAAACCATTATGATCCATGACCAATGAGATCTTTCATATCAGGTCATTATGAGGGTTTTGACTGGTTTCCCTTCTTAGCAATAGTTCATAAAGGATTACCCCTAAACTCCAAAACCAATGAAAAAAATAAATATAGGAACCTTAAAAAACTTTAAATAAGTGATAAGGATCTCATGAAAAGGTTTCATGTACAAATGAGCATAATAAATTCCTTTTAGAGTCTACAACACCCCATTTTGTGTACACAAAGGACCTTATCACTAGTTTTTCATGTTTTATTATTGAATAAATGATCTATGCTTTTAAAAAAATAGTTAACATAACCTATCATATATTTTTTAATACTCTCAATATCTCTAGAACCTTTGAAAATGATCTTGACCCCTCATTAGGCCACTATAGGTCACTTTTTACACTAAGCCTTATACTACAAGTCATGCTTACATCATGATCACACCTTAAAACCTATTGTAATAATTTAAAATACTCATCCACATGTCATATGACCTCATATACTTCTCATACAATTTAAATATTTATAACACAAGTCTCATACTGATCACTTCAACATGCTACCAGGCCTATGCCTTCTTACTAGGTCTCTTTATGAGGCCTAAGCCTTAAGACTTGACCTTGAAACTCATATGAAGGATTTTTTGACTCTTGATCATGTATAAATAACTTTTTATACTCTATAATGCATGTAATAACACAAATAATTAATATTTCAAATACCTCTTATTAGGTTTAGAGTAGGCTTCTCATTCAACAATTTGAATTCAAAATTAACATTAATTAATTATATTCACGCACATATATTTTCCTCCAAAACTAGCTAAAATTCAAATTTTACACCTCACCTATACATCCTCAATATTTATATCAATGATGTGTTGACTCATATATTTATTACTTCAACTTCTTCAATTACCTTGGGATTCATCTTAAAACATTTAAACTTTCAAACTAACTCAACCAACTAACTTGATCCATTCTTGTTGACTCACTCAACCAACACCTTATTTTTTCCCAACCAATGGAATTGGTAACAATTATCATGGATGAGGCATAATATTTAACCATTTATTTTTTTAATAATTTAAAAAATTTAAATTATTCTCAATCATTCATCTCACCACCCTAAAGCCTATAAATTGATGTGCAATCCATCACTTTCTATCATCCACCTTCAAGCTAATGAAGTAGTACCAAATTTTTAAATGAATATAAGTTAATAAAATATATCAAAATAACTTTCATACAAAAATTCTTCCCAATTATCTTTTCTTTTTAAATAATTTAAGCATCCACATTAGCACTTAAGAGCAAATCCACCATTGATCACACAATCGAGAACTTGATAAATTTGTCTTATTTTGTATGTTTTATTTGTATTTTTTATATTATTTTTGGTGATCTATATTTGAATTTTATTTTAGTTTATTTTAGATTATAATTCAATTTTATATGTTTTCTTAGCTAGATTTCCTCTAGATTTTACACTTACATATTCTAGCACACATGGTGGGACCTTTTCCCTCATCTTTTACATCATAGATGCATTTAAGGACTCATTTTAGTTATTTTTGATTGATATTATTGTGTAAATATATTTAAAACTTGTCATGGAGTCTTTTTTTTTTGTTTATAGGTTTACTTTCAATGTTTTTGAGCTTGTTGTCTATGAACCTACATAATAGTGAATTAATTCTACATAAAATAAAGTTCATTACAACAAATAGTGAATTCATTTTTTTACTATTTTCTTAAACCTTTTTACATTTTTTTTTTAATTTTCATAATATTTTATATATTTTATTCACTTCTTAAACCTCTTTCTATTTCAATCATTCTTTATATTTTATATTTTATTTTTTGTTTAACCCTTTTTCATAGAATGGTGAAATCGTTAGAAACTTCAGTAAAATCATTAAAAAATTAGTGAAATTATTTTTAACTTCAGAAAAATCATCAAAAATTTTATTGAAATCTTTTAAAAAAATAGTGAAATCATCAACTTCAATAAAATCATCTAAAACTTTAGCAAATTCATTAAAAATAGTGAAATCATTTTGGGAGTATTTTATTTCATTTTCTAATTTTTAGTTTTTTAGTTTTGCTAGCTACTGATGAATTCATTTTTTTTTACTGTATAAAAAAAAATCATTCCAAAATGTTAATTTTCTATTTTTAAAATATTTTTTCTAACTTTGTACAAGTTTCCATTATATTCTAGTGACACAAAATAATTTGAACACTTTTATTGCAAGTCACTAGTCAAAGATAAACCAACAAAAGATAGCCAAACCAAACTTTATTTTTTTTAGTTTTTTCACTTTGTTTTAATATTTATAACAACTTATATTTTAATTATTTTTAACTTTTTTATTAATTATCCAATAATTTAAAAAAAAAAATAGAGTTAATCAATTTTTACTTTCAAGCATTTGTGTTTTTTGCTCTTATTGTGTAAGCTCTTTTATGTGGCATTACATTGGTGATGTTACTTAAAAAGTTAGAAAAAATATTTGAAAATTTTGTAACCCATAACCCACTTTTGTGTATGCTCTTCTCTTAGTGTCACATTTCTGGTGATACCTAAGAATTAGAGGCAAGTGTTAGTCCTTATTTTTATTTTATTAGGGAATCTATTGATCATGATTTTACCACCACATAGTAGGTCAAACCGCATGTGTTGGTAGGGTATATAAATTGAGTTAGAGTTGTAATTATTGGATAAGTAGTGTTGTGTTTTAATCATGATATGAATTTAGTGGGTTTCATCCTCTAATACCCAAGCATTAGATAGCATGACTTGATGTTTGATTTTCTAATTATAACACACTAAATTCTTACAATTGTGTTGGGCACATTGGGACTAGACCCATTTATGTGTTTCCATGAAATCAACTTATTCTAAGGTTATAGGCCTCAATGTAATTAAAGGTATATAGATTATTCCCATTGACAATATTATTTAAACCTTAAGTTTAATAAATCCATTCTTATGATTTAACTTGTAGTGTATCGGTTAGTCATTAATGTCAAGAAGCTATTTTATGCACACCCTTCAAATTGGGACTATTGATCCATGGGAATGATAGGATCCTCCATTGTTAATTAATTTAAATATTAAGACCATAAATAATTCAATGGACACGTAAGTCACATAGAAATCCTATGATTTATTCAAGTCCCTTTTGCCTAGTTTTTAATCCCTCTTTTTGTAATGCATGAATGTTTAGAGTAGAACTTTTTTTTTACTTCATTTTGATATAAAATATGATAAAATCCCTAATTAAAACAAAAATTATTTTGAGTATTTAAAAAGGACATAATCCAAAATCTTTGACAATCACAAGTTTAGTCCAAAAAGCTAATACTCAAAAGAATCTTTTTATCAATCAAATTTTTGTCATTTTGGTCTTTAAATTTAATAGATTTAATGTTTTTTATTTTATGACTCAAAACCTTTATCTTAGGAATGTTACCTATCACAAGGCACAAAGATATGTTAAATAATCCTAGGTTGAGATATGAGCCTTTTGGTAATGACCCCTTTCAATTTGGTGCTAAATAAAACTAAGGTAACCATGTTGAGATACACTAAATCCATGATCATGAATAATAATAAGGACCTTATCAAAATGAGGGTATCCCTAATGCCATTTTTCCTCCTCCCCCATTTAATCAATACATCATGTCTAAAATAATAAATTTCTATGTCAAGACTTGATCTTGGGGGCCAAACTTCCATATAGATTTGATATTTAAAATATACACCACTTAATTTATAGGACAAAGTCTTCATTACCCATTCCTTACCAATCCCTATCAAAAATATCTCTAGAGTCTACAAAGGATGCCATGGGTTCCTCCAAGTTAAATCACCAAATCTCCTGATATAAATAGAAATCCATCCTCATTAAGGAATCATCCCAATTAAGCCATAAATTCTCTATATAATCCCATACCCATCAAATCAACCAAGAGATTACAAATCTCCAAGTTAATAAAATAAACAATCCTTTGGTTGAGCCAATTTATAACCTAAATCTATGTTTGAGTATGAACCTAAATTCACCCTCATTCATCAACCCATCCAATCCAACCTTGAATACTCATTCAATTTTACTAAACATCAACCAATATCATCCAAACTTGAACATCCATTCAATTTTACCAACCAAAAATCAATCAATCATACTTCACCCATCAATCATACAAATCCAAATCAAAATATAAACTTGAATAATCATTCTAGTTCACTTATAAATCATCAAACATCAAATCCAAGATTTAATTTTTACTTAAGTTTACCCATCAATCAAATATTTACTTTAGGAAGTGTACCAAATCAATTTTCAAATCCAAGTTATTTTTATATGGTTAGTTCCATTACACTTAAATTAAACACGCACTCATCCACACTAATTCAATTTTCATTCAAAACCAACCATTTAACCTAAACACCCATTCAAACTAAATTTTTGGTTCACATCCTCTTCCAAATCTAAACTTTTCCAAAGTAACCTGAATTCATTTACCTTCAAAAACTAAATAAATTGTAACTTCGCCATAAATATGAATCAAATAAATCCCAACTTCTCCACTAATATAAAAACCTCAAAAACCAACACCCATTCACAAGATGACAATCCCTCTTTAAACACACTTCCCAATCAATAATTCACCCCCTAATATATATTAATTTTCACAATCTAACACTAATTCAAACACATATATGGGTTAAACTTCCAACATGTTTACCTCTTCAAGCTAAATTAATCAAATCTTGCCAAACTTTATTCAAGAGTAAAAAAAAGTGAAGGATATGGTTTAAGGATTGTAATATGGTAACTTTTTAAATAATAAATAGTATAAGTTTGAGGAAATTTGTCCCATCTATATGATGTCAATAATATGACAACACTCTTTCTAAAATATTTTTATTCCCTAAATTTGACAAGTAAAATGATAAGGGTGATCATAGGGAACATCTTAAATACTTATATATGTCATTTACCAATGTTTCCTATAGTAATGAATACATATTAGGTCTTTTTCGACATAGTATAAGGGGTCAATCCCTATAATGGTTCTCAGATCTACCAAAAAGATCAATCTCTACCTTTGAATAAATTATAGGCACTAAGATTTCATAGAATAATATTTGTGAAAATATAGGTCTTAAGTCCCCTTTACTATTCCATCCCTATTTCACATGAAGTAATTAGTTTTACCAATTTCCATTTTACCCTTACCCCATGTAATTAGTCCCATTAATTACTATGTTACTTATGTGATTTATTTTAACAATTATCAACAACTAAAAACTAGCCAAATCTATCAAAACATAGTAAAAATAAATGGTTTAAACACTAACAAACTTCATCACAATAAAAAATTTGTATAATAAATTAAAGCCTAGTTAAAACCCATGGTTGAAAAAATTATAATAGCCTTTGGTAAAAATAGGATAGAATTAGTACCGATCCATGTGATTGACATTGATTTGGTAGAGTTGATGTTGATTTAACCACAAACTTACCTTGAGCAAAGGACTATTATTTTTCACTTAAACACTAAGTGAATTAATCTGAGATGACTACCAAATAATTGTTTACCTATTAGAAAGCCACATTGCCACATTAGCTCCTTAGTATTCATCAAAAGATAAAAAAAATTAGCTTATCAACCTTGCAATTATCATAGATTTATAACATTATTAAGGTAAGTACATCTCATTATTTTTAAGTAATTTTATAATTCTATATTATATTTTATGTTTTTATTTATAGTCATATAAAAATTAAAAATTGGTAAATTAAGTGTGGCTAATGACCCCCAAGCCATAGGTCCCTCTTGCTTGCTCTCATAACCCTCTTAGACTTGTTTTCATTGATTCACAGTCCTTCATAACCTTTCAAAATTGATCCCATTTAGGATAGGACCCTATTTTCATGACCAATCCATTTACCTAGGTCTCGTCTACCTAATAAAATAGCACCATAATAGGAATATAGTGTTAATGCCACTCCTATCCACTTTTGGTGCTATTGCCCAAGCTGATTTCTAGTCCAAAAAGTTAATTCCTTCTATTTTTCCATCTGTATCCTTGTCTACCTAATGTGAGAAAATTCAATCCATGACTAATATATCCCTATAAAATCCCATTCAATGATCATTTGGAAATGATTGAGAAATATCACAAAGCAAGCAAGAATACAAGTAAGACTACTCAAGCACATTTCCCTATTCTCTACATACAACTATCAAATACTATTTATATCATATTCAAATCCTTATATCAGTCCCTAATAATCTCAAGCACACCTAGTTTAGAATTTATTTGCATTATCATATCAAAATTGCAATAAGAACTTTCACAAGGAGAATTAAATATGGCTTGATCCCTCTTCAGAGTATCGGTATATAGGTAGTGTGCCCATACATAAGGTGTGAAGCATGTCCAATGCATATTACACACACTAACCCCCCCTTATTATTCAAATTTAGTCAAATTACAATATAAGATAGGGTTTTAAGATAAAATTTATTATACAAGGAGCTTTATAGACTTTCGACTGTCAAAACTTTAGAGACAAGGTCACACAAACCTACCAAATAAGACACAAAAAGTTAAAATCCTTAGGATAATAGTGATAGAGGTAGACTATAATGTCATTTCAACTATTGTCCAATTTTTATCCTCCTATCCAATTAGAAAACAAAGTTAAAATCTTAGTTTGTTAAAGTCTCCTAGTCCTACAGAGTCTATATCAACCTCTCTCTCAGTCAGATCAACATAGTTTTAAGCTAAGTTTAATTTCTCTCTATTCACTTATTACTTTTAGAAAGTCTAAACAATAATAAAAATTAACAAATTAGTAGA
Source organism: Torreya grandis (assembly GCA_037957365.1). NCBI lineage: Eukaryota > Viridiplantae > Streptophyta > Pinopsida > Cupressales > Taxaceae > Torreya > Torreya grandis. Next base: position 92,471 of record JARHVA010004165.1, on the reverse strand, counting down.
TTATTTATGGCATAATTATTTTATGATTTTACTACTCAGACCATTTAACTAAATTAGGAATAAAACACCAATATTCCCAAAATTATTAAAACATTTGGTGACCTCGACCTACATCATTTGTGTAGAAAAACCCTATAAACCCTAGGTTAAAATTCCCATTGATTTTTCCTATAAATTTCTAAATTTTTACTTCAATACATAAATCATAAATTCATCTCAAATTTTAAAATTTAGTAATAAATTTTAAAATAATTCTCTTTCAAACCCTAGTTGGCCATACTAGGTCCCAATAATTTTTCCAGTACTTTCCCAACATTTTTTTGAATTTTTAATAGCATATTAAAATTATAAAATCCCTTTAAAATTCAAAATTCAATAGTATTTTCAAAAAAAATTCAAAACCCTAGTTACACATACTAGGTCCTATTTAATCAAGCATTTTCCAATATTTTTTTGAATTTTTAGTTGCATATTTAAATTAGAAATCCAATTTCATTTTTAAAATTCCATAGTATTTTGCAAAAATATCATTATCAAACCCTAGTTTCATGTACTATATCCTATTAAATTCTTAAGGTATAACCTTACATGATTGTGAGTTTCATATCCTTTTGCACAATTTCCAATTCCTTGTTTTTAGGACACTACATTTTCTATATTCAGTACTTACCTTTTCTAGTACTTTTCCTATTACAAATTTTTGAGAAAAATTTAAACAAATTTCAAATCATTTTCTTACCTTAACAATGGCCCAATGCACCGGTTTTGATGGATCAATAAAAGGGAACTTCAAGAACTCCTAACCAAACACCTTGACATGAAAGATAACATGATCAAAATACTACAAGAAGAACAACAAAGAGTAAACAATAGTCAATCTTCTTAAATGATAGATCAACTAGTTATAAATGACACTATGAAGGAAATTATGTCTCAACAACCACCTATAGTAGCCCAACATACCTCTTTTCTACTATCTACAACTAGTACATTCCTATCTACTGATGTGGGAGCCCTTGTGCAAGAGATTATATCTCTTCAATCCAAGGTGTTACATATTGAGCAAGGTGCTTCTAGACCTACATAGACTTTGAACTATTTTTCTCTACTGCATACACCATTGACACATCACAATTATTTGACATCCTTGCCACAAGGTTTTTTTCAACCCAAGATTACTCTTTATGATGGTAACTGTGATCTATAGACACATTTTGGAACCTTTCACGTAGCATGATTGGAATATATACCAAATAATTGGCTACTTACCAAGAACTTTCGATGGAGCCTAAAGGACTATGCCTTACAATGGTTCTATAGTTTACTGAATTAGTTGATCAGTGCATTCAATCCTTTAGCCAACATGTTCCTATCTCATTTGAGCATTAACATTAGTGATAAGGATTCATATTCTCATGTTTGACAATAGAAACAAAGGTCAAATGAACATCTCATAGATTATGTTCTTTGATATAAGACTATTTTGGCTAAGATGACTAGCCCCATGGCCAATAAAGAGTGACAAGATCTCTTCAAATAGAGTCTTATACTAGCTTTGAATTAATCAATTATGTTCAAATTATTATCTTCCTTCACTAAATTATGTCACACACTAAAGGAAGAGAAGTCAAGCTACTTTCAATGGGAAAACTCAAGTACATAAGTATCTCAAAAACAACAAACAAGAGTAATAGTAAAGTCCCATAAAATTCAAGGTCAATGATAAAAAGACTAAAAATCAATTGATAATTAATGTGGATTTAGATCCCCCTCAGTGTGTGGTTTTATCAACACCTCCTCAGTATACATTTACCAATCTACCAGTTTCTCTAGCTAAAGTTTTATAACAATTATTAGAATGTAACATCATATCTCTCCCTCCTTTTTAGGAATTTGACCCAATAAATCCTCTTCCATGATGATATTATCAACATGTATTTTATGAGTTTCATAGGGCACTAGTTCATTTAACAAATAGATGCATCCGTTTGAGACACAAGATACATGATTTAATAAATGGCACTCATATTGATCTTGGAACTTTAGTTCAACCTCCTAAAAAAGTAAAACACAAGATAAAGATTTGAAAATATTTCTATAAACCTTTATATAACATTCCAAATAGGACATAGGGGATACATTAGGGTTTCACCATGCATATCATGCACATCCCCCACTAGATACATACAAGGCATATTTAGTTGAGTTGCATCTTTTGACCAACACAATTAGTGTATACAATTATAGTGTTCTAAATAGACCTTTCATATCCTTCTTAGAGTAGGAAATCATCAAGGATGATTTGGATTATCATGCACTCTTTATTAGAGCTTACATTCATAATCATTCTATTCATAGTGTTATTATTGACAATGGATCTAGTGTAAACATGTGAACTATGACATTACTATAGCATTTGGGATATTTAGAGTAGGATATTACCTTGATGGACATAATTATCAATATATTGAATGGTCATATACAAATTTCATTAGTTGAGATTATAATTCCCTTATAGGTTGGTCCAACACATGTGGCCACACCATTCACTATAGTTCCTAGTGTATGAGTTTTTGATATGTTACTTGGTTGACCATGGATTTAGAAACTTTGTGTAGTAAATTTTATAATTTATAGATACATGGAATTCATTCATTCTAATTAGGCTATTATATTTGGTGGAGTTTTATATGAGTTTCCACTCCCCACTTCATAGCCATCTTTTATAGTATAGTCACCAGTTCCATTTCAATTTCTAGTTCTAGTTTCTCACTAGTTACAATTTCTCCACTAGTTCCAATTTTTCCTCTAGTACACATGTAGACACAATTGAGGCATCCATCACTATCATATAATGTTCATACACTTCCACAAATTTATAATTATAGATAGCTTCTAGCTATATTTTTCACACCTAGGGCAATTTCATTGAGATCTCATGCATCAACACATAGAGCATATGTTTATAGAGCTTCTCCTACTACCATATGTGTCCCTAAGAGTCCTATAGTTGTATCCACTTCTTGGAGTCATATGGGGACCCCATAGTTATTTACCACTTTAAATAATTTAGATCATTTACAACATATACAAATTTTAGAGCCCCAATCTCAACATCTCCATATTGCTTCATGATCACGCACGATTCCTCTCCTTGATACAAAACACCATGATAGGGATTCTCCCATGAGACTCATCATTTAGTATCATCCTTTCCTATCTTACCTATACATAGTTTCTTATACTTTATTACACATATATTATACCAAAAATACAAAAACAATAAAAATTCTTAAAATACAAAAACATTCAAATAGGTCACAAACACAAAAACATTTGGATTGTATGAATTATCCATGCTTTACATTACTACTACTATGCTATAATTACACTTTCTATTCTATGCTATTGTTCATTAGTTTATCTATATTATCATGCTTCACTTGATCTCATTTGAGTATGTGCAGTGACATCTAGCTCTTTGATTACTTTACTCTACCCATTGAGGAGGCATCCTTCTTCTACATCAAGACATACATCGATATACATACCCACTAGGGGCATATTGTATATGACTACACCATACAAGTTAATTCATTCCTACACCATGCACTATAGTTAGCATGTTGATGTACATTATTTATTAGCTTACATATATTACTCATCGACACTCAGTAGTACTTAACACTTGTGTTTTTATTTGCATATACCTATTCTTATACTAACATATATTGCATACTTTCGATCTTGCTTTGATTAGTTAGATGTGTTTTTATTTTATAGTCTTCACATGATTTATATTATTTCTTATAATTTCTCGATTTGTTTGCATTCCTAGTTCTTGTTTGTCTCCTATGTGTGCCTTAGTACATTTGCCAATGTCCTTTACCTCTATGTCTTGTGTGTGCCTTAGGACATTTTACAATGTCCTTTGCCTCTATGTCTTGTGTGTGCCTTAGGACATTTTCCAATGTCATTTGATTTTATTCATGTGTGTGCCTTGGAAATTTTATAATGTCCCTTACATGTACTCTTCTATGTTATTATAGCTTTGATGCCAACTTGTTTGTTTCAGTCATATGTGTATGTGGAATTTAAACATGCCTTATATGTTTATTTTGTAGTTTGAGTGGTAGTGCCCATGTCCCTTTATTTTTGGTCCCTTTTCCACTCTTTTTGTTTATTTATTCTTACCTTATGTTCTTATTTATTTATTGATATCAATTATTTACAATGCCATTATCCAAATTATGCATTATCTTCCTTCTTGGATGCCATGATAGACATCATGCTCCATCCCTCCATGATAGCTAACAATTAACAACTAACACTTCTAGTTCTAGTTTATTACATTATATATGTTGTTACACTATTATATCTATCTAGGCATACAACTATTGATCTAATAATATCTCAATACAAACCATGTTATATCTTTATATATCCTATTAATTAGCAATGCTATATCATATAATGTGTATCATAACACACTTATAGGGCTCTTTCTTTTGAGGGAAGTCATTATAGGGTCTCCATTCCTACCCTTAAAAGAGGGCAAAACAAAAAAGTGTTTTTTTCATAGAGATCAGAGTTCCTATCAACCAAAAACTCTAGTTTTAGAACACTCAAAACAACAACCAAACATCAAACCAATCAGAATAAACCAAACAAACAATCAAGAATCTAGACTAGTCCTCAGAGTTAGCCCAAGACAATAATGCTAAGATTGGAATATAGTTTTAGTGGTGCTATTTTCCATTTATAATACTCTTACCCAAATAATATAAAATCCATAATTTCCAAAAGTAGGTAGAAAAGAAGGTTCAACTATAGATTTGCATAGTCAGACTAGTATAGAATGAATAGTTTTAGTACACATTTTGCTAAAAAAATCTAGATATAGGGTGGAATCATGTGTGGCATGATGGATATCACTTATTTTTTTAGATATGGAAATTTGGTATAAATTTTAGATTAGAATCCATGTTCTAGATATCCATGATTAGGGGCAATGTGTGTGGCACATTTATTTCTTTTCTTTCCTAGTTCAACATTGTCTAGACATTCTTAGTATTTGTGTGCCTTATTTCATCTACAAGTGGTCAGTATAATTTTAGAGTGTATTTCATATAATCCTACCCTCTACATTTATGGGTGGCTTCTACATAAGCTAGATTATCAATTTTGGAGTGACTTTCATATAAGCCTAATTTTTATCTTTTAAATTAACCAAGAGTGGCCTAGTTTCTAGCATACATTTTGATATTTATGCCAACATTGTTAGATCATATTAAATTCATGGTATTCATAATCCATCTCATATGACATACATTTAATATTGATATCAGTTTATAGCTTCACTTCACATGGTAATGCTAGAGCCAAAGGTCTAGCTAGCCTTTGTATTCTTGAGCCACCTATTCAGAGGGATTAAACACATAGTCCAAACATTGATAAACACATGCATTACCATTTTAATTCAATTAGTGGGTGATGATTGAGCCTTAGGGATAGCCTTTGAATTCTTGAACCACTTTTTAGTGAATTAATCACTTAGATTTGTTCATGATACTACTCTTGGTATAACATCATCTAACATTATTTAACATCACAATAGGTTTTGTATTGGTCTGCATACCCAGTGAGATATATTCATTCCTTTCTCTTCCTCTCTCTTATCCAACTTTGTATATTCATATTTTAAATATAACATATCTAGTAAGAACTAATCTACTCTTGTTTTTTCTTGCAAACTCACACTTCATATCATGCTCTCTTTGTGCACAATCTAGCATCATAACATCATCATGAGATTTACCCTTATAGGTAAGTTCAATTATCCTTTCTGTTTTTCCATTATCCTAGTATTTTGATTTTTTGCATCACTAGAATAAAGGGTGGTGGAAATGTATTCATATAAAAAATGAAAAATTGGTAACTTGAGTGTGGATAATGACACCCAACCCATAGGTCCCTATTGCTTGCTCTCATAACCCTCTTAAGATTGTTTTTACTAATTCCCAGTCATCTAGAGTCTTTCAAATTTGATCCCAATTGGGTCAAGACCCTCTTTTCATGACCAATCCATCCCCCTAGGTCTTGTCAGCCTAGGATAATAGTGCCACACTTGGACTATAACAGCAATGCCACTATTATCTACTTTTGATGTTGTTGTCTAATCTCATTTTTGGCCCCAATGGTCAATTCCTTTTATTTTTCCATCCTTATCTTTATCAGCCTGATGTGATCAAATTCAATCCATGACATAGAATAATTAAGAATACAAGCAAGACTTCTAAAGCACATTTATGTGTTCTCCACATACAACCATATAATACTATTTACAACATATTCAAATCCTTACACCAGTCCTTATTCATCTCAAGCACACCTAGTTTAGTAATTCCTTGTATTTTCATATCATAATTTCACTAGACACTTTCAAAGGGAGAACTACATATGGCTTTATCCCTCTTTGGAGTATTGGTATGTAGGCAACATACCCACACATGGGGTGTGATGAATGTCTAGTGCATATTGCACACACTAACACCCCCTCTTATTCAAATTTGGTCAAATTATAATGGAAGATAGGGTTTAAAGAGAAAATTTTCTCTAAAAGGAGCTCTAGAGACTTCTGGCTACTAAAACTTTAGAGACAGGGTCACACAGACCTATCGAATAAAACCCAAGAATCTTAAATCCTCAAGGAAATAAAAATAAAGTTATACTATAGTGATGATGCCACTCCTATCCATTTTTAACTCTCCTATCCAATCAAAAAATAAAGTTTAGATCTTAATTTGTGAGTCTCCTAGTCCTACATAGTCAATATCATCCTCTCTCAGTTGGATAAACATAGTTTCAAGCTAAGTTTGATTTTTATCTATTCACTTTTTATTTTTATAAAGTCTAAAAAACAATTAGAATTAACAAATCATTAGGTTAATTATGGCATAATTATTGACTAAATTTACTACTTAAACCCTTTAACTAAATTAGCAATAAAAACCCAATATTCTACAAATTATTAAAACACTATTTATCACCCTTATCATCCCTAGACTATTCCAAATTATCCTATATCTCACCAAGCTAATCCTATGTATACTATTTTAAAAATATATTTATACTTTCAAAATTTATGTCATTTTATAGAGTCAACATCAATCCTTGCAATCAATCCCTATTTAATATCTTCTTCATTTATAGTCTGAACCTATTTCTATTAGCATTTATAAGTTAATCCTAATCATATATTTCCTAAACCATGGGTTTCATCTGTAGATGACATTGCCTAGAGTTTTGTATGAAGTTATCACCATTCATGATTTATCAATTGTCCCATAGCCTTTCTTTGTTGACTAGAGTGATATTGATTTTTTTAAAGGACTATATGTAAATATATTTTCCCCTACCATAGAGGCCATTTTTGGTTAGTTAGAAATCATAAAAGAAGATGATGATTCTAATGAATCCTATTGGCATGATAATCTTGTTAATCTCAATGAAATGTAGGTAGATTAATTTAAATTACTTCAATTTTATATCTATGTCATTGTATGCATCTTGTAATTTCCTTTACTATTTTTATCTACTTAATTTCTTCACAAAGTGGGATGGCATCCTTGTTAGGAAGTATATCACTTCCTATGACTAGTATAGTACCAGAAAAGCCACTAACATATCCTATTAATAAAATAATTTTTGAGTTTTCTCATGTGTGAAGGTAGTCCTTCCTAGATAAAAAGATCTCCCATATTCACTGGATCAATAGTTTGCAATCTTCCAAATCACATGTAAGCCTTAAAACCCTATATATCCATTTGAGTTTTTAGTAATCTATTTTATAAAGGAACAAATTTAAAAATACTTAAACATACCTATCCAGAAAAAAAAAAATCATCATTTATTTCATAATGGTGAAAATAAATTGATCATGGTAGATATATATAACAAAAAATAATGTAATGCTGAAACCTTTGCCTCTTTATTACAAAGATGGAAATTATTATCCAGATGTTTTCCATGGTCTTTAAAAAAAATAAACTTATTGTTATTTTCATAAACAACCTTAACTTTGAGTTAAGTCATGACTTAATAATTATTTGTCCAAATTAATTTGATGAAATCATTGAAAATGGAGTTTTAAAAAAAATGAAATTTAATTACTAAGGGTGTAATCAAAAAAATTTACCATGGCAATAATTCCTCCAACTAAACTAAAAAAACTATGTTTTCACCAACAAAAAACATTATGGGTAATGGTGTGACCAATGTAAACTGAGTTCAAAACACACAACCCATCAACACCATCACAATACCCTATGGTAGAAAAAAAAAAGAAAACCTTCAAGCATAAGTTCACCCAATTGGGAGACTCTTAAGAATTATTTTTTTAAAATTTGGCCCAAGCAAACATGATCATTTGGCCTAACACCAAACCCTTCGAAGATAATGTTTCTAAACCCAATCAGTACCATGATGATGAATATTATGAGTACTATATGATTAAGGGACACTCACCTAATCAATGTATGACACTAAAACATTGTGTCCAAGATCTTATAGATCATGGGGACATATCCATTAAAATTCAACCATCCACATCATCTAATAACCAAATGTTGGGCATATATAAATATTCATTTTCGAAACACAAGCAAGGACATGGCAACAAAAAAATAAGAGGAACCTTAATAAAGTAATTTCAATCAAACCAATCACCATTTTGACTCTATAATAAATTGTGTTGGTTATATAAACCATCATATTTCAATAATTAATTTAAAATACCAAGATTTCATCATTATAACAAGGTATGCCAAGATTACCATCCCAAATGATTCCTCATCCACTATTGAGAAAGTACAATATCATAGACCACCTTGAGAAGATGCCAACTCACATATCCATTTAAGAGCTTCTCAAAACCTCTCATGTATATAAATATATCCTGTATAAAGTCATTTAAGGGTTAAGAGTCTTTAAATACATCAATCCATAAAATTTTCAAGTTTTAGTTGGAAATATATCCAATAATAATAATGTTACATTTGATCGTTTTGATGTTTCTCCTATGGGATCTATACATAATTTAATTTTATATATATAACTCATAATCTCTAGACACAAGGTAAAAAGGGTGGTTATATACAATGGTTTGGATTTAAACTTTCGTACATTAATATTTATCAAACTTTTAGGGTATCATAAAATAACACTAAAGTCACATATTATTACCATTAAGGCCTATGATAATAATGAGCTTGAGTTTATGGGTCTAATATATCTTCCTTAAATGGTGGGTCCTATCATTAAAGAATCATTATCTCATGTGACTGAATTATATTTACCTTATAATTTACTTCTTGAATGTCCATGGATCCACTCTATGAATGATATACCCTCCACCTTACACCAATGTTTGAAATTTTCTCATGATGACATGGAAGTACCCATCCTTGATGATCTATAACCCTTAAAATAATACACATTATTGGAAGGATGATATTAAAAATACAATTATCTCCCTTTTATCAAAGATACATATGTTCCAATTGAGGATTCATTAAAGCTTAAAAATACATCTATCCTTATAAATTATTTTAAACACTTCCCCTAGGTGGTTGGGTGAATACGCCATTCACATCCACTTATATAGATACTTCATCTATAATTCAAACATCCAATCATACTTCCACTTCAAAAACCATGCCATCTCCTTCATTGTAATTAAAAATTGTTGAAAAAGACATGGGTGAGTATGAAATCCAAAATATTAATTACTTAGGTAAAATTCACATGTATAAAAATAATCATGGTAGGTTCCATTATTGAAAATACACTCAATTGGTTAATAAATTCATAAAAACATCATTTGTATAAGGTGGTCATATTTTTTATGAGTAAATTAAAGCTTCAAATTCCAGCTAGCTTTATTTTGATGAACAAGCTACTTGCTTCCTTGAGAACCAATGCCCCATATCCAAATCCATCATGTGTAATATAATGAATTATATATTCAAAGGCCTTGGAATCCATGAAAAATTACTAATAGAACCTATCAAACATAAATCTAATGAATATTTCCTTAGTATAGGATTTAATCCTCTTGATGTGAGCATATAACTTTTCAAAATTAATTATTTTAGTGAGTCTAAGGTGAACCCTTTAGACACACAAACAAGTTTCTTCTATATCCGATTTGAATATTTATCCATGACCAACTTATTCCATGAAATAATTATTTTAACATGACCTAACATATCCAAATATAATCTAGTTGGACCAATAATCAACACCTATGTTATATCAATTTCAAAATGATGAAGCAATTTATAAATTTATAAGAATAAGAGAATATATTATGGTAGGCAATTATAAGAAGGGTTTTTCCATCCAGTTAAATGATTTTGTATACTTTTTGGAACTATTATCACATCATAAAATTAGTAATAAAACATCACAATAATAATACTTTGAGGAGTAATTTAACCTTCCTATAAAAACCCTTAAAATATCAAAAAGAATCAAATCTCCTGGTTGAAAAAACCATTACGATTAACATTGGGATAGAGGAAAATCCAAAGATAGTCAATCTTATCACATCATTAAATCAATAATAACATGAAACTTTTAATATTTGTATTAAATAATTATCTAACATGTTTTCATGATCTTATATAGACATATTATGGATTCATCCTTCACTTATTTTGCATCATCTTGTGGTTCATTTAGATGCGAAACCTATGAACCATAAACTTATAAAATGCATCCCAAAGTTTTGATCTTACTGAAAGAGGAAATAAAAAATCAATTATAGGTTGGCTTCATCTGTCCCATATATTACTCAAATTGAATATCTAATGTTGTTCTAGTATCAAATAGACTAGTCATATTCAAGGTATATATAGACTTTAAGGATATAAACAAGCCATATCCCAAATATGACATTCCATTACCAAACACAGACATGATTTTAGACTCCACCACTAGTCATGATATGTTGTCTTTCGTGGATAGTTTTTGAGTTTAAAAAAAATCAAAATACCATCCAAGGACTAACACAAGATAAAACTTACAACACCTTGGGGCACTTTTTATATCAAGTAATTCTATTTGGTCTCAATAATCTTGGAGCCACATACCAAAGATAAATGAAATTTATATTCAATGATTTGCTTCATGTCATCATGGAAGACAATGTTGATGACATTCTTACTAAAACCAAATCTAGATCAGAGTATCATAAGTATGTCATAGAATTTTTGATAGAATGAGAGAGTATAATCTACATTTAAATCCAAAGAAGTGTGTGTTTATGGTAATATCAACAAATTTTTTGGATTAATAGTTTCACTTAATGGAATAGAGGTTGATACTTCCAATGTTTTATCTATCATGAATATTCCTCCACATAACAATCTAAAGTAACTCCATAGTCTACAAGGTAAAATTTAATAAATCTTATGGTTCATATCATAGCTCTCAGACATTTTTCATTTGTTCAATATTTTTCTTAAGAGAAACACTTTGTTCACTTTTAACGAATATTATAATAGGGAATTTGATAATATTAAACAATATCTTTCCAATCCACCAATATTAATGCCACCTACCACCAGTAATTTTTTCCTTTTGTATATGGATGCTATATATTATTCATTAGGGTAATTATTGGCAAAACATAGTGAAAGTGGATTGGAATGAATAATTTATTACCTAAGCATAAATTTGGTGTCATATGAGCTTAATTACTCTCCCATGGAAAAATCATGTCTCGCAGTTGTTTTTGTTTCACAAAAACTTTACCACTACAAGCTCAATAATCAAACAAAAATTAGTGCTAAAATGGACCCTCTTAAATATTTATTAAACATTCATGCTTATTAGTGAGTTTGATATTGACTATGTAAGTCAAAAATTAATCAAGGGAAAAGTACTAGTAAATGTATTAGCAAAAGATCCTCTATAAGATCACACACCTCTCATCACAAATTTCATGGATGAAGCAATTATTTTAATTGATGAATCCATAGTCTGATAGTTATATTTTTATGTCTCTTTTACTAATCATGGTTAGGGGGTAGGTATCTTACTAGTTTATCCTAATGGAGACTTAATTCTAAAATTATTTTGGATTGAATTTCCTTGTATAAACAACATAGCATAATATGAATCCCTAATATCTAGTCTTAACCTTGTAATATAATGGGGTATCCAAAATCTTATTGTCTTTAGTGATTCAAAACTTATCATAAATCAGGTCATTGATGAATTTCAAGCTCATGATGACAAACTAATCCCATAAAAGAGGATGGTGGATAATCTCAATTTTTGCTTTACATATGTATAATTTTTAAAATTTCCAAGGGCTAACAATAGAGTATTTGATGCCATGGCCATAATTGGTTCATTATTATACCTCCAAACTAATCACAATCACTTTTTTGTAGAATAGTTGAAAATACTAGCTTATGATACCCTAGATTCTAAGATGTTTTGTGAGGTGGTTGTCCCACATCTCCTTAGAATAATGACATTTATGAAAAAATCCATAACAAAACCATTCCATCATACTTAACTCATAACCAATGCCAATACTTTATCCAATGAACACCCCTCTATACTATCCTTGGTCAAACCCTATATCGAATAAGTTATGATGGAACCCTATTATGGTGTTTAAATTATAAAGAGTCTACCTTATCCATTAGAGAAGTTCATGAGAGAATATTTAGTGCTCATTATAGTGGTATAGTCCTTGATAAAAAAATTCTTGTAGGTTATTTATTTTCTTACAATAGAAACTGATTCTTGTGCTTATGTTAATAAATGTGTTCCTTGTTAAAATCATTGTGATACTATGCATATTCCTTCACAATATTTACAACCCATCACCACACCTTGGCCATTTACACATTGGTGTGAAACCTCATTGGTATTATCAATCCCAATTATTCAAATGACCACAACCATATTATTACCACCACCGAATACTTACCAAATTGGTTTAAGCCATATCCATAAAATATGTCATTGATAAATAATTTTATAGGTTTATTTTAAACCATATTATCTATAATTTTTAAATCTCATCTGCTATCATCTTTAATAACATAAAATCATTCAACAATATAGGCATCAAGTCCATTTGCAATACTTACCATATTAAACACAATTGGTCCATTCTTTACTACCCATAAGATATTGTCTAAGCAAAGCCAACAAATAAAACATCCTAAAAATTATTAAGGGAGTTTTGAATGATTTGTCATGATTGACATACATAAATTTAACCCATCTTATGGCCATACCACACAAGTATCTATACACCTTTAGGGGAAACCCCATACTCATTTATTTATGATAGTGAGTCCATATTACCTATCTAAGTAAATATTCCATTCTTAAGCATAGATATACAAAATATTATTTATTATGAATCTTACCACATTTCACACTTAATCAAACTCAACCTTCTTAATGAGAAACACATTAATGCCTTAAATCACTTACAAGTATACCAAAATTTCCTTCATTGTAGCTATAATAATAGGACTAAATCCATGGAATTAAAAATAAATGATATTTTTATCAAAGAAAACCAAAAAAAATGCTAATGAAAAATGGGAGAAGAAAGGAAAATTTGAACAAAATTGGTTGGGCCCATATGTATTCATTTCCATGTATGGATCTAGAGCTTATAAAGTGGATAATAAAGATTGAAAGTAGCTTGATGAGCCTATGAAAATAATGAACGTCAAATAATTATGTTCCTAATTCATTCTAGTGTTCTTTTACATATCCTAAGTGTTAAAATATTAAAAAAACTAAAAAAAATGAAAAAAATCAAGAAAAAGAGAAAGAAAAATAATACATCCAAAAGTGAAAACTAGTTCACTAATGTATTAGGAAAGTACCATGGTGAAAATAAATTTTTGAAACCATGTGTAATCCATTATTTTTACACACCCTAGTTACTTGGGGTCGTACCATTAATCTTTTCACTTGTATATTTATATCTAGTGACATGTTAGCTTAGGGTTTAACTCTTGCACTTGTGTAACTATGTCCTTGCTCATACTTAGATTAATATCTTATATGTGACCAATATTATCAATTTTATATCCATATATCAACAAACATTTCTCTATACATCCCAACACACAACATTTAATCTTTTCAAATATACCATATATTTATCTTTCAATAGCATCATCACTCACTCATATTATTGGGAGGGAAATAACTCATCTACTAATCAAAAATTTGCTATACATCATCACTTTTCCATCCATTCAAATTTTTGGTTAACTAGATATAACCTAATATCCCCACTTAGACTTTTCCCATGGTGGATTATTTAGGAAACACTTAGAGACATGGAGTCTCTAGGGTCATCTCAATCACCAGCACCCTCATCATCCTACCATCTCAAGTGTGATTTCACTTTTATACATTTCCACCCAAAATAATATGGTTTTATTAGGACTCCCTCATCATAAAATCAATGTTGTCATGTATCTCAATAACCAAAGGTTCAATTCTAGCCTAGGATGTTCATAATATCATTTACTTAAGCTTATGTGTCATGTGCTTCATTTGATTTCTTATGTGTTTTGTTGTAATTTTTTTACTTTTGTGTTTTCATCATTTACTTAAGCTTATGTCTCATGTGCTTCATCTAATTTCTTATGTGTTTTATTTTCATTTTTTTTTACTTTTATGTTTTGATCATTTACTTGATTTTAATTTCTTAAAAATTTACTCATATTTTTGTGTGAAATTTTTATTTTATGATGTGTTTATCACTTTTACATCATTTATCTTCTTACAACTATTTTTATTTTTATTTTTTTGAGTCAAGATCATTATGTGTGTTGAAAATAGTGTAATTATGATCCATTATATCATGATACACTAATTCTTGCACAAATTAATCTTCCAGTCCATATGCATACAACATAATAGTCATTAAGTTTATTTCATACCATTGGTGCATATTATTTTATGCTAGATTAAATAAAGGTTTATCAATTCTTACATGGTTATTAATGTTATAATTATTGATGTAAATCTAAGACAAATCAAATCAACAAAGGTAGATACCTAACCATGCTTACATACATTTTTTCATTTCATTTTATACTATAATAAAATCATAAAGATTTAATATGAATTATAATATATCAAAATAGGAAGAAAAATTGCTATACCAAATCATTTCTATTTATCGAACCATCTACCATATATGTCAAATTAAAAACATACATAATGTCAAAACATATCCATTCACATATCCATAACACAAGTCTAAATCCAAAAATTAATCATGTGTGTGTGTGTATCAAATGTGTCACAATACATCAGTATAATGATATATCTCAAAAACATATATACATAGATGCATCATATACATCATCTCATGTCTCTCCTTAGCCTTAGATGGGGCATGTGTAGTTAGAATCACCTCATATCACCATGGTGTACTCCTATGAGGACCCATGACATATTGTAATTCTTATTTAATAGATCTTATAGACTCCACTAGTTTCACTAATCCCTTTTATGTTTACCTCCTAAATGAGTACTCTCTAAAATAATTTAATCAGTGTATCTATAGTACTACCTCCTCATAAAAGCTTCTATAGTAGGTTTCCTTCTCCATATCCCTCAAGACTTAATAAAAGGCTTCCAACTATTTGGGTTTTGTTAATAGATCTATATCCTCTACTAACTCAATATGTGTAGTCTCTATCTCTCTCTCTCTCTCTCTTATAACACTAAATCAAACATATCTCATCATGAGTCTATGTCACTACATCTTTCATGAGTAAACCTCCATATAACCCATATACCTTAAATTTCATCATGTCTATCTTTGCCTATAGTCTCTCTACCTCTTCCTATAGTCATATAATATTTATTTGTCCATATATTCCACATATATCATCTTAAAATGATGTTATCTTAGTATCATGATCCATGTTCTCCTCATGTAATTTATTTATAAGTGTTTGGTCCTCTGCTAGCCTAACTAGTCCTAATGGCTTGTTTCATCCCCTCCCTATGTTTGTGTCTCTAAAATAGTCCTTATAACCATGTCACCTTTTATTTTCATATCCCTCCACATTAATATCAATAACAACCACATGATTCTCTCCTCCACCATCTCCCACAACCTCTACCATCTCTACATCCCGCATCTAGTCTTCGACCTCTACTAATTATATATCTTTTGTCTCCTATCCCTAACCCCCATCTATGGATCTTCATCTACCACTTATATTTGAGATGCTCTTATAATCCTAGCCTATAGGCATGTACTATAATTATGTGATATAAATATTTCATGTAGTCTATACCTTCATATATTAGGTAGCACATGTGGATATATATGTTTAATTAGGATCTAATGATCCCACCATGCTATATAATCATATGTCATCCTTTCATCCACAACATCCCTCCTAACATGGAATGTAACTATTTGAACATGTTCTTAGCTTTGAGACTAAACTCTAGAGTCAATTCTTTTCATGTCATTAATCTCTCTCTTATACTAACCATGTAAAAATATGAGGAATATCTACTATTCCATATTTAATTCTAAACCATCTCATCACCCTATCATGTTAATATCACTTTATAAGATATTCATGGTATCCAATAATGTATCACTACTTATTCAAATTATGTAAGTGTTTATCATCCTCTCTCTAGTGTGGATTGACCTCTCTATATAGCCTCTACATAATTTTATCCACTCCTAACTCATCAATAGCACTTATATAATATTCCACATCTCTTAAGCTTGTCTTTTATCTCCCTAGAATAACATTCCATCCATAATAAAATGGATCCTCTATTGTCCTCCTCCTCAATTGACCTATAGGGCACTCAATTACCACATTTTCCCATACCCACACCTATAGTAGTGTGGATGAGCCTATAGACACCCAACCTATATAAAAAACATGATGTAGATATTTGTAGAGATGTGCTAGTAACCATGGTACCCATGAAAATTATGTGTCACTCTCTATCATATCACTAATAATGTCTAATAATCTAAGTGGTAATAATTTCCAACTCTTTTTAGGTATCACAATGTCATTGACAACATTTATAAGTACCACTATCAAAGGATTTGTATCTAACCCCATGCATGGATTACTGTTTATCCTACCCCTCACCATAAGTATCAAATCCTCCCTAAACACCTACTTTTTTATTATTTTTAGGAAATTACATGTTTAATTCCTAAGTAATAAAGGTCTAGATTATGGGAAGAATTCTAATTAAATATGGTAAAATATATGTTTACATCAATTTGATCATATTAACTTGCATAAGGGAGAACACTTATATAGAAAAATAGGATGATTCATATGAGTTAGGGTCTAAGAACTCACACATAGGACTGAGACACTATCTATAACCTAAATATATCTTTAATTATTTGATTGGATAGGATCACCAAAAATAAGATACCCTAGTGTCTGGTGTTATATTACTTTCCTAGCGCTATTGTTCTGAGCCTAAAATCTTTTTGATTTTTATTCATCTACTTAGTATGACCCTTTGTACCAAATTTTAGGTCTTAGAAGACAATAGAGCTTGTTGTAGGTCTCTTTCAATATTTAGTATCTATATTAGTCTACATACATGGAAACAATAAATAAAATCAAAGCACAAGGGGGAAAATTGGGATAGGGTAATAATGATTGCACAAACAAGAACCTTTGCTATTTTGACTACTACCTACATTAACCCTCAAGATAAGGGTTTAAGATTTGATGTAGTTCTAACTTATGAAACATGCATAATCAATGCACATGATTGATGTAAGAATTAATTTCACCTAGGCCCTTCCTTGATCAAGCATCCAAATCTATGTGTGATGTAGAGAAGCTAAGCTATAATATTGATTGATTTTATTATGTCTAATGTGCCAAAATAGTAAGTTCTAGATATAAAATTCCTTATGTAGTCCTTTATATAGGATACTCATTATTTAAAATTTGGGAGATTTATTAACATTTAGATGACATGGGGAAAAATTAAGAACAAATCAAAGAAAAGGGTAAGACTCATCCTATGGAAGAAACTAACCGTTGGGACCAAATTTACATTTGGATAATAGTATCAGAAACTAGACACCCTAGGTTTCAATGTTTTAGTCCTATTTGGGTGTTATTATATAGGGGGTGTGGGACTTACGGGGGATGGGTCTAGAACTAAAATATGTACTTAGGTATAAAAGGGTTATGTTTGGAAATCTAAAAATGACTAGGGTAAGCAAAATGATGTCTAGGGAATGTAGTAAGACCAAGACAAGTTAGATAAAAGTACATGGATAAATGTGAATAAAAGCTCATATTCTCTAGTCAGAGTCTCCTATAAAATGACTCTTAAAAGACAAAATATGTGTGTTTGATTAAATAACTTAGGGTGTTAGAGTCTCCTTTTAATCTAGTGATGTAATGAAATGAAGTACTAGAGCAAAACAAAGAAAGGAGATGCATACCTAAACTTACTTGTGTGAAGATAAGTGTGATAAAAAGGGTCCAACTTCCTATCCAGGGAAGTGGATGAAGAATTCAAATAGTTATTAGAAAAATAAGGAAACACATGTAATGGATTCAACCTATAATGAATCTAAATAGTGATTGGATAAAAAAGGAATCCCTGTAATGGATGCCCCCTGTACTGAATTTGAATAGTGCTTAGCGAAAGAAGGAATCCTTGTAATAGATGTCCCCTATATTAAATCTAAAAAGTTACTGGAGAAAGAAGGAATCCCTATAGTATATTCCCCCTGTACTAAATCTAAATATTATAAACTAGATTTGAGAAGTGCTTAAAGGTTCAAAACTAATGCCTATCCTCCTAGGTCTGAGTCTAAGTAATACTATGGACCAATCATTGTAGATGACCATATAGTCTAACTTAGTGATAACTTGAGTAATGATTTGGTGTAAACCAAAAATATTTGTAAATGTGTGAGAATAAGATGGTATGTCCTACCATCCTAATTTGTATAATCCTAGAAGATGAAGGATATGAACATCTATGGGATACCCCCAAATTTGGTATGTGGATAGTTTGTATATTTATAAACTGAAGTTGTATCCCTCTAAATGTTTTGATTAATGCTTAGTGACCCAATGCAATATAAACCATTATATAATCTTGAATAATCTGAGCTTAGTAGTGCTAAGTGACCCATGTAATCTGAACCATTGTATAATCTTGACCAATCTGAGTTGAGAAAGCCTAAGTGACCCATGTAGTCAAAACCACTGTATAATCTTGACCAATTTGATTTGAGTAATATTAAGTGATCCATATAATCTAAACCACTATATAATATTTACCAATCTAAATTAAGTAATGTGACAGTTTGAATACTAGAGGTGTAAAAATCATGCTAAGTGACCCATATATTTTAATCACTATATGTTTCAATCAATTTGAGATGAATTTGATAATTTGACTATTAGAGGTGTGAGAACCATGGTGTGTTTATCTATGAGAGTGGATAGGTGTGATGGATAAGTGTATAAATATAAATAGTAGGAATTATGTCCCCTTTTGGGGAGAGGGATAAGATCTTGTGATATAGAAGGTTGAGCCAAAACGGATGACTAGTGACAAAATGTATAGGAACTAGGTTGGTATAGTTTGAATTGATTGAGAGTTTATTGTTAAATTGGTGAAATTAAATTACTAGGAGTGAAATGTGTCTTTGATTGATTATTTTAATAGGCTAGGTTGTTTGGATGTTTTAAATGAATATTGATTGGTGAGGACCAAGTTATATGAAAGTTGAATAAGTGTGGATTCGTAGGAACCAATTTTTATGTTTGGGTAAAAGAGAGGTATAGGGGTGTGTCAATTCCATATTAGGAAAATTAAATAGTGAAATAGTAAATATTGTGTGATGTTGAAGGTGTCATCATTAAAATTCTAAGGAATAAAATAGTTTATAAAATGGAGCTAAGGGGCTCTAGTTATGAACAAAACAATGTTTTGCTTTTGAATAAAGAGTTGTTTGACATAGGAATTTGGATTGACTTCGGGTTCATTTGTGTAGTGACATGTTTGAGATATTAGAGCTCTAGAGTTCAATATTATGAGGATATGAGCACCTTGTATGACCCATTTTGAGCAGTTGGTAGCTTAGATTGAGGCTAGTGGGGAGATTAGCTTGGTGAGTAAGCTAGTTACCTAATTTTTACCTATTTAGAAGCCTATTTTGGTCATTTTTTAGTTATTTTAGGTGGTCTAAAAGAGTTTTGACTAGTTATAGTGCTCCTATAATAGGGTTAGAACTATTATCTAGTAAGCAACACTATGATCGAAGTTATGGCACTATTGTTTAGTGCTAGTGTCCTTTTGTAGCACTGTTGTCCATTGTGGATGAGTTTCTGAGATTTTTATTTGTCATATGCTATTTGTATAGCTTGGATATTTACTTTTCATGATTGTATGATATATATGTTGCTTTCTAGTGTTTTATAGGGTGAGATATGGATGAGAGAGTTCCATATAGGTCAGGTGATAGAGACATTAAGGATGTTACCATGGTCTATTGATGAGTGTGTTATTATGGATAGGGTTGGATTGGGTCATGCCTATGACCTAAGTATGATGTAGTGGGATAGGTACATGATTACCACCTTATGTGAGAGGTAGAATGTTGATACTTATATATTATAGATTTCTACTAGAGAGACTACTATTACTTTGGAGGATGTATATCATATTCTACATTTATCAATTAGTGGGAAATGGGTGACTTTATAGGATGACATGGGTGAAACTATCATTGATCATGCATCTAGATACTTTGTAGGGGTTCCCATAGGAATACATTAGTGAGGTAGTGATAGTGATTTGATTTTTTTTGTGATTGTGCATTTGAGTGTTTTGTGTTTGTGGAAATGGTTAGTTGTATTGTTGTCTTTATTTATTGTAGTGGATGATAGTGGCATGTCTATTGCTTATAAGATGCATAGGCTGGTTCATAGCATTTATATGTATGGTGATATGTTTTTTTTGGGGGTAGGACTATGCTTTCCCAGTTGTATAAATACTTATATAGATTTATTTAGGTTGCATTTAGTGGTGGTGTGGGTGTGGCCACATTATTATGTTGTTGGGTGTATGAGCACATAATAGTTGTGTGACCTATTTGATTATCGAGGGTGAGCTAGGCATATCCATAATAATTTGGGGAGTGATGGCTGAGTGAGTTAGATATCTAATCTCCTAAGATAGATCCCTATAGGAGGATTATAGATAGATTGGTGTCCTAAGATATCATATAGAGGCCCTATAAAGGATTTCCTTGATGGTTTGAAGATGGAGAGTAGCTATGGTATATGAGGGTCAATTTTTTGTTACATGATCATTAGCTTGGAGTTTATGAGTGCTTTTAGTATGAGTGAGTGACTAGTTAGTTTGGAATTTGACAAGGTATTATTCCTATAGCATGGGTATGGTTGAGAAATGCACAAGAACCAGTGAGAGTTTGGCCTTATGTGAGACTGACTAAGGTTGAGTTGGCACCATTTCGTTTAGATGTACAAGATGTTGTTATAGATATTTCTAATTTTGATGGCATGGGTTATACTAAGGGATATATTGCATGGTGAGTGAGGTAGTAGTGGGCTCCATTATATCATGTGGATGGAATGAATGTTATTGCATATGAGGAGCTTGAGTTGATCCAAATGATGGGAGGTAATCAATGATTGTATTTGAATTATACCTATGTATGTGCTTTAGTTTGGATTTGAAAGTTTATATCTAATGTAGTGTTGTACTTCTTATGTGTGTAGGTGGGATGGGAGGTGTACAAGATGAGGCACCTATTGGGGTGGCTAGGGGAGATGATGAGTTCTAAGAGACTATCATTAAGTTGACACTATGAGAGGTCATGTGGGATGTTCCTGATGATGTCATTGAGGATGATTTGATAGAGAGAGTGACAATTATGGCTGACTTTTTTGCTCATTTGTATAATAGGGTTATTATAGATACAACTGCATTTGTTAAGATAACAAGGGAGAGGGATGAGCTTAGAGATAAGCTAGATAGGCATAGGATGATTCCAACTAATTATGGCATAGTGAGCACAAAGATTGTATCTAAATATATGCATCTTCAATGGTGATATATAGATTTGCATAAGGAGTATGATTAGTTTCTAGAGTAGGATAGTTGATACAAGAGGAATTCAAGAGCTTGAAGAGGTGCAAGGTCATTGAGTGCTAGATAGGATTATGGGACTAGTATTGGAGAGAGTGAGAAAAAGAGTGAGAGGATGACCCCTATTCATGATTGATTATATTTGGACATGATGTATATGTTTGGAAAACTTCATGATATATATATATATATATATATATATATATATATATATATATATATATATATATATATATATATATATATATATGTTGGTTTGATTTTAGATTCATGTGTATTTGTGCTATGGATTTTTAAATATTTTGGTATATTGATTGTAAGTGGTTTGATTTAGTATTGATTTTAATTTTGTATATTCTTAGTAAATGGTAATTAGGATATGGGATTTGATGCTTTGATATGTTGTGATGCTAGGATTATTGATTTCAAATTATAACCATATATAAGCAAATAGTTGTTTATTTGTAGTAATTGATAAACTTATTTGTATGAAATTGATTTGGTTTTTGAGATTGATAAAGTGACTAGACAAATTTGAGTAGGATTTAAATATGTTTGATTTGGTTTGATTAGTAAAATAATTGGATAATCTTGATTTGGTAATAACTATACTTTGATAGTTTGGATTTTGGCTAGGGATGGATATCTAGAATTTGGCATGTTAGTTGTTAGAAAAAGGGGAAAGTAAGATATAACTATGTGTATATTAACTCCTTGAGAGTGGCTCAAGAATACAAAGGTTAGATAGACCTTTGGATCGATCTTTTCCTTGCTAAGTGAAGCTATGAATTGATGTTGAAATGAATATATGTTGTATCACACTATGTTATATCACTATCTGAACCCTATAGGCCACATGAATAAGTTCCCATACTACTCATTCTATATAGGAATGTGCTATGTAGTTGATATTTTCTACTATGAAGAAATCTCATCTATCTGTAATTGACTACTTGGTGACCTCTATTGTGATGTATATGAATGTGTAATATGTTGTGATGGAGCTAAAATCTATACTAAGGGCTCATTTAATCTTAATCATAATAGATTTTTATGTGAGATAGGACCCTAAAAACTTAGTTATAATGAATATCTCTCTAAAGTATTACTCTATAATGTGGGTTCAACTAGTCTTAATCATAGTGGATTGCTACATGAATTAGGACCCTAAAAACTTGACTATAATGAATATCTCTCTGAAATAGTACTCTATTGTGGTACTTGTGACTCCATTGGATATGTATATATAAATGCACTATGTATACCATGAACTACACTTCTATATGTGGGATTTTTGTTCTGTACTAGTTTCTAAACTTTTTGAATAGTTGGAATATGAGATCTCCTATGAGATTCTAACCTAAAACTTGCATTGTGTTCATGAAGAGTGATTGATGATTCCTATAAAGGAATGTCCTAGGATGACTCAGTCATGGAGTAATGAGGTCTAGGGTTCCATGATAGAGGATATATTCTTTCCCCCTATGTGAATGCTATAATACCATTATCAACACATATAATAATGCTATTTATGAGTCCAAAATAGTCATTATCTCTGTATCCATAGATATGATGATAATTACAAAAAGGTTGATGTGGTTATCTATATAAGAGATGTGGATCTCATCCATGAAAAGAAGGTAATGTGATTAACCTCCTACCTAATAGTGTTGATAATATGACATATGGGGTATCCTTCTCTAAATCAAACTGTAGTGGTGTTTTAATATTGTTCTCTAAAGTGTATACTATAGGTTGTGTTTTTAAAAATTGTTCTTTGGTCTTAACTAGTTATTTTTCTAGTTGTGGTCTCCTATCTTGTCTAGGACATGGTGGATGCTAAGTGGTAGGAGCTATATCTAAAGATGTTTCTCTGAAGTCTAGAATGATATGATCAACTTAATCTACCTCAATTAATCCTAATTTTTTTTACAACTCTATAATTATGTAATAAAAATGTCTAAAATAAGGCTCTATCTAATATAGTAGATGCTTGAGGAGAGGTTGGAGAAGGACCTTGATGAAGATATGTTAAATCTCTAGATCTATTAGTTTTTATATTAGTATTAACAAATGAGACTTGAATCATAAGATATACTTGTTGATTGGATCTTGAAGAATTTTGATGTAGTGTGGTAAGTTTCTCGTATGTAACACAAGGGCCCATGTTTACAATGTAGTTTTTGAAAAATGCCTCCTCTAAGTCATCATATGTGTTCAATGAACCGATAGGGAGTAGATGAAAGAACCATTTCTATGCTTCCCCCATTAATATCTATTGAATCAACTTGAGAATAATGAAAGGGCTTGCATGAGGTGTTAAATCATTCCAAAAGGCCTAAATATGTATGAAGGATCTCTAGGTCCATCAAAGTGAGGTAATGATGGTGGTTAGAAATGCTTAGGTAATGAAGCTTTTATGAATGTCTTTGGAATAGGGTTACCATGTAGATCATTGGAATCCATTAAAGATTTATAAGCTTTGTTTTCCAAGCTAAGGAGATGTACTTGGTGTTGTAGTTCACCAACTGCATGCATTAAATAGATTATCTCCTAGGATGGTACATTAGTATCTTGAAGTGGTTCATTTAATCATTGAATTTTATTGTTAATTTTAACCATGGGAATGATACATTTATCAAGTGGATCATAAATAAGGGGTGTTCTCACTTGAAAATTTGGAGTAATGGTAACTTGGACCTTATTAGAGGGATGTGGGCTACCATTCTATTTAGGTGAGGAGTGAGAACTGGGTTCTACTATAGTTAAGAATGGCTTGGCAGATTCATTGGTAACTTTATGTTTTAGTGAATCACATTATAATTTAGTAGAAGATGTGCTATTATCAATAACATGTGCATATTTTGACATAGAATCATTAATATAAGTAAAAACATCATTTGGAATTACATTAAGTTTGAGAGGAGTGAGAGAAGGGTTAGAAGCATGAGATGCATTTTTTTATTCACTATATGCATAGTGTCATCATTATTCCATGCATCATCATAATCTAAATTTTATTTATTTAAAATAGAAGAATTTAAAGTATTATTCTCATATTCACTTTATTTTTCATATTCATTTGCATGTTCACTATCATATTCAACATCACTTCAATCATTGACAGGGAGAGATGTAAGAGAAAGAGTTAATTTCTTTCTAATATGCAATAAGTTATCATTGTAATTTGGAATATCATGTGTATCTATGATAAACATAGATGGAGTATATGCATTTTATTAATTTTCAACATAATAAGTGAGAGTAGAAGAATTATCATTTAAAAATTCTTTTCAAAGAGTAGAGTTAGGAACACATAATGCATCATATAAACTATGCTTTGGTAATTTGATTCTATTGCATCTATTTTTTTGTATTTTGAATATAGTGGTATCAAAAGGTAGAGAGAGATTAGGTTCACATGGAATCAAATCATCACCAATAATATGTTCACTTAGAAGTGCATGATTAATTTGTGTATTTTGTACATTTTCCCTAAGAGAATGAGGTGAGAAGTATATTTCCCATTTATCAAAAGTATTTTCATTAGAAGGAATAAAAGAAATGGGTTTAAGAGAAAAAAATCATCTATTTTTGATTCACCCTCATTATTACTTACATCATAATAGCCTTCATTAAAAAAAATAGTCATTTTCCTCATTATAAATGAAATCATTTTCTATAGTTTTAACTAATATGCATTTTTTAAAATCTGTCCAATCATTATCATCATTGTAAGAAAATTTTAGAAATTGATCTATGGGATGAGAAGGAGGAATTTCCTTTGTGGCCATTCTATCACCAAAATTAATTTTGAAAAGTATTATGAAGTAAATAAATGCACAAAGAACTACTAACATTGAATTTTTAAAAATAATTTTGATAACCCAATTAATTTGCAATAAATTCAAATTATTTTTCTAAAAATTGTAAGGGAGGGAAATTTGAGGTTTTAGGACATAGTTTGGAAATCTAAGGTTTTTAGCTAGGGTTTTAGACTTTTGAAAATTATGCAATAATTTTAAATTCTAAAAATAGTTTTGAATAGAATAAATGTAAAAGAATTAATACAAAAATCAGAATTTCGATAATTAAATTTTTGCACAAAAAACTACTAATTTTGAAACTTTGAAATAATTTTTGAGAAGGCAATTCATTTGCAAAAATTTCAAAATAGTGTTCTAAAATTTACGAGGAAAAGCTTGGTGTTTGATGACCTAGTTTTGAAATCTAGGGTTTTGAACTAGGGTTTTAGAATTTTTGAAAATTATGAAATAATTTTGAATTCTAAAAATAGTTTTGAATAGGATAAATGTAAAAAAATTAATACAAAAATTAGAATTTTGAAAATTAAATTTTTGAACAAGTTATGAAAGAAAAACCCTATGTGTAGTTAGGGTTTTAGGTTTGTTTGAAGTAAGTTGGGTTCACCAAATGTTTTATTTTTTTTCAAAAAATATATGTTTAATTCCTAAATAATAAAGGTCTAGAATATGGGAAGAATTTTGATTAAATAAATTAAAATATAGGTTTATATCAATTTGATCAAATTAACTTGCATAAGGGAGAAGAACACTTATCTAAAAAAATAGGATGATTCAGATGAGTCAGGGTTTGATAACTCAAACATAGGACTAAGACACTATCTAGAACCTAAATCTATCTTTTATTTTCTAATTGGATAGGAGCACTAGAAATAATACACCCTAATGTCCAATGTTATAGTCCTTTCCTGATGTTCTTATCTTGAGTATAAAATCTTTTTAGGTTATGTTCGTCTACTCAATATGACCCTACATACCAAACTTTAGGTCCTAAAAGTCACTGAAGCTTGTTGTAGGTCTATTTCAGTATTTAGTAAATATATTAGTCTACATACATAGAAATAACAAATAAAATCAAAGTACAAGGGAGAAAATTTGGTTTAGGGTAAGAATAATTTCATAATCAAGAACCCCTACTATTCTAACTACTACCTACATTAGCCCTCAAGCTAAGGGTCTTATATCTGATGTAGTTCTCCCATAGGGAACATGCATAATCAATACTCATGATTGATGCAAGAATGAATTTCACCTAGGTCCTTCCTTGATCAATCATGCAAATATTTTTATGATGCAAAGAAGCTAAGATATACTATTGATTGATTTTATTATGTCTAATGTACCAAAATAGTAATTGCTATATATAAAATGCCTTGTGTAGTCCTTTATATAGGAAAATCATTATTTTAAATTTGGAAGCATTATTTACATTTGGCTGAAATGGGAGAAACTTAGGAATGAAGAAAAAAAGGGTAAGACACATCCTATAGAAGAAAATGACCATTGGGACCAAATTTACACTTCGACAATAGCATCAAACATTAGACACCCTAGGTTTCAGCACTATAGTCCTATTTAGGCACTATTATCTAGGGGTGTGGGACTTGAGGGGATGGGTATGGACCTAAAAGATGTACTTAGGTATGAAAGGGTTAAGTTTGGAAAGCTATAGATGACTAATGATAAGCAAAATTATGTCTAGGAAATGTAGTAAGACCAAGACAAGTCAGATAAAAGGATATGGATAAATGTCAATAAAAGCTCATAATCTTTAGTCAGAGTCACCTATAAAAGGACTATGAAAAGACATAATATGTGTGTTTTCTTGACTAATTTAGTGTGTATACACTACTGCATAGTAACTACCTATGTGACCTCACTCTAATATACTTGTGTTCCCTAAACAGGTATCTTTATTATTGGATAATTTTTATGATCCAAAGTTATTTTTAATATTTTGCCTAGCTTGATTATTAGTAAATAAATTCTATTACATAGGAAAACTAGTTTTCTCCCCATAACCACTCATGAATATTTTTAAGCTTTACCTCACTTTCTAAAAAAGAATCCAAAAACAATACAAAATATTTTGTCAAATATTTTATTAACAATGTAATTACACTATTATTCCTCCATTTATCCAAGCTAACAATGGTATCAAAGCCTAGGATTTTGAAGAGGAGGACTAGAGATTTTAAGATCCTTTTCTCACAGAGGATTAAAGAATCATTTTATCACTTCTTAGTAAGAAATCTAATATTTCCTATTTTCAAATACTTTTATAATATATTTTACATCTACCAACATTATAAATTGATAAACACATAAAATTATTCTTGTATGAATTTTTTACACATCGGCAACACTTTAAGACTTGAATAAAGAGTTTCATTTTTCTCCTAGAGGATTAAATGTTGGTTATAAACCATTTGAATGATTTTTTTATTTCATACCTACACTAATTGTATGGCCTAATAGGATAACTACTAGGGTCAATTCCATTACACAATATTTTTTTAATTACTTGAAGTTGGATATGTTTTAATTAAGGCACAATAAAAGACATAAAAGCAAACAAAATCATAAAATATTGGTTTTAACACCTGTGTGATAGCCAATTATAGACTTGTATGGTGTATAATACGTGATTTAAAGTAGTTTTTTGATATGCTAAAAAAAAGAAAAATAATTATCAATAACAATGTACGACTAGTTTTATGGTGTTCTTAGATCTTAAAAAAGGGATATCAAAATTCTAAATAGCATTGTATAGTCATCTGATCCAAGGTAGGCATATATTGCAAAAAAAACTCTCTTTTAGATAATGGTATAGCCTAGAATATGACAAGCAAAGAATATAAAAGTTTTGGTTTGATTTTTGAGTTCAATATTTCTTAGAATCACATTGGGTTTTAATATTACTATGGGCTCTATAATAAAACTCTACAATTTTCACATCTCATGAATTTTTTTAATAATTTACGTGTCCACATTTATTGTTTTATTTTCTCTTAACAAATTAAAAAAAACCATTTTATTTAAAATATCCTCCTCTTATATTTCAAAGATAACATGCAGAGGGAGTGGTTGTTATGTTTTATTAATTACTTTTAAGTTGGAGAGGTATAGGGTTCAAATTCCCTCCAATTAGTCTTTAGGTCAAATAGATGATATAAAGGTGTATTTATGACTTCTTGCGACAATTTTTTGACAAATCACTATGTTTTTTGTAGGTGGTCATGTGACCAAGTGATTTCTAGGTTTTTGGACATTTCAGACACACTCAAATCATTAATTTTATAATTTAAAGTGTCCTTATATGATTTTTACAATAAATGTATTAAAACTGATTTATAAAGGTGCATTTTTCATCTAAATCAACACTTTAAAATTATTATTTTTTCATAATGTCATAGCATTCTTGTGATTTTGATAATAATACCATCTATTACATGTCCTATTATCCTTTTGATTAACACCATATAGGTGATAACTAGAGGCTGGATGATCCTTTGAAGCTGGAGGATAATTACCCTCTCTAGTTAGCTATTCACTCAGAGTATAGGTTTAATGCCTAAATGGCAAATTTTGGCTTGTATTTTGGCTTTTAGTTCTATTTTTAGCTTTATATATCTAATATTCATGACATGAAGTGGTTAGAGTTTGATTCATGGATTCTCACCTCTCACCTAATAGAGAGAGAAGATTTAGGCATTGGTTAGACATTAATCAATCATTGATCATAGTACAAGTTGATATGGGTTGCTATCACTAACAATGTTAAGTAAAGGTCATCAAAATTTTTTGAGGATCAATAATATGTGTCATATAGAGTATGTTTTTGTCACAATGAATGGGTTCATATGTGGGACCTTGTATAGGTTGATGTAGTTGGGCATTCCTGATCATGTTACAATATAGTATGGTATGATGATCATTAGGGATGACCAAGCTTTGATCATGTTTATTATCCATTTTTTACCATAACTTATATAAGAATAATTATTTATGGAGAAACATCAATTTGTGCTCAGTGTTAGAGGTATAATTCAGTAGTTATAGTTAAAAAAGAATTCCTTTCATGACTTCAGAGTCATTACTCTAGTTATTTCTTTTTCTATACCCCTTTGGATCAAGGGGGAGTTTGTAAGATTATTTTTATGATCCAAATTTGTTTTTAATAGTTTAGTTAGTTTGATTATTAGTAAATAAAGTTAGTTAAATGGGAAAATTAGTTTTCCCCATAACCACTCATGAAGCTTTTTAATTTTCACCTTGTATACGCATACTATTTTAAAAATTTTATTGATTACTGATATTTTATATCTTGTAAGAACCCATCAAGTCTCAATATCTATAAGTTCATGCCCTAAAGGTTACACTAAGAAAGGGGTGGGTAGATTACTAGTGCTTCGCTAGATTGTTATCCCTTTTGCCACTTATTATCTACACACTTGTCTCCTAAAACAATTAACCCTAAGCTTGTTCTTCTCTATTGTACCCAGTTCAAGCATTTTATACATTTTATCCTCCTTTTCCTCACCTAAATCCCTTTTTTTCAATTAAAATTTATAGGTAAACCAAGTCGACCCTATATAGTTTCAAGGTATTTTTCACTTAAGAGCTAGTTAAAATTTGGTTGACCTAACTCATGACCTAGTGAATTATTATCTAAATTTGTGTTAGGTCAAATGGGTTGACCCTATCAACTAAGATTTTTAGAATGTTCAAGGGTAAAATCCACCTATAAATACAATTTCATTTCAATTATTTATTAATAAGAAGTGAAACAAGAATTAAGAGTAAAAAAATCTACTTATTGACCATTTTACTTGAGAAGTAAAGATTATGCTTCCATAATTTCTTTGGAGACACAGATCTTGTCTTGTGGAGAAGTATTTTGGATGCATTGATAGGTTATATAGCTTAGATCTGATTTGTCTTTGTCATGCTTCTTACATACCACAACAACCTCTTATGAAGCACCTTGGCCAAGGGAGAGATTGAGGCTCGATGGGTTTGTCTTCAAGGGTAATTATTCCTAACTTTGTTTATGCTTTGTAAGAGTATTTTTGTGTTTCTTTTCCATGCATTAGGATTATATATAGAATGATATGAGTATATGTATTCTATGCATGTTCATTTTTATTGTTTATAACCCCTAATTTGTGCCACAAGATTTGGTGAGAACTATATTAGATTTACTTTACTTGTTATTAGTTTAAGCGAAATATCAAAACCTAGGATCCCCTTAGGGTTATTGCATGATTGTGTTAAATTTAAAGCTTTGGAACCCTCCTTAGAATTGTTTATTTTTAAAACTGATCCAATAATTAGGTCTAAAATATCCCCATATTTGTCATGCTCCTACTTAAAAAATGTATTCCCAATTAGAAGTTTAGGTATGCTTTATCTTCTCTGAGTTAGGATTGATTTATAAATATAATGCATTTATAATTGCATATATTTTGGTGAACCTGATGTTAATCTAACCCTTAAAATATTTTTTTCTCTTATTTAATTATTTTACCATTTTTATTAACATATATTTATGATGTTGGGTCGACTGTATCAACATAGTAGTAACTTCTATGTGCAAGTTTAACACACAGTCACATCCAAATAAATATGTTATTTTTATGCAAGTTATTTTCCAAGAATTTGATACTAAATCCACTAAATTTACATATTACATTTTTTAATAATTTTATACATCTATTTTAGACTACTAGGTCAACCTAGTCGACTATATACATTTTAGGCATTCAACAATAGGCTTCTACAAGGCTTGGTTGACCTAGTAAACCCTGTTGGTAGGATTTGCAAGTATTTAGCAAGGTTATCTGACAATAATATAATTTATCTACATCTTTAAACCCACAAAAGTTAATTTATATCCTTCCTCTCTTTCCTTATAGTCTTTATTTTCATAGTTTGTAGTCTTTAGAAATGCCCCTAAATAGTCAACTAGATCAACTCTTTCAACCTAGTTTTGTATTCTATGTGTCATCTGGATAACTAAGTTGACACTTTCAACCCTATTCATTTTTATACCTTTGATTTTGTAGTATATAGGAAACACTATCAACTATATTCTATATTTTTTTCATACACTATCAACTAAATCAGTACTTTATTGTGTTTGAAAATTGGAATTAACCCTTATATGCTAGTAATTAGCTCACAGTTTCATTTATTGTTCCTTAAATGCTTAGAATAGTTAACACAATCTAATTAGGTGTTTTTAAATATATTATTTAGTTTCAATATTTTACATTTTATGAACATAACCAAATAACAAAATATTAAACAAGCATTTAAACAATTGTCTACCCAAGACCAACCTACTTGGATTTCATCACCAAGGGAGAAGCCGAATTGGTTTTCTAGCCAAGTATAAGCATGTGGTTAATGGTATATTTTGAATAAAAACCTAAAACCCTTATCAATATAGTGTGTAAAGTGAGGGGGTAGGACCCAATGCTAATCTTGTACCATTACCAATACATATCACTTTGAGCCCAAATGTCCTAAAACCATCCTTAGATTGCTTTCTAGTTTCTTGCTTACAACCAATGTCATATCAAATTTAAAATATTCTAATAATCTAACAACATTAAAATTGACCAATTAGTTATCTTTTACTTTTCAAATTGATTGATTTCTCTTTTCTCAATTACATGTTGTATTGTAAACACTTTATTGGCCACTGTTGGTGCAATATTTTGTGTTGTGCCTTAATTGGATCACCCTTATTGATCTAATTGATTGTTTATATCTATTTAGTTGTTGGTTTTATAAATGTTTGTAGAAGTATTATTATTTTAGTGTACAATAATTTCAATTGACAATTTATTATAGACTATTTGTTTTTCCCTATTTGTTGTGCTAGGTCAACCTAATGAATTTTGTATACTTTTTTGGCCTCTATTTATTATGATAAATTGACATAGTTAACCTTGTATAGTTTATAGGCCTTATTTTATATGGTAGATCAACCCAATTGAATCTGTATAATTTTTATTATTTTTTATTTCCTTACTTTCTCATCTTTCTTACCTATTTTAGTCTTTTTCCTTCATTATGAATTTTTTGTTTGAAGACAACAATAAGTTGAATTCAATAAACATTATGTGTTTTAAAAATTATTATAGGGTCTCCCATACATAGAGTAGGGCTCCTCTCTTTGATGAGAGTAACGTTTACATATCCACCACAAAAAAAAACTATGGGACCTCTACTCATTCTTCTTCACAACATAATCCTCTTTTCTCTATTGAAGATCAAACTAAATTAGAGTATACCCATAAAATGATTTTCTTTATCTCTAAATTTCCTCAACATCAAGGAAAGGACCCCTATAACATTTACCATCTCATGATTAATGGTCAAGTTGAAGAGCCTCATTCACCTACTCCAACATTCTCAAATGGATTTGGGGGAACCACTTTATTTGATTCTTAGCCTTTTCCCTTGATTATGACCCCTTCTCTAACCATGACCTCTTCATCTTTAACCTCTTCTACCTCCATGCTTAGTATCTCCACTAATATGGAAGGTTATACATCTAGTGGGTCTCTTATAAGATCCATTATCCTTATTCCTTCTACTAGTGCATCATTTACTACCCAAGGTTATCATGATTCTAGTAATTCCTCTTCTCATCCCTTCACTAGTCCATATTTTTCTTCAAAATCAAAATTTTCTACTAGTGATTCACATTCTCATAGTTCATCTCAAGCTCCTACCAACACTAATAGTAGGACCCAATCCAATAATACCAAATCTAATT
Source organism: Torreya grandis (assembly GCA_037957365.1). Taxonomy (NCBI): domain Eukaryota; kingdom Viridiplantae; phylum Streptophyta; class Pinopsida; order Cupressales; family Taxaceae; genus Torreya; species Torreya grandis. The sequence goes on along the minus strand of JARHVA010004165.1, from coordinate 58,628 downwards.
ATTCAAATAGTGTTAACAATGATAATAAAACCCATACACTCTTATTACAAATTATTAATCAAATGAACACTTTTCAATCTCATAATATAAATCAAATGATGAGAATGCAAAAACACCTTCTCCATCTTCAAAATCATCCTCAACCAATGACTTGGTTCAAGTATAATAAAAATGTTCCCCCTCCTCCTCTTTGATATTCTCAAGGAAATTTTATTCCTCAACCTCTTTTTATCAACAAAACCATTAAGCATCTTCAAAATGAGCCTCTTACCACTCAAATTGCTAGTACTGATATAAGAGGTATCACCCCTACCATTTCTTATAATGGATCAATTGATCTTACCCTTCACCTTAAAACATTTGGAAATATTTATAAGGATTGGTTCAAGTTTATCACCTTTGCCACTACTAGTATCCTATCCAAAACCCTCGTGGGTGATGCCTTATATTGGTACAAAGAAGTTAGAACTCATTCTATTTCTAGTTTCAAAGATTTAGTGAATGTTTTACTTCAAGATTTCCAAACTATGATCTTCCTAAAAACACTTTGGCCCATTTCATAAATTGTAAACAAATTAAAAATGAAACTAACCACTCTTTTGTTAAAAGGTGGAAAACTTTGTCAAAAAAGTGTGAACATAACATGGCTAATGATATCCTTTTCCATCTCTTTACCAATGCTCTTTTTGCCAAGTTAAAATATCAGGTATGTACTCTCCCTCCACATACTTTGGAGGAGGTAATTAACCAAGCTAAACATCAATATTTCCTTATGAATTGATTTAACCCACCTGAACCTTCTATGGGTCCTCATATCTTACTCAAGGAAAAAAGTCATAATGCTAGCAATTATGGTCTCATAGACTCTTATGACATCATTCACATTATTCAAGTTGTTGTTCCTAATAAATATTTAGAACAAAATTTCCCTTCTCAAACATATACCAATCCTCTTTTATCTTCACCAAATATCATGAATGTTCACAAACCCTTATCATCATCTAAATTAATTAAATTTCTACCTAGGCCTCTACCATGATAACTTGATCCCACTCATCCTATGAAATCCTAGTATGATCTTAACAAGTTTTGTTGGTTTCATTCTAGTTGGGGTCATTCTCATGAGATATGTAGGTAGTTTCATAATTTATCTATGGATTTTATTCTTGGTACTAATTTTTATCATGATTCTATCATTTAAAAGCATCAACAATCCTATGAAATTACTTTTAAGGCTCATGAAACACATACTAAATCTCAAGCCTTAAATAAAGATAATTATCATTTGGATATCTATAAAAACCCTATTACTAATCATCAAACTAATCAAGATACCAAAGACAAGCCCACCCCTTCCACCAATAATGTTGAAAGTCTTGTTGAACCCAATTTTGAAGAGAATGTGGTTAATATAACTAATATGTGAAGGGTGGTTACTTTCATTGACCATCAACCTATCTACACTCCTCCATTGTCCCAAACATTTCGTGTTGTCCAAGACTCTTCTCCAACTCATTTAAATGAGTTGGTAAAAGATTAATTTATAACCTTTGATGAACCACTTTCAACTCCTCCCTTGGATAACACTTCCCATTCTATTTCTACTCTCTCTTCATCTTCTTTACCTAACACTCATGATAATCAAGATTTTATCAACACTTATTCTACCAACTCTTAACCTACACCTGAATCAACTAATTCACCTTCTAAACATAATTCATAAACTTGTTCTAAACCTTCTTATTATCAAAAATAATTCCAATGCACTTTTATTTCTCATTCTATGGACCTCATTAATCATTATGCACCTATTTTTACCGACCTTTTTATGGGTTATGATGAATGGGATCCCATTATGGAATTCACTAATCTCCCATCCCAAATTACATTCCTTAAGATTATGAGGACATATCCACATCATATAAATTTTCTTATTTAACTATTGTTCAAAATGAACATGCTTCATCCTCCCCTAGCAGGATGTGAAGTAACCTTATCTGGGTTTGAGGGTAGCATATTATTATAATGTGAAGAGATGTATATCCATGTTGATGAAAAAATGGACACTTATATATACAATAAAAAATTCATCATATCTATAAATTAATCTTGGATCAAATAAGATAGAGTGTACCTACACTTCTGATTAGGGATACATTTTTTAAGTGGGTGCATGACCAATATGGGGATCCACTAGACCTTATTATGGGATCACTTGTCATAATACACCATGTTAAGAAGGGTTACAAAGCCTATAGTATAGCACAATCATGAAAAAACCCTAAAAGAGTCATAGGTTTAATTTAATAAACAAGAAAGTAAATCTAATCTAGTACACACTAAATCTTATGGCACAAAGTGGGGGTTATAAATAAAATAAATTAAATTAAGCATGCATAAAAGACATATATTGAAGTTAATGTATATGGAATCCTAATGCATACAAGAAAGAAATGTAACTATATTATCTATCTATTATTATAAAGGATAAATAAAGTTAGGAATACTTACCTTGAAGATAAACCCATCGAGCCTTAATCTCTCCCTTGGCCAAGGTACTTTGCAAGAGATTGTTATGGTGTATAAGAATAACAAAGACAAATCAACTCTAGGCTACACAACCTATCTATGCATCCAAAAGACTTTTTCATAAGACAAGATCCATATCTCTAAATAAAGTATAGAACCCTAAGCTTTATTACTCAAGTAGAATGGTCAATAATTAGATGTTCCTTCACACTTATTCTTCTTCACTTCTCTTCTTACAATTGGTTGGAAATGCACTTGTATATATAGATGGATCTTGACCTAAATACTTTTATAAAAAATAGCTCTATAGGGTCAACCTAATTAGCCATATATGTTTTTGGGGAAAATTCAATATGTTTGAGTTAGGTCGGCCAAAAAGATAACAAACCCAAAAAGTGAAAAATACCCCTAGAATATGTAGGGTCAACCTAGTTAACCCAGTACAATTAACTATCGAAATGGGAATTAAGGAAAGAAAAGGAGGATAAAGCATGGAAAATTACTAGAATGGGTAAGGATGAGAATAATAAGCTTAATGTAAATGGTTTTAGGAGATGAGTGTGTAGATGGAAAGTGGCAAAAGGGATAACAATATTATGAAGCACTAATGGTCTACCCACCCCTTTCGTAGTGCACCCCTTAAGGCATGCACTCAGAGAGATTGAGACTCGACATGTTATAACAAGATAAAAAGTGTCATTAATTAATAAAAGTTTGAAAATATTATATATATACATATGCCCTACTCAAACTTTATCATGTGTCATGTAAGTACAACATAAGATGGTTCTTTAGGAAATATAATACAATAACACACAACACTGATGTTAAATAAAGTGCATTGTGAAACAAATAAGATAAAGGAAAGGGCATAATTGAAAAACACATACCTTTACTTACCTTAGTGTTGTAGATAAAAAAGTAGCCTATAAGAAAAGTGAAGGCATCCAATGTGAATAACACTTGGTGAACCTGTAGAAGTTATTGCAAAAATAGCCAAAAATAAAAAAAATTAGAATATAGGCATATGATAGTGAAAACGATTCTCTATGTCATCATGAATCAAATTTATTTTATGGTTAAAAAAATTAATAAATAGAAAAAAATATATAAGATAAAGAAGGAATATGTTGTAAAATAATTGAAGAATTCAAATTTTGAAAAATGTTTTAAAATAGGGGAAAGAGAAGTCATTTATTTATTTTGACTTGTGAAAGAGAGATAAAAGAGATCTAGAAACCCAATTAGATAGGATGGTGAGGAGATGACAAGTTAGATAGGGAGAGTCTCCAAGATCAACAACAGGTGAATTATAGGTATGCAATTATGAATCTTAAGCTAGTTTTAGAGTGTTTTATTGGATTAAGTATATTATTAGAAAAAAATAATTTTTATCATTTATAGATGTTAAAATGAAACAAAATTATATTATATAGGTAAGAAAAACCAATTAGGCAAATGGGTTTGAAGGATTTAGGATGAAAATGGCAAATTTTTAGGAAAATGTAAGGGGTCAACAACCAAAACCAATTGGGTTGACCCGATAGACCCAGTAGGTTGAAAATAGTCAAAATCCACACTATCTATCCAGTAGGTGTGTGCTGACCATATACATTTTATATAATTCCAACCTATTATAGTTTTCCATTTGATCTAAATAGTTTGGAATGACAACACAATACTAGGGAGGGGAAAAAAAGAGGGTTGACTTAGATTTTTAAGTCAACCAAGCCAAAAATAGGGAAATTTTGGTCAAATTAAGTTGAGCAAAGAACTAAAAGTGTACAAAAATGCATGTAAAAGGTTGAAAGAGGGCTAAAATAGCCTAAAATGACCAAATAAGGTAAAAAAGGATTGAGTAGGCTAAAATAGGTAAAAATGAATGAATTAAAGTAATTTAGGTTTGTTTTTTATTAAAATTGTAAAAAGAATGTGTTTTGACTATACATGACATGAAAGATCTAATACATATTTTATTGTTTTTTGGTTACAAGGATGACCTAATTTATAGGGATTGGTAGACATTATTGGCTACTATACCTATTGAAGCATCTGACCATGGATGATAGAGCTAGGCTAGTAGCAATAGGCCTAGGAAGGATAGTTGATGTAGTCATATAAAATTTCCAAATTGGTAGTTTGAGTGTGGATTATGACACCTAATCTATAGGGCCTTATTGCATTCTCTTATGATGCTTTTATACATCTTTTCACTCTTTTCCAATCATCCATATCCTTCTAAATGGTCATTCCACCTCAACTAGACTCTATTTCCTATGTTAATCCTACACCCTAGGTCCTGAGACTATATGATAGGAGTTCCATACCTAGACTATAACATCAGACCCTCAGGTGTCCCATTTTTATTGCTCCTATCTATTTTCATTTTGAGCCTGAATGGTTATTTCCATCCGATTCCTATCCTTCATTATGTCAGCCTAGTGTGAATACATCTAACTCATGACTAATGGTTCCCTATAAAAGCCTATCTAAAGTTCATTTACAAGGGAGGTGAAAAATATTATAAATAAAGCAAGAATATAAACAAAATACTAAGGAAAAAAGTTATATTATGTATATACAGTCACCCAACATAGTTACAAACATATTCAAACTCTCAAACTAGTCCCTAACCACCTTAAGCACTCTTAATTTAGCATTATTACATTTGTATCACACTATTTCATAAAGCACATTAGGTGGGAGAACTATATATGGATTGATCCCTTTTTAGAGTATTGGTATGTAGGCAGCATGCCCACCCAAGGAGTGTGGATCACATGTTTAGTGTATCTTGCACACACTAACCTCCCCTTTTTAATTGATTCAAATCATATTTATCAAGAATGATGGAGGGTTAGGGTTTGAATATTAAATCATCTCTACAAGAATCTCCATTAACATTCAGTACTAAATATTTCATAGGTAGGCTCATACAAGAATAGTGCAAACAACCTAGAAAGTTTAGGTCTCTATGACTAGTTTAGATAACAATGGTAGGAGTAGACAACAACATCAAACCTAAAAGTGTCTTATTTTTGATGGTCCTATTCTTTCATTAAAAAAAATCTAGATTTTGATTTGAGACACTATCCTAGTATTTTAAAACCAATTTTAGACCCTGTCTCATCCATATCAAGGTATTACTAGTTAAATCATTATTTCTCCTTATTTATTGATATTATTAGAAAGGTAAAAAAGACACATAAATTATATAAATTAGGATTGTGATTATTAAAATATTATTTATTGATTTATTAATCTATACATTTGACTAAAATAAGAATAAAAATCCATTATTCCTTAAAAAATTAAATCATTTGGTGAACCTGACATACTTAAAACAAATCTAAAACCTCAAGTACCATTAGGGTTTTCCTTCAAAAATTTTGTACAAAAATTCAATTTCATAGACCCTAACTTTTTTATAATTTTTTGTGTATTTATTTTATTCAAATTTATTTTAGAATTCAATTTTTTCCATAATTTCAAAATTATAAAACTCCAATCCAAAACTCTAGATTTCAAAACTAGGTCCTCAAACCCCAAGCCTTCCTCCCTTACAATTTTTAGATTAAAATTTTGGATTTTTTGCAAATTATTTGGAGTGTCAAAAATAATTTCAAAATATCTATGTTAGTAGTTATTTTTTCATTTATTTGTTTAATAGTAATTTTCCATATTCTCTTTGGTGAAAGTAATAAAATGGCCACTAAGGTATTTCTTCCATATCATCTCATAGATAAATTTCTAAATTAATCTCATAATTATAACAATGAATGGATAAATTTGAAAAATTGCACATCAGCCAAAAATGTGGAAAATATTTCACTTACAATGAAGACAATTCCTATTACTATAATGAGGAATATGATGATGCCCATGAAATTTATGGTGAAAAAAAAGTAGATGCACCTTCTTCTCTTAAACCTATCTCTTTTGTTCCCTCTTCTAAAGAAAATAATTTTGATAAATGGGAAAGTTAATTTTCACGTCATTCTCTTGCACACATTACATCAAATATATAAATTAGCCATGAATCTCCAAGTGAACCTCTCATTGGTGATAATTTTATTCCATTTGAACCTAATATCTCTCTCTATTTTGTTAATTCTATGTTCAAATTACAACAATATAAATGCAATAAAATTAAAATTCCAATACATAGTTCAAATGATCCATCTCACGTTTCTTAACTCTACTTTGTCATATCAAACCATGACAAAAGAATGTCTAAATGATAACTCAATTAATCTTACTTATCATATCTCAAATTAAAATAATGCATACACTCCATTAAAGGATAACATAGATGCACATAGTATTCTAATATCACATGACAATTTATTACATATTAGACAAGAATTAACATCTTCTCTTACCTCTCTCCCTAGTGATAATGAATATGAAAATGAGATTGAATATGAAAGTGATACTTATAATTCTCCCATTTAGAATGAAAAAAATTCTAATTGTGATAGTGCATGGAATAAAGATGATTATTATGCACATAGTGAAGAATAAAATCCATATCATGCTTCTAACTATTCTCTCACTCATTATCTCAAACATAATGCATTAAAAATGTTCCTTCTACTTCTATTCATGATTATATTTCAAATTATGAACATGTCAATGATAACATCACGTCTTCTATTCAATTATAATGTGATTCACTAAATACAAAAGATACCAATGATTCTCCCAAGCCACCCCCTACTATAGTAACACCCATTTCTCACTCTTCACCCAGAGAGAATGGTATCCCACATCCCTTTAATAATGTCCAAATTACCATTCTCCAATGGTTCAAGTGAGCACACTTCCTCTCTATGATACAATTTCTAAATGTATCACTCCCATGTCTAAAATAAATGATCAAATTCAATGTTTAAAAAAACCACTTAAGGATACTAATATACCATCCCAAGATATTATTTATTTAATGTATGTAGTTGGTGAATTACAACACCAAGAACATCTCCTTACTTTAGAAAACAAGGCTTATAAGTCTTGGATGGATGCCAATGAATTTCATAGTAACCCTCTAATAATTTTTTTTTTAAATCTTCTTTACCTAAACATTTTCATATACCATCATTGCCTAAATTTGATGAAACTAAAAATCCTTTTTTGCACCTTAAAGGCTTTCAGAAGGTTTTACCATCTCATGTAAGTCCTTTGATTCTATTAAAGTTTTTATAGAAAACATTAGTGGGTGATGCACAAAATTGGTTCTTTCATCTAATCCACATTGGTTTTTCACATACATATGATGACTTAGATGAGGAATTTCTCATATACTACATAGCAAACATGGGCCCTTGTATTACATATGAAAAACTTGTTGCATTTCATCAGAATCCTTCAGAGCCAATTAGTGATTATATCTTATGATTTAAGACTTCCATGTAACGCTTGATATATAAACCAAAAAATTTAGAGATTCAACATATATTTATAAAATGGATTCACCAACCTCTTATGGATCATCTATTATATCAAATATAGTCCTCTTTTTGGCACTTTTGTTATACAATTTTAGCCTTGGATAAGAATTTAGGATTGATTGAGGTAGATTCAGTTGATCAGATTACTCTAGATTTCATAGCATTACCTCCATCTATATCTCCTCACACATAGCATCCACCATCTCCTAAAAAATATAAGTGACCACAACTAGAAAATCAACTAGTTTAGAATAAAGAGCCAATTTTAAGAGTGCCACCTACAGTATGCACTATAGAGAACAATAGTAGGGCACCTCTATGTATTTATTCTAAGTGGGATAGCCCATATATCATACTATCAACAATATTAGATATGAGATTAATCACATTTACTTCTACTCATCCATGAGATCCACATCTCTTACATAGACATCTACATTGACCCTTTTATAACTATCATCATATCCATAGACATAGAGTTAATGATTGTTATGGAATATATTAATAGATGTGTTGATAATGATATCATAGCATTCACATTGGGGGTACCAATATCTTCTCTATCATGGATCCATAGACCTCATTCCTCCATGATTGAGTCATTCTAGGACATTCTTTCATAGTAATCATTGGTTACTCATCATGAAAGTAATATGTTTTATAGGATAGAGCCTCATAGGAAATATCCTATCCCACCTACTCTAAGGATTTAGACACCAGCATAACAAGAGTAGCCTACATATAATAGTATAGTCTGTAGATTACATAATGTCATTCCATATACATATCCAACATAGTGATATGCACTATAATAAACATTTTAGTGTCTTATCTCATGTATTAACTTGCTATGGTTAAGATTAGATGAACCCACATCATAGAGTATTTCTCTAGTTAGATATTTACTACAACTAAGTTTTTAGGCTCCTATCTCATGTATCAACTCATTATAGTTAATATTAGATGAACCCACATCATAAAGTACTACTCTAGATAGATATTCACTACAACCAAGCTTTTAGGTACATATTTCATGTAGCAACCCACTATGATTAAGATTAGACAAGCCCCCATAATAGGTTATAGTTCTATCTTGATCTAGTGATAAATAATATGCATCATAACATAGGCCATATGGTGTTATTTCATGTAGTAATACACTATGATTAGAGATAGATGAACGTCCTTCACAACACATAGTTTCAATTGTGCACCCACTGATGTTATATCTTACAAAGTCTCCATGTATATCTATAGTTAGTTCACCACAAACAACATTAGATACAAGGCATGTTCCTACATAACACGAATACTATGGCCACTTGTTCAGTTGGCCATTAGGGTTTAAATAGTAATACATACATAGTTTAAGCCTCCCTCACAAGCATATGCGAGTTCATCCACTTCCATGGAGGCCTCTTTTAGAGAAACCACTACATTAATGATAGTTTCATGACTTTAAATAGTTTTTATCTATAGTATTCACACATAGGGTAGTATCATTAAGGTCCCATGTCTCTATACATAGATCACATTTTCAAAGAGCTTCTTCTATTACCAAATGGCTCCCTAAGAACCTCGTAGTTGCATCCAATTACTAGAGCTACATGGAGACCCCATAGTTAGTTTTCACTAAATAGATTTTAGATAATTTATAGCATACAAAATTTTTAGATTCATAGTCTTAGCCCTTCCATCATGATTCATGATCATGCATGATCCCTATCCTTGATATAAGACACCATGATATGGAGTCTCTCATGAGACTCATTAGTTAGTATCTTTTATTTTGAGTCCTTCTTGTACATATATTCTTTTCACTTACTTATGCATAGTTTCCTTATGATTGATTTTACATAACTTAATTTAAAACAATACCAAAAACATTAAAATATTCCAAAATACCAAAAAAAATATAGCATGTCAAAATACCAATAACATTCAAATAACTCAAAAAAACCAAAAATATTTCAATTGTATGCATAATCCATGCTTTACATTTCTACTACCATGCTATACTTACTATTTGCTATTCTATGCTATTGTTTGTCAATTTGTCTAAGTTACCATGCTTCACTAGATATTATTTGAGTGTGTGTAGTGACAGCCAGATCCTTGATTGATTCACTCTACCCATTGAAGGGTCATCCTACTTATAAATTCAAGACACATGTTGACATATCTGCCCATGGGGGAAATATTCTACATGACTACACCATTCAAGTTCTATCATTCTTACACCACACACTCTAGTTATCATGTTGATATACATTACTTACTAGCTTACATAGATTACTCTATCAACACTCACTAGTATATAAAACTTGTGTATTTCATAGCATTTACCTAGTCTTATACTACATGTCTTGCATACTTTCACTTCTTTCTTTGATTAATTAGATGTGATTGTATTTCAAGCATTTGCATGCATTATTTTGTTAGTTTGAGTAACTAGTTGTGGTTACATTTCTCAATTTCTATTATCTCTTATGTGTGCCTTAGGACATTTAGCAATGTCCTTTATTTTTATTCTTGTGTGTACCTTATGAAAATTTCCAATTTCCTTTCCTTATATTCTTTTGTGTACCTTAGGACATTTTCTAATGTCCTTTACTTGTACTCTTCTATATGCCAATTGCCCTCATGCCAACCTTGCTTGTTTTCAATTATATATGTATATGGCATTTGAACATGCCTTATATGCTTGATTTCATAGTTTGAGTGACATGTGCCCATGTACCTTGTTTTCTTGGCCCCTTAGCCACTCTTGTATTCTTATCACTTCTTACCATGTTAGCTTTTTTCTTTTTTCTTTTTAATTGTTTATAATTTCATGATCCACATCATGCATTATCTTACTTTCTTAGATGCCATGATGGACATCATGTTCCATACCTCCTTGATAAATAAACAAATAAAAAACTAACAACTAGATAGATTTCCACTTCTAATTAAATATATTATACATGCTATTACATTGTTACATCTATCTAGGCATACCCTTATTGATCTAACAATATCCAATATAAACTATGCTACATCTTGAGATATATTTTTTATTATCATTACTATGTCATGTATTTCATAGCATACCATACTTATAGGGATATTTATTCTAAGGGAAGTCATTTTAGGGTCTTCATTAACACCCTCAGAAGAGGGGGAAACAAATAAGGGTTTTGTCACAAATATTAGATCCCTTTACCAGTCAAAAATCAATTTCTAGAATACTTAGAATAGTATTAAAAACTTAAAATAAGTAGAATAGACCAGAAACATAGTGATGAATATATATAAGTGTTAAAAAACAATAAAGGATAAGAGCACCATATTTAGACTATAGTGTCAGATACTAAAGTGTCTTATTTTTGTCACTCATATCCAAACAATAAAAAAACTAGATTTTCTAGAAACAAATAGAAAGGTAAGTTTAATTGTAGTTTTGTTAGCTATAGTTTAGTTAAAATTGGGTAATTTTAGTAGATTTTTTCTTAGAGAATCTAGACATAAGGGGAATCATGCATGACATGATAGATCTCACTTCTAATTTTAGATTGGCTACTTAGTATAAATTCCATATTATAATTCATGTTACAAACACTAGTGATTGGGGGTAATGTGCATGGCACATTTACCTTCTTTTATTTTCAACTCATTACATGACCTAGTTATTCTTAGTAGTTTCACTCCTTATTCTATTTGTAGGTTATTGGAATCACTTTAGAGTAGATTTCATATAAGCCTAGTTCTTAATTTTCAAGTGGCTTTCATACAAACCTAATATCCATGTTTCAAAGTGGCCAAGATTGGCCTAGTTTTGAGCACACATTTAGCTATCCACATCACATTATCAAATTATAAAGCATTCATGGGATTTAGGATCCATCTCATATGACAAATTTATACTAGTATCAATTCATAGTTCACTTAGTTGGAAATGATGGATCCAAAGGAGTAGGTAGCCTTTGTATTCCTGAGCACCTACTTAGAGGGATTAGATGCATAGTCCAAACACTGATTAATAAATGTATGATCACATATCTTCACTTAGTGGGTGATAATGGAGCAAAATGGATAGATTTTATATTCTTGAGTTACCCTTAGGGAAATAAGAACTTAGCTTCATTCATGATATTAATTTTGGTACAGTACATACCCAACATCACTCAAACATCACTTAGAATCATAATAGGTTTTGTATTGGTTCATGTACCTAGTGAGGTGTATTCATTTATTTCTCTTTATCTCTCTTTTACCAAGATTTTATATATTTTTATTTTAGACATAGTGTGTCTAGTAATAATCGATCTACTCTTTATTTTCTCTTACGTATTCATGCTTCATAAAGTGTTCTTTCTACACACACTCAACATCACACATCTTCATGAGCTTCACCCTTATAGGTAAGTTTAGGTACACTTTCTACTTTTATTTTATCTTAGTATTTCCTTTTATTGCATCACTAAAATGAAATAGGGGGAAAATATATTCATATAAAATGTCTAAATTGGTAGTTTAAGTGTGACACATAATTCATAAGTCCTTATATGCTCTTACGACCCTTATAGACACCTTTTCTCTCTTTGTCAATCATCTGTACCCATCTAAATGGTCATTCCACCTTAGCTAGACTCTATTTCCTAGGCCAATCCTATCCATGTAGATCTCAAACCTATAGGATAGGAATTTCATACCTAAACTATAGCACCAGACCCTAGGGTGTCTCATTTTTAGTTCTCCTATCCATTTTTACTTTGAGCCCAAATGGTTATTTTCATCTGATTCCTATCCTTTATTATGTTAGCCTAACATGAATACATCTAACCCATGACCAATGGTTCCCTATAAAATCCCATCCAAAGTTCATTTACAAGGGAGGTGACAAATCTTAAAAAGCAAGCAAGAATACAAGAAAATTACTAAGGAAACATTTTGTGTTCTCTACATATAGTCACCCAACATAGTTGTAAACATATTCAAAATCACATACCAGTCCTTAGCCACATCAGGCACTCGTAATTTGGAATTATTTCATCTACATACCATTATTATACAAAGAACATTAGGTGGGATAGCTACATATGGATTGATCCCTCATCAACATATTGGTATATAGACAACATGCCCACACAAGTGGTGTGGATCACATGTTCAGTGCATCTTACACACACTAACACCCCCTTTTCAAGTGATTTAAATCATTTTTATTAATAATGATGGAGGGTTAGGGTTTCAAGATTAAATCAACTCTATAATGAGCTTTATGAACATTCAACATTCAATATTTCATAGGCAAGCTCATACAAGAATAATGTAAAGAACCCAAAAATTTTAGGTCTTTATGACTAGTTTGGACGATAGTGGTAGGAGTGGACAACAATGTTAGACCCTAAAGTGTCTTATTTTTGGTGGTCTTATCATTTCACCAAATTAAATCTAGATTTTGATTTTTAACACTATCATAGTCATACATAGCTAGTTTTAGACCATGTCTCATCTATCTCAGCTTATTTATATCCGAGTCATTATTTCTCCTTATATATTATTATTATTAGAAAGGTAAAAAAGACATAAATTAAAAAAATTAGGATTGTAATTGTTTCAATATTATTTACTAATTTATTAATCTAGACCTTTAACTAAAATAGGAATAAAAATGCATTATTCTAAAGAAATTTAAAACAACTAACATGTGTAGGATTCCCCTATGCTCAAACCTATTAGTCATGTTCCTTAGATGTTAGGAATGATTGACTAATACCTTTATATGAGATGTGGATGTGGATGTGGTAGAGGTAGCTATCATACTACAAGATGTGCATGCCATCCTAAGGATACCAATGATAGGAGGACCAATGACTACAAGCATACCAAATAGCTTGGAGGAGAGGAGAGCCTTATCCAAGTGGGATATAATCTTTGATTAGATATAGGAGGTAGGTGAGTCAATATGTTTGAGATGTATGCATCATATATTTTTTATATATATAAGGCTATGATATGACTTATGACACAATGAGTGCTATGTCACAAATCACATGGTAAGGTACCATTATTTATGGTAGCCTTGAGTGAGATGATACTAGAGGAGGGTTTATTATATGATCTTAGTTATATCATCTAGGTTTGAATCATACATGTTCTATATGAGGTGTTAGTTAGAGGGAAAAAATATATAGGACTTTTCATATTATTGATAACTTGGATCTATAAAAGGTTTCCCATGTATTAGTTAATTAGGTTACCCCATGTGGTCGATGATAAGTCACCTAAAGTGCAAAATTAGAGAGAGGACTAGGTAGCATGAGTCATGACCCACATGTCAATGTTATAGACTATGAGACATGTAGACATATTATGGTAGCCATATGGAGCCATAACAATTACATGGCTGAGTTGGTATATAATTACTTTAGCTATAGTAAAGATAAAGGTTATTGGACCTTATTGTTGACCCAATTTTGCCCCTCAGGCAAAATCTCGGTCACCTCCTACACCTGCTTTGCAGGCCCAGTCATTTCAAAGTTGCAAGGTCCACTTTCAGGTTTCGACAGCGCCGTTGCAGAGAATAGGCAGCGAAAGACAGAGTCTTCAGACGTCCGCAAGAGAAGAAGGGAAAAAAATAGAGTGTTCAACACTTAGTCAAAAAAGAGGCAGAGAAAATGTAGAGGGCGGCAAAATCGCCGCCCACTATTAGGGCGGGTAAAATGAGCCCGCCTACAAAGAAAATGCAGAGGGCGGCCAATGTCGGCAATCTTGCCATCGTCGGCACCTTACAGAAACCGACGTCAGCAAGACTGCCACCGTCGGCAGCTTATCGGCTGACGTCGGCAGGTATTCCTACATGAAGTTCATGCAAAGGGCGGCAAAATCACCGCCCACTACAAAGGCGGCAAAATTCACCTGCAATGCACAAGAAAAAACCCGCCCAGCCACCAGAGGAGAAGACCAGCACGTAAAACGAGGCAACAAGAATGGTCTTGGTAGACTTGTGACGTCATCAATAGTGTTTTTCATGCTTTTCAATGAGACTTCTCTTGGCTCTTCTGCTATAAATACAAGGACTTAGTCATTTTCTAGAGATCTTCCTGACTTTTGTAAAGAGCACTGCTCTGCATTTTCTCCACCTGAATCAATAAAAATATAGTTTTTACCTCCATCTTGGATTGATTTGCTGTGTATGCCCTGAGTATCATCTGTGTTTAGTCATTATCTTCCATGCTTTCACAGGTAATACCAACAGACCAGCTATCTACAGGGGCTGGTTCTGCAGCTGAAAGGAGAAGAGCAATACTTGAGAAGGACAGAATAGAGTAAGTTGCTTGCAAGCGTGCATTCCACATCACCTCGATAAACCTCTGTGACATATTTTCCATTATAGCCTCCCCCTTTGTCTTAGCAGCCTGATTCCTCTACCAGATGTGTAGAGTATACTTGCATTTCCCCTGATTCTGAGAGTGGATCTAGAAGGTCACTCATGTTTTTGGTGTATCACCTCTTTTAGAGTACGCTGTTTATTTTCATACTTTTCTCTCTCCCTTTTCATCCCCCCAGTATATACCTATATACCTATATTTCACACTACCTGAAACAAACAAGATACATCAGAGGGAACTAGCCCATATATAGAGACTCTCCTCTCCTGCTTCACCGTCCCACAGGCGAGAGAGGGGTTTCCATGTTGCGGGGAGAGGGCAGGAATCCGTGTTCCTGCCACTGGGTGCACTTTCTAGCATCAACAGTTTTGGCACGCCTGGTGGGACTGCAATTTTATCAAATTTTCAACGCAGTAGTATTTTAGGATTGATGTTGGTCCTGCTATAGTGATTTTCAAAGATTTCCAGCATCTGGCGACTCCACTGTTAAGAGCTCAGTTCTTTATTTTTAAGACCAGTTACTTAACTTCTATGCCAAAAGTTACCACCAAGTCAGCTTCAAGAAGGGTCCCCTTTGAGTTCGTTGAACTACCTTTAAACTCTGCTAAAAGACTCAGGTTTGGAAGAACTCGCCCTTATCCACTGATAAATCCTCCTAGACCTATTGCTAGGAACACCAACCCAACTCAGCCTTAAATACAACCTGTTCCAGCCATGGCCTTGCCTTTTACAGCTTTTCGTGGTGAGAGCCCCTTAAACCTCCCACGCTATGATCCGATCCCCAGAACAGCTCTGAAAAATGTGCCTTCTTTTGATGGAGTGGGACCTATTATAGTTGTTGAGCATATCAAAAATATTGCCAACCTTTGCAATATTCACAATGTAACAGAAGAAAATATTGCCATCAGACTATTAGTCTTGTCTCTGAAAGGGAAAGCTCTCAACTGGTACGGCACCTTGCCTGTGAATTCCATACATTCTTGGAATGAATTAGGCACTCATTTAACTGATCGTTTTGGAGAAAAAAGTGATGGCCTCTCTCTTGCTGAGCAGCTGACAACTATAAAAAGAGCTCCACACGAGTATATGCAGGACTTCAATACGCGGTTTCAAAAGACTTGGGATAGAATTCCCATCCTGGTAAGGCTGACCCCCAGGTACGCTTTCTTGTACTATCTAAAAGCATTGAATAGTGACATTGCTATGATGATCCAATCTATGGGGGGACACATACTGCCAGCTGCGTATGACATAGCCATTGTGGCCAAAAATTGCTTAATTCAAGCCAGGAAAATCGCCCCTAGGCCTCATATGCCACTTTTCCCAGAACCGCTACCCCCAATTCAGGCTGTCACTCCTACAATTACTCCCCTACCTGTCATTGAGAAGCCAACTACTATTCCATCCAATGAATTAAGTGAAGTTAAGGGCCTGTTGCAGAGCATGTCAAATGAACTTGTTGCCCTTAAAAGGTAGAAAGCTCAAAGCCACAAGCCAAACCAGAGTTATCAAAATTATGGCCATGCCCCTAGACCCCCCTTTCAAAATTATAACCAAGGTCAGGGGCAACTCACTACAACCAGGCCTTATCAAAATTATAACTCAGGCCCTCCTTCATCATCTAAAGCCATGGTACCTACTCAGAACAATCTAGTGCAGGAGCAACCAGGTTGTTCAACCATGGGACAAGGTCAAGACCAAGCTGTCCACACGAATGACATGATGAATTTCTTCTAGAATTTGGAAAATCAGGGTGCTGATTTTTCTCAACTTTTTGGGTTCCCAGCTCAAACCAGGACAAGTAGCAATCAGACTCAGCCGGATTCTACCCTGATAAATCATGAAGAGGGCAAGCTCTGTGTAATTAATCATGGGGGTGCTGCAGGCAATCATGCTGATTGCATTGCAGCCAATACGATATTTAAAAGAAGAGTAGTTGGAGAAGTGCAAGCTTCCCCTCAGGCAGCAGCAAATCCTCCACCACACCCTTTTCAAAAGGTTCCAATTTTTGGTGAACCATCTGTACCCCCAGCTCCTCAGTCTAAAGCTCCAGCTGGGATCAGCGCAAAGGAGAGCATGAAGGGAGTCAGTCCCCAAGTTAATATAGTTGATCAAATGAAGAAATTGCATGTGAGCATTTCTCTATGGGATTCATTGTCTCTTCCAGGACAAAAGGAGGTATTGAAGATAGAATTACATGAGCTAGATCGCCAGGCCATCCCAACAGACACTAATAACGTCCTAATGATGAATGGGCAGCCTTCTGCCCCAGGTCAGGTAAGGAAAGAAGAAAAGACTCCCCCTTTTTATGTATCTTTGATCATAGGAGATTTCTTAGTACATAATTGCATAATTGATAGCGGGGCCATCACTTCAGTAATGCCTAAACGCATTGCTGATAAAATGGGGTTAAAGTACGAAGTAATGAACAAAGGAGTCTTGCAACTAGATGGGACACCCACAAAGATAGTCGGAGTCCTGAAAGGATTGAGTTTAACATTGCATGCCTGCCTGACATTCTCAATCCCTCAAGATATAGTGGTAGCAGACATTCCTCCATATTTTGCAATCTGTTTGTCTAGGGATTTTACGTCCAAGATAGGTGGTTATCTAGCAGCAAATTGGTCATACCTGGTTTTCAGAACCAAGTATGGGACCAAAGTGAAAATCGAATCCGAGCCACTCTACAAGGACCACCTAGAGTCCTATTCACCCAAGGTAGTGAATATCAGTTATACTATCATTGATCCAGAAGACTCTCAAACAGACAAGTCCTCATCTTCTGCTCTTGAAGGAGTCGCAGATCTACTCTTGGATGAGTGGAGAAGTGATAACTTTGACCACAATCCTTATAAGTTTATTGAGGAGGCAGACCTTGGCGTCTATTGCTTGCATGAAGAGAGTTCTGTCATGCCCAATATAATGAAGGAAAACAAAGAAGATCTTGGCCTGTGGCAGCTATACTTCGATGGTTCCAGAAGCAAACTGGGCGCTGGTGGTGGGGCAATGTTAGTCTCCCCTTCTAAAGAAAGGTACTTTTTACCTTTTCATTTCTAGTTCTCTTGCACATGTAACGTTGCAGAATATGAGTCTTTGATTCACGAACTTGAGTGGGCAAGAAAGAGAGGGATCAAAAAATTGCAAATCCTGGGGGACAGTGAACTAATAGTGAACCAAATCAGAGGCTTGAACCTGACCAAGAACTCCTTACTGAAATCTTACAAGCACAGAGTCTGGGACTTGATGGAGGATTTCCTTGCTCTTAACATTACCTCTATCCCCAGGGAACAGAATAAGCAGGCTGACAGATTGGCAGCTGTTGGTGCCCAATTTGATGTTTCAAAAGAGATAAGTAGGGGTTGTAGTTCACGCCATTTAAAAGTGGTGGTCCGGCCTTCAATTCTAGACAATGTCACAAATTGGCAGGTCTTCAAAAGCGACCAGCAGATAGCTCTTTTCCTGCAGGAAGAAGCTGAGTTTGCGGTCCACAATCAAGCAAAATTGCAGCAACAATATGGAAATCAGATTGTTCAATTGAAGAACAATAAACTCCCTAAGGGTCTGGTCACACTTGAAAGTATTTTCAACAGAGAGGACCAACTAAGAGATGACAAAGCATGCATCACTACCAGAGAAGAGAATTATGAAAAAGTAGAAATCTTCAAGGACAAGTTGCTGGCGCTTGGCAAGGTCTGCACGTTTCAAGAAAGACAAGATTTCATTCTGTTGTGCCAGGAGTTCACTGATATTTTTGCCTGGAATTATAGTGACTTGAAAGGCTTCGATCCAAGGCTTGCCCAACACACCATTGAATTAGATGAAGGTGCAAAACCAGTCACATAAAACTAGAGACCTGTTAACCCGATGGTCGAGCTCCTTATGCAAAAAGAATTGGCCAAGTTGATTGAGTCCGGCATTATATTTACAATCAAACATTCCTCATGGTTGGCTAATTTGGTTCCAGTAAGAAAGAAAAATGGGGAGATCAGGCTGTGCGTCGACTTTAGAGACCTTAATAAAGTCTCTTTAAAAGATCATTATCCCCTTCCAAACATGGAGCAGATCCTTCAAAAGGTAACTAGTTCTGAACGCTTCTCCCTCCTAGATGTCTATTCGGGATATAATCAGATTCTGGTGCGTGACTGTGACCAATACAAAACAGCCTTCACCACTAAATGGGGAACGTTCGCCTACCAAAAGATGCCTTTTGGGCTATCCAATGCTGGTGCTAATTTCCAGTGAGCCATGGACATGGCTTTTAGTGGTTTGATAAATAGGAACGTGTTGGTGTACCTCGACGATATAACAATTTTCTCCAAAGAGGCAGGACAACATATGAAGCACCTCAGGCAGATTTTTGAGAGGTGCAGGGAATTTGGCATCTCCCTAAATCCAAAGAAATGTGTATTTGCAGTTCATGAGGGGAAACTTCTTTGCCACATTGTGTCTAAGGAAGGTTTGTCTATTGACCCAGAGAGAGTCCGCTCCATTCTGGAGATGTCCCTACCAAAGCACAAGAAAGGCCTGCAGAGTTTCTTTGGTCGGATAAATTTCATTCGGAGGTTCATCCCAAATTTTGCTGAAATAGTTAAACCCCTAACCTCCTTGCTAAAGAAGGGTGAAGAATTCAAATGGACAATGCCAAGAAAGGATAGCTTTGAAGCTATCAAATAGGCTTTGACCCAGGCTCCCGCTCTAATCAGCCCTGACTTCAATAAAGACCTCAATCTCTATACCTTCAGCAACGGAGAAGTAATATCTGTTATGCTTACCCAAGCAAACAATGATGACCTCGAGCAACCACTCGCCTTCTTCAGCCAAGGGTTAGAGGATTTTGAAATTAGGTACACTTACGTAGAAAAGCAAGTTCTGGCAGAGGTGTGCAGTTTGAAAAAATTTAGATATATGTTGTCAAACAGCAAGATCCATCTCATGGTTCCACATCTTGGTGTCAAGGATTTTCTGACCAATCGAGACTTAAATGAGAAGAGAGTGGGATGGATCACCAAGGTGATGGAGTACGACATAGATATCAAGATCGCCAAGTTGGTGAGAGGAAGGGGCCTGTGTGAACAGCTAGCCGCAGATTTGAGACAAAAAGATGAAGACAGCTTGCTGATTCATGACGCAGCCACCGCAGAAGAACCAGTTGTCATAAGAGATTGGACATTGGACATGAGGCATTTCCTTCTTACGGGTGAATGTCCATAGGATCTCGGTAGGGCTAGAAGAAGGTATTTTAAACTTCAGTCCCTTCCCTATGTTTTGATTGACGGAGTATTATTTAGGAAGGATCTCTCTGGGGTTCTCCTGAGATGCATTGACTCCAGTCAGACTGACAAGGTTTTGGCTGAGTTTCACAATGGGCCAGCAGGCGGACATTTCACCCCTAAGACCACAGCAGCAAAAATAATGAGAGCTGGCTATTTTTGGCCCACTCTCTTCAAGGATACCCATGCCTGGGTAAGGAAGTGTCAGAAGTGTGCACTCTTTGACGGAAAGTAGCGATTCGCCACCATGCCCCTACAGCCCATTCAAGTTGAACAACCATTCATGCAGTGGGGCCTGGATTTCATAGGGATGATCAATCCTCCCTCTAGCACCAGACACAAGTGGGTCCTAACTGCTATGGATTATTTCACCTGGTGGGTGGAAGCCATTGCTTTGAAGGAAGCAAATGAGAGCGCAGTCTTGGATTTCTATGAGGACTTAGTGACACGTTTTGGGGTCCCAGCCACTATAATCTCAGATAATGCCTTGGCTTTTCTGGGAACCAAAACTAGTGAATGGGCGCTAAGGTATAGTATATACCTCAGCACTTCGTCAAATTACTACCCACAGGGGAATGGACTGGCTGAGTCTACTAACAAAAATTTGATCAAGATTATAAAGAGGACCATGGAAGAAAATTAGAGAACTTGGCATGCCAAGTTGAAAATAGCTCTATAGGCCGATCGAATCACTCTGAAAAGATCAATCGAAAATTCTCCATATATGCTTGTGTATGGAAGGGAAGCAAGGCTTCCTATCTCACTCGAATTGCCAGCGCTGGACCTCACACATCAGCTGCAGCTAGAAGAAGGAAACAGCATGGAGGTCAGATTGTGTGAACTAATGGAGCTCCAGGAGGTAAGGAACCAGGCCATGGTCTCTATGATCAGTCACCAGCATCAGGTGAAAAGGCATTTCAACAAGAAGTCTTCATCAAAAAATTTCACTGAAGGAGACTTTGTCTTAAAATGGGACGAAGATAGAGCTAAGCCCAGAAAACATGCAAAATTTGATGCCCTCTGGAGCGGTCCTTACATGATTACTTAGTGCAAGCAGCATAACACGTTCTAGCTCTCCAAGTTGGATGGCGAAGAATTGCGTATCCCAGTCAATGAGATACACCTGAAGCATTGTCACTAAATTTTTGGTTCCGCTGTACATAGTTTCCCTTGTTTTCTTCCCTATTTTCCCTAAGTGCAGTTTGCACAGTTAGTTGTTTTTAGTCTTGTGTGTTTCCCTTTGCAGTGGGGGTAAATTCTGTATTTTTGATTTTGGAATCTTCAAAGCTGTTGTGAACTCACTTCAAAAGTCACCATCCGACTCCGCACCCAATGGATATGCAAGACAAATAGGTTCTAAGCATAGCAGGCACGCTTCCCCCGTGAGTCGCCAATTTGTTAACCCAATTTTGCCCCTCAGGCAAAATCTTGATCACTTCCTACACCTACTTTGCAGGCCCAGTCATTTCAAAGTTGCAAGGTCCACTTTCAGGTTTCGATAGCACCGTTGCAGAGAATAGGCAGTGAAAGACAGAGTCTTTAGACGTCCGCAAGAGAAGAAGGGAAAAAAATGGATTGTTCAACACTTAGTCAAAAAAGAGGTAGAGAAAATGCAGAGGGCGGCAAAGTCGCCGCCCACTACAAGGGTGGGTAAAATGAGCCCGCCTACAAAGAAAATGCAGAGGGTGGCAAATTTGCCGCCCACAACACAAAGAAAAAGCAGACATCGGCCGACGTCGGCAATCTTGCCGTCGTTGGCACCTTACAGGAACTGACGTCGGCAAGACTGCCACTGTCGGTAGCTTATCGGCCGACGTCGATAGGTATTCCTACATGAAGTTCATGCAAAGGGTGGCAAAATCACCGCCCACTACAAGGGCGGCAAAATTCACCTGCAGTGCACAGGAAAAAACCCACCCAGCTACCAGAGGAGAAGACCAGCATGCAAAACGAGGCAACAAGCATGGTCTTGGTAGACTTGTGACGTCATCAATAGTGTTTTTCATGCTTTTCAATGAGACTTCTCTTGGCTCTTCTGCTATAAATACAAGGACTTAGTCATTTTCTAGAGATCTTCCTGACTTTTGTAAAGAGCACTGCTCTACATTTTCTCCACCTGAATCAATAAAAATATAGTTTTTACCTCCATCTTGGATTGATTTGCTGTGTATGCCCTGAGTATCATCTGTGTTTAGTCATTATCTTCCATGCTTTCACAGGTAATACCAATAGACCAGCTATCTACAGGGGCTGGTTCTGGAGCTGAAAGGAGAAGAGCAATACTTGAGAAGGACAGAACAGAGTAAGTTGCTTGCAAGCGTGCATTCCACAGCACCTCGGTAAACCTCTGTGATGTATTTTCCATTATAGCCTCCCCCTTTGTCTTAGCAGCATGATTCCTCTACCAGATGTGTAGAGTATACTTGCATTTCCCCTGATTCTGAGAGTGGATCTAGAAGGTTACTCATGTTTTTGGTGTATCACCTCTTTTAGAATAGGCTATTTATTTTCATGCTTTTCTCTCTCCCTTTTCATCCCCCCCAGTATATACCTATATACCTATATTTCACACTACCTGAAACAAACAAGATACATCAGAGGGAACTAGCCCATATCTAGAGACTCTCCTCTCCTACTTTGCCATCCCACAGGCGAGAGAGGGGTTTCCATGTTGTGGGGAGAGGGCAGGAATCCGTGTTCCTGCTGCTGGGTGCACTTTCCAGCGTCAACACTTATACTTGGTGAAAAGAATTGCATTTTGTGGCTAAGTGCTAGGGTAGATGGGATTACCTCATCTAGTATTATTGATATTAATTCCCAACTAGTGGGCTCAACATATGAGAGATTCATGGGGAAGGAGGATATTAGGGCCACTAATGGTTAGGTTAATGCTCAGAACATGTCGTGAGTGACCATGGACTAGGTAAGCACGAGATACCACCACTATCTCTATAGTGGGATGAATTATGACCACTAAGGACACAACATCAATGGCGGTAGGAAGAGCAAGAGAGAGTGGAGAATTCACAATATTTGATGACTTAATAGGTTAGATGAAAGAGAGATGGATGATAAAGAGGCCACTTAGGCATAGGCTAAGGCAAATATAAACCATGACAGCTAGATTTGAGCTAAGGAGGTGACCTATAGAGGAGGTGCTAGAAGGTCGTATGGATGGAAAAAATATTATAAGAAGTCATGTAGATGGTAAGACTATAGTGGCCATGATAAAGATAGGTAATAAATATGATTAAATTATTTCATAAGTTTTCATTTTGAAATAGAGACTAGAGGTATATAGATATTATGAGATATGATAGTGATCTAATATCTATCTGGGTATGATTTTACATGTGTTATTAAAGATGAGGAGGAGGGATAGGGGTACCTTATGAGGGGATCACTCAATGATGTATTGAATGTGACTCTATAACTATATAATCCTACTACATTATATTACCCTATTATAACATCTTCCCAAGCTCAGGCAAGTTGGTTCAGATTAGTAGGGGAGGTAGCAAGGTAGATATGAGCATATGGAGAAAGGATGTATCCACAAGAAGAGATGGGTGAAAAAAAGATATGGACATGATAGGCCCTGGTAGAAGAGATATTTTTTCATCTATCCATAGTGACATAGATGACATAGACACATATGGTGATGCAAACCCAATTGATGCAGGCTCTTGTAATGACCTAACCCAAGTTGGAATAGGCATAGGTGTAGATATTGAATCTATGGGGACATGTGGAAGTATTGAGATCTTAGACAACTTCCTTAAATCATACTCTCTAGAGGATTGAAACTAAGGTCTTGATAGGCAACATGGCTAGGCCATGAGATAGATAGGATGGGGCTTATCCATAGAGCTACAGCATTGTATATATTGTTGTACTTATTTATATCAAAATTCATGAGATATATAAATGATGTATCATTTTGGTATATTGTTGTTGATTCTATATGTTATAATTATTATGGTTGTGGTTGTGGATGATTTGGATATATTTCATTTTATCAGATGTATTTGGCTTGTTGTATATGTTATAGTAAATATATGAGATGTGGTTTCTTTTCTAGCATTATGTAGAACACATACATGGTTAAAAAGAAACAGGCAAAAAAGACTTGGTAAAATATAATCAATGAAAGATGTACTACACACTATTTCAAGTTGGAAACTATGTAATAACAATAAAATTACTAAGTATAAACAACCAAGGGATGATAAAATAAGATGGTAAAATTTAATGTATTCTTAAACCAAAGTGAAATATATTTGCACCAAGTTAAAACAAGTAAAATCATACTAAATAGCATTGGGAAGTATGAAAACAATGTAATAAAATAAAAGGTATGTAAAAGGGAAAAAATGGTATAAAAAATAAATGAATTAAGTAAATAAATTATATTAAATCATGTTGGAAAGTATAATATAAAAAAACATTGGAAAAATCTTGGTCTTAAATTTAACACACTAATTCAAGCTGGGAAGTATGAAAAAATCAAGATATGGTTGTATTAGTACATGAACTCATAAAATAAGAAGATAAAAGCAAAATAAAAATGAATTAAGCATAAAACATACTGAATCAAGTTGGGAAGCGTGTCAATGATGTGTAACTTTATAATCAATCACATCTTATATCATATTTGACACATGTAATTTTGTTTTTGATTTGTATTATTTCAGAATTTTGTGAGGAATGTTAGGTCCTATCCATAGTATTACACTAAAACTCACAAAGAGAACACCATAGGGTGGAATAAATAGGAAAAATTGGGTAACAAAGAATGTGGTTAATATGATGTAAATAAGGTAGTAATTTATGAGGATGGCTAGGTCCTATCCATGGTCTTACAAAGTAACTCACAAATCAAATCCCAAGGGGAGTGATTAGTAGACAATATAATATTTCTCAAGAGCAAATATGAGGAAAATAGGGAATAAAAAAAGGGAGTGTAAAAACCAATACTTAGGAATATTATGAGAAGACCTTAGCAGACAAGAGGCATACTAAGGACACGATAAAACACTAAGTGACTAGTGACCATCAATGTGTAAAGGAAACTTGTTTTTTATAAATACAAAGCTTTATAGAAAAATAAGTGTGCTACTAAGATCAACTCATGAAGGTAGATTGGTATAAGGAAAATTAAAATTGGCTTACCTTACCATGATGTGTTCCCCATTCTTTAGGACCCTTTATAGAGCTGTCAGTCTACTATGAAGATTGGGTGCTTGCATGAGAAAGTAAGTAGCACTAAAAGATTTTTTTATTCTCATTTTCTAATATACTAGCCTATTTTACCCTAAAGGATCTTGGATTTATTTTTAGGATAAATGTGAGTTTGAACTTTGACTAGAAAAAAGAGATGTGCTCTAAATCATGTCTTTTAGTGTGATTTGACTTTTATGAATATTTTTACCTTTTATATCATTGGCCTTTTGTTTAAAATGATTTGTATTTTAACTTTTTATGGATTTTGAATATTCCTCCTCCATATAGATTTAGAATGAATAATCATGAGAGATGTAGTGATATACATGAATGACATATAGGCTAAGGATAAAGGAATCTAAGTAACCAAAGATAAAGACTAACTAGGACACTTAGGCTTGACAATGAACTAGCATATGATCTCAAGTCTCAATCATGTATATGTTTATTTTATGAAAAAGGAAGAATGGAAAAAAAGGAGATCCAAAGTGGACCAATATTAGGAAAGTATAATGAGATGCATTATTTCCTAGTTGATCGCATGGTAAAAGGAAATAAGGACTGAAAGGAATAGGGTTTATATAACCAAGTCATAATGAGAATTATCTATGAAAAATAGAGATAAGAAAGCAAACAATCATGAAGTCAAAAGATCGAGATTTTTGAGAAAAAATCAAGAAAGAAAGATAAAATAATGATAAATAAAGACAATCATATAAAAATATAAATGACAATATAAGTATAGCAAAAAAAGTAAAGAAGTACTATGTCAAAAAAATATGAATTTTACATAATGTCAAATAATATAATAGATACATAAGAATGAAATTAGAGCACACATCAAATAAAAAGTGAAAATGTAAAGGTTTCATGCATGTGCTCATAATTATTGATAAATATGCCCACACACATTCTCCAAGACATAGGATAAATAACATTGAAGATGGATACAAACTACTAGTATTGTCTCAACAATCTTTAATGAAAATTGGGAATATATTTCTCTTCTAATCTCCTCAAATTAAAAATTAACAATTCTCAAAGGATAATGGTAATTAAAATTAGGCAAGGTATGCTCAAGATAATATGTGGGAGTGGTTTCTTTGGGAGATGTAGGAATCACCGATGGAGAAGGATTCATGTGTGAGGGATTCACAAGTTGAAAAGAATCCATAGGGAAGGGAAGGGTCATAGGTGAAGGAATCATAGGTGGAGGTATATAAGTTGATTAAGGGACCATAGGTGGTGATGAAACCACTAGAGGTGAAGCCATGTGAGAAGGAGGAGCCTTCATGTAGGAACAAAATGTCAGAAGAATAGATGATGTTCTGAGAATAGCTACAAGGTGATTCTTAAGGTTTTGTTGAATGATACGATAATGATTAATGTGATGGGTGCCACATTGGTACTATAAAAAATACACCTCATTGTAATTAGGTATATGTTTAGGTAGAACCTTTAAGGGAGGTGTGGTTTTATATAAGGTAGGAGAGGAAGGATGCAAAGTGTCAATATATTATCACAACTTGTGACAATGGGTAGAAGAATGATTATCTATCCCATGGAAAAAACAAATATGCTTATGAGTGGTCTTAGGAGAAACACTCATAGAAAGAGGTATAATAGGAGTAAATGAAGTCAGAGAAAACTCATCAGCCCATTTGGTATGAAGAAGAGCCATCTTAGGAAAGAGAAGCAAACCATCACTAGGGAAAGGTGATGATGGAGGAGAAATAGAACTAAGATCAACAAAAGGAACAATGGGTTGAAATGAATGGGTAGGCTCAAAAATAGTAGGAGTGGGAACATGCTCAATTATATTAGGAGAATGGTATAAACTATAGTGGTAGTACGAATGAGCTTTGATAAGGGCTCTACTAAGGGAGGAATAAGATCTATAGAAGGTCCAATAAGGTTCAAACTAATCTTAGGAGTAAACCAATTATGGTGATTAGGGGACCTAGTAAAATGGTAAGGTTTAGTCATATCATGATCTATGAGCATACTCCTAGGAGGATCTTTAGAAAGTAGAGGTGTTAGAGCCATCTATACCCTATGATAAAGAGGAAAAATACTAAAATTAAGAACTATAAATGAAATAAAATGGGATGATACACAAAAATACTTAAGTAAATATGAATGATTATGGATAATCTTGGCATCGTGGGCCTAGAAAAGATCACTTAAGAGTGGATCATCTAAGGAATAACCATCATCATAATCTAAGGTGTGAAGATCAATGACATAAGTAGGGGTCATCTTTTCATCTAAAGAAGTGTGGTGAATATAATGTCATGTCTTAGTCAAGACCATGAGAATATCATCGCAAGAAGGCTTATAAGAATAAGGATATAAGGAAGCAAGAAGTTGTGAGATGAGATGAGGTAAGAGATAATAAGTTTTAATCTTGAGGTTAATCACATCAAACTCATCATCGTCAGAATCCAAGAGGTTAGGAGGAATGTTTCTAATGAGTTCAATATGCCCATTACAACCTTAGGTGGAATTAACAATAAAATTAAGATGTTGTGACTCACAAAATGGAACACTAGGAAAAGGTTTAAGAGTAGGAATCTTAAAAACACCATGGTATTTAAATTGTTCAAAATTCTATGGGTTCATGTCACCCTAAATCCTATAAATTTCTCCATTATGATGGAATTTAATGCATTGGCAAGTAGAAAAAGCAACAACACTCATACATTGAGTTCATATCCTACCAAGAAACATGTTATAAAAAAGTATAAAGTTAAATATCATCACCTTCACATGGATGGTGATAGTTGGGATGGTAACAGGAAGCCACAAGAAATATAGAAGAGGTATTTTCCTTCTATCATATCATTGGGAGGTGTTACGTGTAGACTTGAGATTGCATTCTAAATATCCAAGGGTCTTAATAAAGTTTAGAGAGGCAACATAGGTACTATAACCCTCATCAATAAATTCACACTTAACTTTGATATTAACTATTTGAACACTAATGAATAAGGGAGGATCATCTACAAGAAGTAGAATCTCATTAGGAATCATAGAAGCTATGTGAAATTTTAAGGAAAGAGAAGTGTCTATAGTTTCAGCAATAGTGATAGACATCTCTTCATATTATTTTAATATACTATACTCAAATCTAGATAAGGCTACCTCCCATCCTACTAGAGGAGGACAAGGGACATTCATCTCAAATAATAGTTACATAAGATGGTTTTTATGATGGGCAAATTCCTTATAATCTTAAAGAATAAAAAATGGGATGGGAGATTAGTCAATTCGACAATGGGATCCCACTCATCATAATCCATAATAAGGTTTTTATATATAGGTGCATAATGATTAAGGATGTTCTCATAAGGAGGAGCGAAGTACATTTGAATTTATGTTAGTGAGAAGAAGAATAAATTTTGGGACAAGGATGTAAATCATGTTATGATGATGATGAAGTAGATAGTTTAAGTTGATTTTGAGAATTGGTAGAATAAGTTTAAGTATAATTTTTAGTATCATTAGTGTTATAAGATGATGTAAGAGTGGCAAAAATAGAGAATGAAGTGTTATCCAAGGGATAATAAAAAATTAAATCATCAAAAGTAATAAGGTCATCTTTCCTCAACTCATTTAAATGAGTAGGAGAAGAATCCTAAATAAAATGATATGTTCTAAGTGAGGGAGGAGTGTATATAGATGGATAACCATTAAAATCAACCACCCTTTGCATATTATTCATGATAACCATGATATCTTTACAAGTTGTTTAAACAAGGCTTTCAACATTATTTGTGGAATGGGTGGCTTTATCTTGATTATCATGAATATGTTGGTGATTAAGAAGAGGGTATTTATAGATAGATAAATGAGCATTTTCTTGATTTAAGTCTTATGTTTTGTCATGTGATTTATAATCCTTAAAAGAAATTTCATAATCTTGTTGACGCTTTATAATGATATAATATTGATCAAAATTAAGACCAAGAATAAAGTTCATAGCTAAATTGTGAATTTGTCTACATGTCTCAAGAGAATGAGCCCAAGTAGAGTGAAACAAAATAAACTTGTTAGGACCATACAAAAATTTCATAGGATGGGTAGGGTCAAGATCTCATTGAATATGCCTAGGTAGATGCTTAAGCAATTTATATGAGGATGGGGGTTTATGAACATTAATGTTATTTGGTGAAGATAAGTGAGGATTGGTGTATTGTTCAGAAGGGAAAGTTGGTTCTAATGAATGGGTAAGAAAAATAGTCTAAATAATGTGAATGGTGTCATAATAATATGTAACACCATCATTGGTAACATTGCATTTTTTTCTAAGCAATAGATGAGGACCCACAAAAGGTTGGGGTGGCTTGAATTGATGTATAAGGAAAGTTTGTTATTTACCTTGGTCAATATCCTCCTCCAATATACAAGGAGAGAGAGTGTAGACCCAATATTGAATTTTAGGAAAAATGTCATTGGTAAAGAGATGCAAAATATTATCGTCATTTATGTTATGTTCACATTTATTTGATAAATTTTTCCACCTGTTAACAAAGGTTTGAGTAGTTTCATTTTCATGTTGTTTGCAATTTATGAATTGGGCCAAAGTGTTTTCAGGTAGATCACTAGTCTACAATTATTAGACTAAAGAATTAAATAAATCTTCCAAAATAGTAATGGAATGAGTTATAATATTCTTGTACCAATCCAAGGCATCACCTGTGAGATTTTTGCCTAAGAGTTTGGTAGCGGCAAAGGTGTTCAATTTGACCCAATCCTTATAAATATTTCCAAATGTTTTAAGATGAAGGATGGGACCAATTGATCCATTATTAGAAATTGTAGGTGCGATACCTCCAATATCAATGCTAGAATTTTGAGTAGTGAGAGGTTAAATTTGGAGATACTTAATGGTTTTATTGACTAAAGGAGGTTGAGGAATGAGATTGCCTTAATAATCTCAAAGAGGAGGAGGGGAACGTTCTAGTTATGTATGCCCTAAGATTTGGTTGAATATGAGATTGAAAATGAAGAAGGTTGTTTTGAATTATCATTGTTTGATTTATATTATGAGCTTGAAATGTATTCATTTGATTAAGTGTTCATAAAAATAGTTGATGTATTTTATCATCATTATTAGAATCATTAGAGTTTGTGTTCATGCCTTAGGTGTAATTATTCATGTTGATAGGATCTTGAAAGGAATTATGAGAATGTGAGGAATTAGTGGAAAATTTATCTTGTGTAGAAAAATATGGAATAGATAATGGTTAATAATAAGAAGAAATAGTAGCATGCTTACCTTGGATAGTAAACAAAGCACTAGTGGAAGGATTAAAGATAATGGATTTTATGAGAGGCCCACTAGATGTAGAACCTACTATGTTAGTAGATATACAAGGCATGGAGGTGGAAGAAGTTAGATAAAAGGGGTCATAATCAAAGTAAGAGGCTAAGAATCAAAGAAAGTGGTAACCCCAAATCTTGTTGAGATTATAGGAGTAGGTGATTGAGGCTCTTTGGATTGACCACTAATCATAAGATTGTATATAATAGAAGGATATTTTCCTCGATGTTGATGAAATTTAAGAATAAAGAAGATAATTTCATCGGTATACTCTAATATGGATTGGTCTTCTAATTAGAAAAGAGGATTACAATTTGAAGAGGTATTAGGAGGGGCTCCATAGTTCATTTTGTGAGTGGTAATATGAACATTACTAGCCACCAAGAGAGGATCCCAACTCTATCTATGGGAGACCCTATGAGGTTTGGTAAAATTCATCATGTTTTTTGACTGTAACTTAGAATTTTCATGAAATAGAAATTCCATGATGAAGGGTAAGGAAGAGAGATGAGAAAGCAAGAAAATAAGAAATGATAGAAACTATACAGGGTTGACTATGTCAACCTAGTACAAAAATAGGGTCTACAAATTATGCAAGGTCTAATGAGTCAATCTAATATAATTAATAGGGATTGGAAAAATATGAAATAGGGTCTATAAATTGTACAAGGTTAATTGAGTCAATCTAGTACAGTGAATAGGGAATAGAAAAGGTACAAAGTCGATTAGGTTGGCCTAATATAGAGGAGAGGGAAATTTAGAAACTAATGATAGATTTATGGACTAAAAAAATATAAATTTTTCAAGTAATTTGAAAATAAATGATTTAAAAGAAATAAATAGTCAATTGGATTAACGTTGGCTAATCGAATTGAAGCACAGAACACAAAGCCTTACATTGAAGTTGGCTAATGTATTTTTTTCAATATAAAATATAATTGAGTAAAGAGCAAGAAATAATCTTTTGAAGTAAAGAGATAATTAATTGGTCAATGTAAATGATTAATAAATTATTAATATATGATTTTAAATGTGATGGGAAGTTGGCTATAAGTAGGAAACTAGAATGACAATCTAAGGATGGTTTCAAGTAGTTTAGGCTAAAAGGAACTATAATGGTAATGGTAAAAGATTTGTAATAGGGATTACCCCTTCACTTCACACACTATAGTGATAAGGGTGTCAGGTGCTTGGCCACAATATATCATTAAACCTATTTTATACTTGACTAGAGTATCAAGTTGACTTCCCCCTTGGTGATGAAATCCAAGTAGGTTGGCCTTGGGTAGACAAATGTTGAAATGTTTGTTTATATCTTTTGATTTGAATATTTGTGAATAAAATATAAAATAGAGAAATTAAATTATTAATCTAAAACCATCTAATTAAGCTATGTGATATAATCTAAGCATGCACAAAATACAAAAGGAAAGTGTGAATTAATTACTAGCATATAAGGCTAATTCCAACTTTGAAACAAGGTAAAATGTTGATATGGTTAATAATTTATGAAAAAAATATATAATAAGGTTAATAGGGTCAAAAATGTACTATTAAAGAAAGGTTTGAAAATGAATAAGGTCGGTAGAGTCAACATAGTTATCAAAATAACACATAGAACACAAAATTGGGTTGGTAGTGTCGATCTAGTTGACTCTGCAAGAGAAGTTTTAAAGACTAAAATTGTAAAAGGAAAGAATATAAAGAAAGAGGTAGATAGATATAAAATATCCTTGGTGGATCATATATGTAGATAATGAATATTTTTGTTCAATAACCTTGATATATGTTGGTAAATCTTGGTAAATGGGTTGATCAAGCTTTACAAAAACTTTATGTTGAGTGATTAAAATTTACAAGGTTGACCTAATATGTTGAATTAGATGTTTTTAAATGTACAAGTTTGAGTAGGTCGACCTAGTAGTCTGGATTGGATGTCTAGAAATTTGAAAAAATTTACTGGATTGACATGATTGATTTAGTACCTAAAAACCTATGCATAAAAGTTAGATATTGGGTCAATAGATTCAATCTAGTATGGAAGATATATAATAAAAATAATGATTAAAGAATGAAAAAAATTAAATAAGATCAAAAACTCCTACAAGGATTAGTTCACATCAGGTTCACCAAAATGTGCACAATCATAAATGCATTAGTCTATAAATCCATCTTGGATTGAAGAAGATAGAGAATACCTACATTTATGATTGGGGATACATTTGTTAATTAAGGTCATGACCAATATGAGGATCCACTAGACGTGATTAGGGAATCACTTGTCATAATATACCATGATAGGAAGGGTTCTAAATCCTATAGTCTAACACAACCATGCAGCAACCCTAAAAAAGTCTTAGGTTTAATGTTTAATCTATTCTAATAAACAAGAAACTAAATATAATCTAGTGTTTACCAAATTTTGTGGCACAAAGTGGGGGTTGGAAACATACCAAATTAAACTAATCATGAATATAAGACATATACTCATGTCAATATATATAGAATACTAATGCATGGAAGAAAGAAGCACAACTACAATATCTATCTACTCTTACAAAGGAGAAATAAAGTTAGGAATACTTACCTTGAATATGAACCCATTGAGCCTTAATCTTTCCCTTGGCCAAGGTGCTTTGAAAGAGATTGTTGTGGTATGTAGTAATAACAAAGGCAAATCAACTCTAGGCTACATAACCTATCAATGCATCCAAAAGACTTTTTCGTAAGAGAAGATCCATATCTCTAAAGAAAGTATAAAACCATAAAATTTATTCCACAAGTAGAATGGTCAAAAGGTAGATGTTCCTTCACACTTATTCTTTTTCACTTCTCTTCTTAAAAGTGGTTTGAAATTAACTTATATATAGATGGATATTTCCCTAAATACTCTTAGAAACATTGTCTATATAGGCTCAACCCAATTGATCATATATGTTTTTTGGGATAATTCACTATGTCTAAGTTAGGTCGGTCAGAAGGCTAACAAACCCAAAAAGTGAAAAATACCCCTAGAATATAGAGGGTCAACCTAGTCAACCTAATATAAACAACTATCCAAAAGGGAATTAAGGTAAGAAAAGGAGGATAAAACATGGAAAAAGGTTGGAATGGGTAAGGCTAAGAAGAATATGCTTATGATAAATGGTTTTAGAAGATGAGTGTGTAGATGGAAAGAGGTAAAATGGACAAAAATATTATGAATCACCAATGGTCAGCCCACCCCTTTCCTGATGCACCCCTTAAGGCATACACTTAGAGAGATTGAGACTTGATAGGTTATTTTAAGATAAAAAGTGTCAGTAATAGATAAAAGTTTGAAAATATTATTTGTATAGAACTTCTCTTTCTTTAAAATTTCTTATCACTTCTATGATTTAATATGAGAATTTTCTTCATGTAGATGATCCTCCTTTACTCATTAGTGTCCCAATTGGTTATATCCAAGTAAAGCATGCATTTATTGATGAGGGTTATGAAACTTATGTTAACTCTCTATATTTTATCAAAACTCTTAAATATTCATAATACAATCTCAAATCCACATGTAGTACATGTCAAGGATATGATCGAAGGCATATGCCTCCTTTAGGGTCTGTGTGGTTTCCCATTATCATCCCACGTATCACCATTCTTGTGAAGGTGATGATATTTAACTTTCCTCTCTCTTATAATATTTTTCTTGGTAGGTCATGGACTCCTCATATGAGATCAATTAATTTTTCTACTTACCAATGCATTAAATTACTTCACAATGGATCCATTTATAGGATTCATGGTGATACTGGCCCTTGGAATTTCAAATAATTCTAAGACCATGGTGTCTTCAAGATTCTTACTCTTGAACCTTTTCCTAGTGTTCCATTCCATGAGTCTCAATAATTCAAATTTACTATCAATTCCACTAGAGGTTATAATAGTCATCCCAAACTCATTGGGAACATTCCTCCTAACCTCTTAGATTATGATGATGATGAGATTGATGAAATCAACCTAAAGATTTAAAAAAATCTATCTCTCACCTCATCTCATCTATCAGCTTCTTAATTATTTGCAACCTCATTCTCATAAACTTCTTTGTGATGATATTTTCATTATTTTAACTAAATATTGACATTATATTCACCACACTTCATTATATGATAAGGTCATCTAAGTCATCCCTACATGCATCATTAATCTTCATACACCTAACTTCGATGATGGTTACACCTTAGATGATCCATTCTTAAAAAGTCTTGTTCAAGCCCATGATGTTGAGATTATTTGTTATCATTATTCTGTGCTTTATTATTTTAGTGATTATTCTTATATTCCATCATTTATAGTTCTGAATTTTATTATTATTCCTCTTTATCATAAGGCAGAGATGGTGTTGACACCTCTAGTTAGGAGTATGAACATAGATCGTGCTATGACTAGGTGTTACCATTTTTATAGGTAGCTTAATCCCTATAACTTACTTATCCCTAAGATGCATGTGACCCTTCTTCAGCCTTCTGTAGACCATACCCCTACCTCAGTAGAGCCTGCACCAAAGCCCATTCCTAATCCTACTATATTTGAGCCTATTATTGTTACCACTATATCTAAGCTCATTTCCACTCCTATTATTATTAAGCCTATCCCTACTTTTGATCCCATTCCTCCTTTTATTGATCCTAATCCCATTTCTTCCCCACCATCACCTTATCTTGGTGATGGTTTTATTCCTTTAGCTCATATGGCTTTGTTACCTAAAAAATGGGCCAATGAGCGTTTCCAAGTTCCTTTCATTCCTATTACACCTCCTCTTATGAACAATTCTACTAAGCCTACTCCCAAGTATATTTGTTGCTTTCACAACACAAATAACCATTATTTCATGCATTGTCATAGGTTGTGATAATATATTGATAATTTGTGTCCCTCTCCCTCTTTGTCCTCAAATAAGGCCATACCTCCTCTAAAATTACTACCTAAGTATATTCCTAAGTATGGAAAGGTGTAATGTCTTTGGCACCAATGTGGCACCCACCACACTAGTCATTGTCACATCCATCAACATCACCTTAAGGACCACCTTATATCTATTCATAAACCTTATACCATTCCTCCCATAGGTCATTCTCACACTAAGGCTCCCTCTTCTTCTCTGATGGTTCCACATGTAGTGGTTTCATCTCCTTCAGTTGTAAACCCTTATTTACCTATGGTTCCTTTACCTGTGATATTTCTCCACCTATGAGTCCACCTATAGATCCTTCCCCATTTATTATTCTTGAATTTCTCATAGATCCCACTCCCATGAATTATTCTAAGCATCCCTTTCTTGATATCCTTCCTCAACATGATCCATCAAGAATTACCACCTTTTATTTTTAGGAGATTAGATGAGAAGTATTTTCCCAATTTTCATTAATGATAGATGAGACATTAGTAGATGTTTGCATCTAGTTTCATAAATATCTATCTAATTTTTTGGATAATGTGTGTTGGTAGATTTATCAATATTTATGACCAAATGGATGGTTATTTTACATTTTCATTTGATTTGGATGTGTGCTCCAATATTATCTTTATCTATCTATTATATCATCTGACATTATGTCAAATTATTATTTATCTTACATAGAGACTTTTCTTTCACACATTATATTGCTTATACTATAATTTATGTTTCATTATGGATATTTTTCTTTCTCATTTCTTTCTCTTTATATCTTGAGTTTATTTATTAAAATAACTCTTTCTTGTCTCTTCATGATTGTTTCCTTATTATCCCTATTTAGCATGGATAATTATCATTGTGACTTAATTATAAAAACTTGGTTTCCTTTAATCATTCCCTATTACCATGTGATCAGTTAGCAAACAATTAATTTCATTATAATCTCCTTTTACTGGTCCACTTGGATCTCATTTTTCCCTTTATTCCTTTTTCTCAAACTAAGTATACACATGGTTGACACTTGAGATAACATGTTGGTTCATTATCAAGCCTAAGTGTTCTAGTCAGTCTTGTCATTGGTCACTTAGCTTCTTTTTGCCTAAGCCTATAGGTCATTCATGTGTATCACTCTATATCTCATGATTGATCATTCCAAGTTTTTATGGAAGAGGGTTCTCAAAAATACTTTAAAACATTTAAAATACAAATCATTTAACAAAAGGCAATGATCTAAAAGTCAAAAACATTCAAAATCCTTCAAAGTCAAATCACATCTCCTTCTTCTAGTCAAAGCTCAAACTCCACAGTTGGCCTCACAATAAAGCTAAGGTATATTAAGGTATAGTAGGCTAGTAGATCATAAAAGGAGATCACAAAAATATTTTAGTGCTACCTAATTTTTCATGCAAGTACCTAATGTTCATAGTAGTCCAATGACTCTGTAAGGAGTCATGAGAAATGGGGAACATGTCATGGGAAGGTATGTCCATTTTTATTTTCTTGTACCCATCTACCTTAATGAGTTGATCTTAGTAGCATGTTTATTTTCCTAAAAATATCTATGTCTATAATGAAGTGGTTTCCTTTGTACATTGATGGTCACTAGTTACTCAGTGTCTTCTCATGTCCTTAGTATGCCTCATATCTCCTAAGGTCTTCTCATAAGATGCCTAAGTTATGATTTTTACATTCTCTTTTCCATTCCCTACATTCCTCATATTTCTACTTGATAAATATTATTTTTTTCACTGATCACTCCCCTTGGGATTCCATTTGTGAGTT
This sequence comes from Torreya grandis, assembly GCA_037957365.1. Lineage (NCBI taxonomy): Eukaryota > Viridiplantae > Streptophyta > Pinopsida > Cupressales > Taxaceae > Torreya > Torreya grandis. The sequence continues at coordinate 20,742 of JARHVA010004165.1, read as the reverse complement.
ACATTGTAAGACCATTGATAGGACTTGGCCTTCCTCACAAATTACCACAATTTCACATTCCTATTACCAACATTCCCTTATTACTTATCTTTTCACATTTATTCCACCTCATTACTATTCCCTTTGTGAGTTATAGTGTATGACCATGGATAAGACCTAGCCCTTCTCAAATTTTTTTCCAATAATCTAAGTCACAATCAAAACTACATGTGTCAAATATGAGATAAGATGTGATTGATTATGAAGTTACACATCATTGACATGTTTCCCAACTTGATTTATTATGTTTTATTCTTACTTCATTATCCTCTCACCTATTTATCTTCTTATTTTCTAATTGAATGTAATAATCCAACCATTTCTTGAATTTTTCATACATCCCATCTTGAATTAGTGTGATAAATTTAAGAGTAACTTTTTTCCAATTTCATTTTTCTCTTATACTTCCCAACATGAATTATTATAATTTATTAACTTAATTAATTTATTTTTATCCCTTTTTTTCCTTTTACATGATATTCCATTTCATTTACATTATTTTCATACTTCTCAATGTGATTTAGTGTGATTTTATTTTATTTTAATTGGGTTGCTTATCTTTCATTTGGTTTAAAAACAAATTCCTATTTACCATATTGTTCTACCCCCCTTTGGTTATTTATACTTAGTTATTTTCTTGTTATTACAAATTTCCCAACTTGAAATAGTATGTATTACAATTTTGATTGATTATATTTTACCAATTACTTTTTTCTTGTTTCTTTTTAACCATGAATGTGGCCAGCATAATGCTAAAAAATAAACCATAACTCATATATTTCCCATAGCATATACAATAAAATAAATAAATACATGTGCTAGAAATAAATATATCCAAGCATAAACAACCAAAACCATAACGATAACATATTAAAACAATATATATATATATATATATATATATATATATATATATATCATGAGTTTTGATACAACCATATACAATACTCCAGCTCTATGGTTAGGCCCCATCCTACTTATCTTGTGGCCTCACCATGCTGCCCATCGATGCCTCAGTCTTAATCTTCAACATAGAATGTTATAAATAGGTTTTCCAAGATATTAATCCCAACACCTACCCCTATAGATGAGCTACCTAAGACTATATCTATGCCAACTAGGTGACAGTCACTAGATTTGTTTCTCTATCCTTCTCCTATGCCTATGACATATGGGTCCAGGTTGCTACATGTGTCACCCTCTCTTAGGCATGTGCCTATGTTATATGTGATACTATATCCATATGTACATCTATCTCCTCAACCAAGGCCTACCATGCCCATGTCTCTCCTACACCATCTCTGTTGGTGGATGCATCACCTCTCTATGTGCTTGTAACTTCCTCATAGCCTCGTTACCTATTTTGAACTAGCTCATCTAAGCTGAGGTAGATGGTATCTTGGGAAACTCCAATGTGGTGGGGTTATATATAATTAATACCTCATTTAGGACATCATGGAGTGTTCCCCTCACTAGGGATACCCATCTGATTTCCTCATCCTCTACCACACCTACAAAAAGGAAAACTAGAAAACTATTAAATCACTGATATATCTCCAAATATATCTATATTTAGTATATCTTAGAGAAAAACTTAATCAACTATATTTTTATTACCCATCTATGTGTTGGCCACTATTGTCTTACCATATACATGACCACTAACAATAGTATCCACATCTATGTGGCTTCCATAAACCTCCTCTATCGATCAACTCCTAAAAACAAATCTTAGAGATGCCACTAATACCCATCATAGGCTACACCTGAGTGGTCTCTCTATATTCCAACTCTATCCTCACCCACTTTCTAGGTCATCTAAGATATATACTATTTATTTTATCTCCTAATCCTACTGCCTCTATCAATGTTGTATATTTGGTGGTCAATACTCATCTCACTATAGAGCTGGTAGTGGTACCTTTAGTGCTCTTACCTCCATCCCCATCTCCTCTCACTCCACTAGCTATCATGTTTGACCAATCCATGGTCTCTCATGATGTGGTATGAGTGTTAGCCTTACCATTGGTGGCCCTAGTCCTCCTCTCCCCTATGTTTTTCTCATATGCCATGCCCAAATTATAGGACCCACTATCGGTACAACTGGGTGAAAAAATCCCATATTTTTTAGAATGTGTTCCATCAGATGTGGCTCTATCCACCAAGTATAATGCCTTATTACCTCTATCTATTCTAGATCTGGTGTAATTATGTCCCATCTAGGCCATGTAGTAGTAATGTGCCCATATGTATGACATACTATGTCTACTCATCTGATTATACATAGTGCTGACATGTGTGACATAGCCTATGCTATCTAGTCCTATCTCTATCTTTGTACTCGAGGTGACTTGTCATCGATCACATGGGCCAACCCAACTGGTTGCTACATTGAAAACATCTTATAGATCTATGTAATCAATAATATGATTGGTCCCACTAAGTTTTACCCTCAATATATCATTCCATACATGTCATGAATGAGTTATACCTAGATGACAAACCCTAGGTCATATAGTACCCTCTCCTCTAATATCATTTTGCTCAAGGCTATCAAAAAGAGTGGTACCTTACCATATTAATTTTTGCATAACACTCATGCTATCATAAGTCCTATCATAGGCTTTTATATGTTGATAACTTGTGATACATACACATCAAACATGATCACCCTCTAACCTAAGTATATTCTCTCTAAGCCTATATCCCATACATTTAAGGCTCTCCTATCCTCATTTCTATTAGGTATCCCTATGACCACAGGTGTCCATACTATGGGAAATCTTAGGTTGGCATGCACATCCTCTAGGGTGATGCCCACATATATAGTATCCCCATTCACCTCCCATCTAAAGGTGTTAGTCAATAAATCTTAGCATCCCAAGAACATGACTAATAGATCTGAGCTTAGGTTTATCCTTCACATCTCTACTATGCCTCCTAGGCCTATAAATATTAGTCTCACTTTATCTTATATTAATAAGTACTCTAATATATCTAGGATCCATGAGGTGTCCACCAAACACTAAAATCTTAAACAACACTCGAATCAAGAAACAACAGAAGATATATTATATCCTCCATGTCATATATAGTCAACATACATTTTTAATCAAAAATAAGCCTAATTTTTTTTAATTTAGTAATTTTTAATCAATTTCCACTATTTTTAGCCTACTTGGTCCTTTTATCCCATACTCAATCATTTTAAGCACTTACAGTACTCTTTTGGCCACTTGTATTCATTTTGTGTATTATTCTAATCCTTTGGTCAACACTAGTTTGACCAAACTTTCTCTATTATTTGACCTAGTTTACTTAAAAATATAAGTCAACCCTCTTATTTTCCTCCCCTTAGTATTTCATTGTCATACTATAATTTTTTACTCAGTCAACAAACTATACTAGGTTAGTAGTCTACAAAATATAATGGGTCAGCACATACCTATTAGGTCAGTATTATGGATTTTGTCATTTTTCATCCTACTGGGTTAACTAGGTCAACCTAGTTGGTTTTCTCTACTAACCCCTTATATTTTTCTAAATAAGTTCCTTTTGGTATTTATTTCCCCAAACCCTTAAAATTCATTTCCTTAATTAGTTTTTCCTACCTTTAGCACCTAATTTGATTTCATTTCAGTTTCTAAAAATGCTTTAAATTACATATTTCTAAAAATACACTTAAATCTCTAGAATATTAAAAAACCAACTTAACATTCTTAGTTGCCTACCTATAATGTACCCACTACCACCTCTGGAGGTCCTTCTCATGTATCTCATCACCTCCCTACCATCCTAGCTTGTTTGGTCTCTCCTTCACAAGTCAAAAATAACAAATGACTTTAATTTTACCCTATTTAAAATCACTTTTCAAAATTGAAATCTTTCAAATATTTTTTGGTAGATTATTTGTTTTGCCTCTATCTTTATTTTTAATCATCCATTTTATTAACCATGAAATTTTTTAGAATCATGATGATGTAGAGAAACTTTTCCACTACCATATCCTTATTTTCCATAAAATTTGATTTTTAACTATGTTTTGCACTAACTTCTATAAGTTCATCTAGTGTTCTTCACATTTGGAAATCTTCACTCCTCTTAGATTTTACTTATTTATCTACATCACTAAGTTAAGTAAAGCTATGTGTTTTTCAATTATGTCCTTTCATTTATCTTATTTTTTTCTTACTGCATCTTATTTAGCATCAACATTATGTGCTATCATGTTCTATTTCTTGAAGCACCATCTCATGTTACACTCATGTTACATGTGATGAGATTTAGGTGGGGCATATTTATACACGTAATATTTTCAAACTTTTATATATTACTAACACTTTTTATTTTAAAATAACCCATCGAGTCTCAATCTCTCTCAGTGCATGCCCTAAGGGGTACACCATAAAAGGGATGCATAGACCATTGGTGCTTTGTAGGATTATTGTCCCTTTTTCTAATTGTTATCTACACACTTGTCTCTTAAAACCATTAGACCTAATCTTTTTCTTCTTCATTATACCCATTCTAGGCATTTTCTATATTTTATCCTCATTTTCTTCACCTAAATTCCTTTTTGTTAGTCAGTTGTGCTAGGTTGACAAGGTCGTCCCCATACAATTTCATGGTATTTTTCACTTAGGAGCTAGTTGACCTTTGGCAAACCTATCTCATGACCTAGTGAATTATTTTCCAAATTTGTGTTATTTCAACTAGGTTGACCTTGTTGGCTAGGATTTTTTGAAGGGTCAGGGGTCAAATCTACCAAATGAAGAAGTAAGAGTGAACAAACATCTATTTATTGACCATTATACTTGAGAATTAAACCTTAAGGTTCCATACTTTCTTAGGAGATAAATATCTTGAGTTGTGGAGAAGTCTTTTGGATGCATTGATAGGTTACATATCCTATAACTAACTTTTATTTGTCATCCTTACATACCATAACAGCCTCTTGAGAAGCACCTCGGCCAAGGAAGATATTGAGGCTTGACAAGTTCATATTCGAAGGTAAGTATTCCTAACTTTATTTATCCTTTATAAGAATAGATAGATATGAATTTGTGCTTCTCTTTTGTGCATTAGGATTTCATATACATTGATGTGAGTATATTTATTGTATGCATGTTTAATTTTGTTATTTTTAACCCCCACTTTGTTCCAAAAGATTTTTTGAACTTACTTTACTTTTTATTGGTTTAGGTGAAATACAAAAACCTAGTACCCCCTTAGTGTTATTGTGTGATTGTGTTAGACTAAAGGATTTGGAACTCTCCTTAACATGATGTATTGGGATAAATGATACCCTAATTATGTCTAATATATCCCCATATTATTCACACTCCCACTTAACAAATGTATTCCAAATCAAAAGTTTAGGTATGTTCTATCTTGTTCTAGTTAGGATTGATTTATAGACATGATGCATTTCTGATTGCATACACACCTCACTTTGTAAAAAAGAATCTCAAAACAATACAGCTTAATATTTTGTCAAATATTTTATTAACAATGTAATTACACTATTATTCATCAATTTATCTAGGCCAACACTCATGCTCCTCTATACATCCTCTAGCATCATATTCAACTCACTTATTAGAAGATGAAATGTGTTAGTCTCATTATTCTAACATTCAGTTAGTGCAGTCAAATCTGCCCTATTCACCCATATTTTAGGCATTTTCATAATGTAAGCCAATCCAATAACCTTTAGTACTCCCACCTGATTATTTTTTAATGTAATCATCATCTCAAGTGATATTGATTATCCATTTCTCATAAATAAAATAATAAGTCTCTCCTACATATAATTAAATAAAGCATAATGTTAATCTTATTCAGCTACATATCCCACCTAAAAAACAATTTATTAATTTTTCATCATACCCTAAACACATAAATAAATAGTTTTACACTTTTAATTAATTCACCATTTTTAATGACAATTAGTCATTCTCATTAATGGATTCACTACACTTTGTGATGAATTCACCAAGGTTTTGGATAGATTCACTAACTTTTAAATTGATTTACTAGATTTTTAGATGAATTCACTAAAATTTTTAATGAATTTGCTAATTTTTTTAACAAATTCACCAAAACTTTTGAATAATTCACCATTCCCATAATTAAACCCAATTTTTGAAAAAATCGCTATTTACCTTGATGAATTCACCACTATTGATGCCAAATTCTCCATTTAGTAAATAATTAATTCATTTCACCAAATTTTCATCACATTAAATGATAATATAACTCAAATAATAATATTATAATTATTACTTACTACATCAATTCTCCCCTTTGGCCTCTATTTCACTCATACATGCTCAATGAAATGCCTATCCACTAGAATTTGGTCCATTTTTCTCTCCAACCTTAGAGAAAAATTACACGACCCAATTATATAAATCAATCATAAATTAATTAATTTTCAAAAATTATTTTCAAATAAACACTACCCCTATTTGTACTCCACCCCATCATTCAAATATTTTCCCTCCTAAACAACTATTTTTCACATTTAAAAACCAATTTTATCCAAATTTTAGGCCAAAAACTAGTCATAGTCATCTAAATCTTTATCACTACTTTCAACTATAAATATTGTAAATTTTACCCACATTGAAAAAAATATATTTTTTATTTTATAACCCATAACTTACCATTTTCAAGATATATCATTCTAACATCCACTCTTGTGTTCCCCGAGTCCTGATCACCATCCAAGCATGCATTTTATGAATGAGAAATTTTCTTTTTTGATATATTATCTAGTTTTTAAAACAACTAGGGTCAAATAATTTTACACATATTTTCATATTGCAACTAATTTATCAATTTTAATACTTTGGGTTATTAATACCCACATCATCATTTTACATTCAAATAATTTTGAGTGTTTATCCACTTTTTAAGTATTGTCATTGATGGTAAAGGTGCATCTTGTATGAGGTTGATGTCATTGAGAGAGTGTGCCTAGTTGGTAGTATGTTGATATGAAAAGTGGAATTGATGGAGTGTTTTAATTTAAGGATTTTGTCATAAAAGATAATTTGAAGGCAATTAATGATTTATGCTTACATGAAGGTAGATGTATTTGAGTAGCCTAAGCCTAGTCATGACATGAAGAGACCTTGTGACAAGGTATGAGCATGGTGGCATGGTGAGATGAGTGCACATAAGCATGAGTGGTTGTATGTAGTTTCTTGATAATACATGTGAGTAATTGGATCACTCATTAGAGTCTCATGGTGAACCTATAGGAGCAGGACCTTCAGATTAGGTCTACACCTAAACCACTTCTAGACCCTACTTAGCCTAATGAGGTATCATGATCTATTGATAAGGCATATGAAGGATGTATGGAAATTTTTGAGAATGAGATATTTATTTAGTATGTTATTGAGGTGGAGAGTACATGGAAAGAGGCATGAATGTCAGTTTTAAGGCCTAATGCAGTTTGCAAGTCAAGGTCTAAGGAGAAAAGAGAGAGTATGTGGCCTAATGAAGGGTCATGATCAAATTTAAAGGTGTTTGAGATAATTTAATCATTGAAAAATTTGATTCAATTTTTTTTTTAAAAATTCATGAAGTTCGAGGTTATAGTTTGAATAACAAGGCATGAAAAGTGGGTTTTAGGTCTCTCGAGTGCACATAATGAAGGTTCTCAACCCAAGAATGACTTTATTGTGCTCATTAGCTTGATAAAAATTTGAATGGGAACCTTATAATATAATGGTATATGGGGAAGGTTCCTATCTCAATATTATATGCATTAGTTTTTGGATTGAGGGGCTATGATTTATGAACAATCGTTAAGAATGGAAATAAGTTTAAACCCTCTGGAACCCTAATAAGGACCCAATATTGAAGATGTTGATAAAAAATGTCAAAAATGTATTTTTAATATAAATTAATATATTATATATTTTATTTTACTCTCCTAGGTACCTCCAATTGGTATTGGTTAATAAGATGAGAGATAAAATGTTGAGTTATAAGCTTATTTCTGAAGTTGTAAAAGTCAAAAGTTACATTAGAAATAGTAATTAAATGGATGGAGGAAGAAGGTAAAGACTAATTTTTAATGTAAATTAAGGTTTATTAGTATGTTATAGTCCTAAAATTCTCTAAATTGGTAATCTAAGTTAGCCATTTGCTAATAGGTCTAATGGTGCAAATAGTGAAAAACCCAAGCACCAATGAGAAGATGAATTGGAATGGATTTTCATGATAGAATGATGAAACCAAGTGTATATAGATTATTTTTAGTAATTTTAAGAAAATTTAATGTTTTATATAATCTTTTTAGTTCAATAAATATGGTGAAATGTTTCTCACAAGTTGACTTATCTGATTGAGTTGAGACAGTGAGATATAAGGTCATGAGATTGGTCTGCAAGACTAATATTTACCACTAGAACATATGATGTTTATATTTGAATATCATGTGTGTGTGTGTGTGTGTGTGTGTGTGTGTGTGTGTGTGTGTGTGTGTGTGTGTGTGTGTGTGTGTTATAGGATCATGTTCATGAATTTTAATTACTTTAATTTTTATACATAGGTATTGGATTTCAAAGTCACCATGACTGGTCTTTTAGGAAAACTTGTAATTCAAAGTGAGTGAGTTGTAAAGGTGTTTTTGAGTCCTTATCTCATGAGTTGAAGTATATAATGAATATGGTGATAATTTTTAGGTAATTTAGGTTATTTATATATATATATATATATATATATATTTCCAAATTATGTTTTTTAATTTATTCAATACAAACTTTTATGTTTGCTCAAAGGCCTAATGTGAACAATGCTAATGAAGTGTTTCAAGTGGTGGTTGGACCTCAAAAATGTTTTATGGAGATATTAGGATGTTTGATAAGGAATATATGAATATTATATGGAATTTTTGTGACATTTATATATTTTTATATTGTTCCAATGGGTCATAAGGTAACATGTCCTAAAGAAGGCCTAATGGAATTAGGTCTCCATGAGACCTAAAGAAGGATTTGGTCTATTTGAGTAATGGTTGACCTAATGTAATTATTTATTTTAATGTGTCCTAAGGCATATTGTGTAGAAAATATAAGTTGTAAAGATTGTCTAGATTAGCAATACGTTTATGATCAAGAATTGTGTATAAGAATAAGGCATTTTAGGCCTAATTGGCTAGTTAGTGAATTGTAAAAAAGGAACGAATGAGATAGAATATCCTTGAATAGAAGGAGGTTTTTTATGCCATCATAAGAGATTATATTGAATATAATTACTATATAACATGAGTTTTGAATATTAAATTCAAGTTCATATGACCTAATTAGTCTTAAAGAGACCTAGTTGAGTGAAGAGGCCTAGAAGGCAATTTGAGAGGGATAAGAGTGTGAAGAGATGAAGAGGTGGTCATAATATATTGGTTTAAAAAAATAGTTTTATAAAGTTTATAAAAGAATTAGGTGGATGATTTGGTATTTTGTGATCTCAGGGGTTGGTGCCTCTTTGAAATTGATTTTTTAGTGGGTGATTACTAAAGCCTAGTCAAGTGGGTGCTTGGCTAGTTGGGGTGAGTGCTCTATGTAGAGTTGGTTATTCACTAAATTTGTTTTTTGTATTTCAAAAATATGGTTCATTTGTGGATATTAGTGGGTTTTCTTATTATTGAGGGTTTCCCACATATGTGATGTGTTCTTGTATTTCATGTTCACATATATGGTTTCTTATACTTTTATTGATATATATGTTTGTATGAATGGCTCATGAATGTTAAGTGGAATTGAATGAATATTTTAAAGACTAATTCACCCCCCCCCCCCCCCCCCCCCCCAACTCTTATTAATTGTGATTCAAACATCACTTTCCCACATGAACACTCAATGTTCCCACATCATAATCATTTTAATTTACTTGGATAATTTTTCATCTTCACAAATCATCAATGCTCTACTTTTTTTACTATTATTTTAAATGGTATTGCTTCATAATACCATTTTAAAGAGGGTAAAATGTAGACACCTAAATTTCACCATTTAGTGTCAAAAATAACTTTGAAATTCTAACCCTTCTCATTCCATAATTTTGTTTCAAAATTAACATCGTTTCCCTCCATATTTCAAATAATTTATTAATTCTTAATTAATCAATTATGTTCATGCACATCTATTTTCCTCCAAAACTAGTTAAAATTCAGATTTTACACCTCACCCAAACATATTTCACATTTATATCAACCATGTGTTGACTCATCTAAGTATAATTTTAATTTATTAAATTACCTTATGATGTATCTTAGAACATTTCAACTTCCAAGTTGACATAACCAACTATCTTGACCCATTCTTGTTGACTCACTCAACCAAATCCTTTTTTCTCAACTAATAGGAATGGTCATCACTATCATGGATGATAAGTAATTCATAACTATTGATTATTTTAATAATTTAAAAATTTTAAATTATTCTCAATCATTCATCTCACCACCCTCATGACTATAAATTTGTGTACAATCAATCACTTTCAATAATCCACCTTCAAGATAATGAAGTGCTATTGAATTATCAAGTGAATCTAAATGAATAAAAGCCATCAAAATCACTTGCAAACCAAAACACTGCCTAGTTATCGTTTCTTTCAAAAGGATTTGAGAATCAACATTAGTACTCAATAATAAATCCACCATTTATCACACAATGGAGAAGGTAACAAACTTACATCTCATTTTGTATGTTTTTTTTGTAGTTTTTATCTTATTATTGTTTCTCTAAATTTTAAGTTTATTTTAGTTTAGATTAGATTAAAATTCATTAATATATGTTTTATTTTCTAGAATACACTATAAATTTTATGCTTACACATTTAGCTTATTATGACCAAACTCAAATGATCCTAATGTAGTTATAATTGAACTTTTGTGCTCACCAATTTGTTAGGTTTGTTTTAGAATTACTTATAGACCTATATTCACCCATTTATAGCCTTCGAAAACACATAGGTGATTCATAGTTCATGTATTCATATGTGAACTCTATTTTTCAAATTCTAAGAATTTAATTCACTTTTATTGTTATATAGTTGTACTATGTTTATATCTAAATTGTGAAATTACTTAGCATGGTTATTTTTGTATCCCTTGACCTAATCCACTTTACCATACTAAATTTTAGTGATCCTAAATTTTATTACACGATCCATTTCCTTATAGGGTTATATTTTTACTTATATTCCATGGTGTATCTAATTTTATCAATATTTTATATAAACACTTGCCTTTCATGCTTCCTTTACTTTTAGTGATAACCCTTTCTATTGTTATAGGTATGATTTTTATAGGGTTGATCTAATCTTCTTTCCCATAATTATCCATATACCTTGTGTGTGTTTTCAAACCCTAGTTTTGATGTTATGTATGTATCCATCTTATTCCACCTATGAATATTATATATAAGTTCCCTATTAATCAAAGTAATATATTAAATTGTAAACCAATTAATTTTGTTGATATTATTTTGACTAGTTATCACATTCATTTGAAAAATACATAGAATTTTTTGAGTTTAATGCTTCTTTTATTCATACTTATGTGTGTTATGATAATAATTTAAATTATTTAAATGCTAATGATATGAATGATAATGATGTGAATCAAAAAAATTCTACTAGATCTAAGAATATTAATAATTTTGATATAGAGAAATATAGGGTGGAAAGAGTTACTTTATTTATAAAACATATTCTAAACCATATTCAATAAATGGCTACAAATTATTTAACTTATTTTGGATTAGTGTGACCTAAAACAAGAATCATACAAATTTGAAAGTACAAGAGTAGATTGATGTTGCACTTAGAAGGTTTTAACTTGAAAAAATAATATAATGGAGATTAAATTAATTAATTATAATATTTTATTTCTCGCTATGTTTTTCATTACCTCTAAAAATATTTTATGTCTATTTTGTAACCACTCATATCACAAAACTATAGCTAAACCACTTCCTAGATGTTATCGATAATAGTGAGACCCCTATAGTGACTATTTTTATCCTAGTTATGCTAGTAATTCCCCTAGATTATGTAAGTTTATAATGCCTCCCCATAATAACTAGCTTGAAAAAATAAAATTTTATACAAATAATTTATTTTTTTAGCCTTCAATCTTGTGAATTGATCTATGTTTTCCTTATCCTTACTTTGAAACCCTAATCTCACTTTATACCAAAATATTACCCTTACCCTACTTTAGTTTTTTCATCCTTTAAGATATTCCCAACCACTTCCCATCGATTTATTTATCATTGCATATGTTACAATATTTTGAAGAGAGCTCAAACTACATGTGGTTCTCTCACCTATGTGTGGGTGTGCTCAATTTTGATCTATACAAAATTAAATAAATGTTGGATTTCAAAAAAATTGCACCATTTACTTTGACCTATTATTTTATTTAGACTTTTCTCTAGGACTAGTTTTTTAGGGATATTAAAATATTTATGCATTTTTGATAATGTCTCAAGAGATTACTAATTTATTTATAAAGTTTATTATGAATTTATCAAATGGTTCAAAATTTAGTATTTATTTTTATTTATATATGAATATTTGATTTTTCTAGTTATGATCAACCCATGAAACATATCTAGGTCAACCTAATGAATAATTCCCAATTTGAAAAATTATCATTGAGTGTTCCTAGACACTATTGGCATAAGGCAAACACTTATGGAGAATTGTATATTTTAAATTATTTATAGTACTATCATATGATTGAATATTAGGGATCTCAAATACATAAATAGATTTTTTTTATTATAATTTAAGGTCTTTCATAGACTAGGTTGACTTGAATATGTGTATCTAGTAAATTAGGTTGACTAAGATAACATATGGGTAGAAGGATAAGGGAAATTGTTTTCAAGAGTAAAATGTGTATGAAAATTCCAAGGGTGTCAAAGTGTGAAAAATTTTATGTATAAAAAGTGTCTAATACAAAATTTAGGTGTCAACAAATGTCATCTATGTTGAAATATCTACAAAGTAAATCCACATCTCAAGCACCCATTATTGAATTAATAACTTTTAGAGTTAAACATGGATATTTTAATTCACATAATTATGCTCAAACTTATATAGGTTCTCATCCCATATTAGATAGTTTAATTATATCAATTTTAATCTAACATGTTTCCTTAATTTGTTTCTTCTACTTATATTTTTATGTCTTTGCTTTCTAAAACTAGTTTTAATTCCTTATTTTTTGGTCTACAAGTTCCTCAACCATATCAATATATTATCTAACCTTCCTCCATTATTCATAGTGTTTCCAAATAATCTAGTGTTTCCATCCCTTCATATTTTACCACTACTTCAGTTCTAAGCCTTAAAGTTACAATCCTTCAGTAAACTAAGTTATGGTCTCAAAAACTAGGTTAAAACATCTATTCACATGACATATTACTTAATAATTTTACACATGAGATCATTACCCACAATTTTCATAAAATGGTTTTAGATCCTAAGTTTACATTATTCATATGTAAATTTGATCCTTCATGCCATATAAATTCTTTATATGTTTCATGTCTTGAATTCATACATAATGATAAATTGTTGACAAAATATTTACTAACATACTTAAGGTATATTATCTTGATTTGTTTTATGATTATCCATTTGGATCTATAAACACTTTAAATTATTTGGATGATAATTTATTATATCAATTTTAAATAAACTATTGCATCCAAAATAGCCTATAAAATGGAACTATAAAATATAGAGTAAAAATGTTGATAAATAGAAAATCGGGAGGACATTATTTCCCAAGGGAGGATTACAAATACAAAATTGAATGTGAAAAAATATATTTTACAAAATGTTAGTTATCTCTTGAATTAATTTGATAATTTTAAAATATACAATACTTATGGGTTTTCCTCATTTTATATTAAACCACTATAAACCCTAATTAACCGATGTCTAATCATGGAACAACATTTCATTAACTCTAGGAACCCAAAATATAATTTAATAAAATTAATTCTAAACTAAGAACATAAATAAATGTTGTGTGTATGTACACAAAATTAACTTCCCATTAATGACATTGACCTCAAATATTGTCAAATTTTTAAATTTTAAAACATCACATTATGAGAATGGAACTCAAGACCTCTACTTACTACAATAAATATTTTACCATAATACCATATGCCATATGAGGGATTTTGATTTTGATTTTTTTTTTTCTTTTAAATTTATTATTATTCCTAATAATTCTAATGATATCCATCTTCCATGCTTTCCTTTAGACTTTTGATTTTTACTCACACCAAGAATTTTATTTTTCCTCTCATTTTAAGCTTGCATTTGTCTTCACATTCTCTCCAATTTTTTTTTTTTAACTTTTTAGAACTATTTCAAGCTCAAATGCTTGCCTCTAAACTTCTATGTTTCCAAATTTACATCCTCCATGGGAAACCATTTCCACTTCATATTGAACATTATCAAGACCCTATTTTGAATCTTCCTACATTACTAATCAAGAATGCACTTTAAATCTGACACAATATTTCCTTATTCATTAGTGATCAAAAAAATTGTCTATGGTACCAAATACATACCTATCCTCTTATTTAACAATGACATATATAACACATTAAACCACATTCCTTTATTTATCATGTAATATGTGTATGTAAATTCCCCCACATTTTCTTACACCCATTATGGCCCATAATACTTTGGATAATACTTTTTCTTTCCTTACCTACTTCAACATACTTTGTTTACATATTTATATTATTACAAACACCATGTCCCCTAATCACAAAATTTATATTTTTCCTATGTTTTTATTCTTGTTGCTTCATCATATTATTTCCTAATACAAAATTCCCTCTCAAACTTGGATGAATTTTTTAAATCTCTTTCCATTATTCTTCTACCATTAAGACCTTTACCCTATAAATTCCCTAATTCAATGTTGATGATGCCTTGTACTTGTATAAATCCATGAGTTGTGCCATTTTCATGGTTGAAAGGTAAGTTTTATTGTAATAATAATTAATTTATCCATTCCACCCACGTTATCTACTTATCTTCTACATGAATTCTCAATTACCCTTCTAATAACTTATTCACCATATTTATTTCCTCAGTTTTATGGGTATAATATATAATTATCATGTTAAATTTAATTCTTACATTTCAAAAAATATATTAATAGAAATTAATTTTAAAAATATGATCTTAATTATTGATGATATATGTATGTATCTCATGTATCTTAAACATATTGGGCATGGTCATTGATCTTAAGCTTTCATTGATGTCAAAGAAACCATGAAATCATAGTGCATTAATAACAAAGTGATCAAATTAATGTTTTGGAGAGTGTTTGACATAATTAAGCAATTTATGGATGATATTTATGGTATAAACATGTTTTATATACCCTATTTGGTGTTATTAGTGCTTAAACTTCATATGAAATTGAATGTAATTCATCAAAACAATCATTTAAGTGTCTAGGTTCAAGTAGTCATCTTGACAGATAAAGTTGAGTGAGAAGATTGATGTCATAATATTTCAAACATGTGAATGTTTTGGGATTATTTTGATACATATATCGATTAACCTATGTTATTTTATCATATTATTCAAATTTTAGGTCATGATGTTGAGTGTATAAAAAGTTATTAAGGTGCAAAGTTGCCTTCACAAATAGAGTTCACCAAGTTCCCATACTTAGCCAAATTTATGATATCAAAGATATAATGCTAAGAATTTAATATGATCACAGATATAAAATAATTAATTTAATATGAATTTATAAGGATCCAATTTCATGTTTAAAATCCAAAACATCAAGATTTTATGTGTTAGTGACATGTGTCACAATCATAGAGTTTGAGCAATAGATCTAATAGCTAGTGCCAAACATATCAAATAGAGATCAAAGATGAGAACATGATCATGAATTTATGATCAAATTATGAATATTAAGTCAAAATTTCAAATATTTCTCAAAATTCACATGGATATACCAAGTGGTGGAATATCATTGACGGAATGGTATAAGGTGTGTAGAAGGCACGTAGAACTGCCCAAGTGGCACAATCATGGAAGCTTTGATGAAAGATCAATAGTGAGCATTGCAAGGTAAATAATAAGTTAATTTTTAGGAGATATATATTTTTTATTTTTTAAAATATTCTATGGATCATGAGATGATGTCAATTTTTTAATGTTTAGCATTAACTCAATGATCATTGGAATTTGAATTAAAAAAGGAAAACTAGTGCTTACTGTTTGATTTATATCTTTTGATCCATGAGGAATTTTTTGATGGAGTAAAAATAATTTTTTAAATTAATTTAACATGAATCATAAAATTTAATTATAATATTTTAATATTTTTACAATTTTATATATTGATCTATAAATTTGACTATGTGTTTGACCATGGTCTATAAGTGATCTGAGAAGGATAAATGAGTTGTTCTTGATAGTGTCTTCATGTTTCAAGATTAAATAAATATTATAGAGTTTTATATAATATATTAGGTACATATATGTTTATTTTATAGGTTTAAAAAATCTATATTTAGTGTGCACTATTGCTTAGAAGTTGATTGTGTTTATTGAATGCACTAGTAGATTAATTTACCATGTTGTAGAGGTAAGTTGAAGGTGTTCTATGTATATTTGAGGAAAAAAATGAATATTAAGATGTAATATAAGTATAATATATTGATAATAATAAATTTTATTTCATTATATTCTCTTCATCAGTTTTGGAGAGTCAAAATAGTTTAACTATATGTGACTAGTCTGAGTGGTCATTCTGAGAGAGTTGAATTGAGTGCTTAGAGCCTATGTTAAAGAATATAAAGAACATGGAGGTGTATATAAGATGATAAAGATTTTATACATATTATATAATCATATGTATATGTTAAATACTTTATTTTTTTTCTTTGTAATATTGAGACTATATTTTCTATGTATGAAATCCTAAAGAGCAAGAAGATCTAATTGGTAGGTTCAACATGTGAGTTGGTGTTCCAAGTGGCATGAAACCATATGGGAGAAATAAATGGGATATTATAAATAGGTTAAATTTCTTTTATTATTTTTTAAATGACTAATGTGGTCCAATTAGTCTCACATGTAATGTGTGAGTATGAAGGCCCAGTTGTTTTAGGTCTCACCAAGACCTAATGGTGATTTGGGGCTATTGAGGTAATGAATGATCTATGAAGAGTGTGGTTATCACATGTAACATTTGTATGGACCTATTTTAATTTTGGTTAATTTTTTTAAATCATCTTGGCTGACTAAGATAGGTTAAAGGAAAAGAGTGGTATAAGTATAAGGTTTAATTGGACTATTTATGCTACTTGTGCATGTGTAGATTCAATAGAAGAAGAGAACCTTTGATAGAGAAGGTACATGTCATTTAAAACAATAAAAGTGTTAAAATTATTATAAATTTTTAACCTATCAATTTTATATATAAGTACACATAGGTTAATTGACCTAATAAGCCTATAAGAGGTAGTTTGAGCAAGTTAACCCTAGCGGTAGCTTAAGAGAGATTAGAGGTGAAGAGTGTAAATAAAGGTGATCATAATCAGTTTAATAGTATAAATATGTGTTCGATGTGATATATTTATTTATATTAGTGGGTTCTTGGTTGCCTATGGTTTTGGTTCCTCCTTGCAAGGTAAATCTTGCTAAAGGTCTAGTTATAGTGGATGCTCAACTAGATAAGGGTATTAGCTCCTTGTGGGATTCGTGTCTCAATAAACTAAAGGATGGGTGTTAATTCATTATTTGGTGATATTATAAATTTTAAATCATTTTTTATATGATTTTAGTCCATCTTACAGTGTTTAGTGGGTTTTATTCCCCAAGAGGGTTTCCCACAAATATGATATGTTCATGTGATGTATGTTTTGGATGTATGTGATTTCATATTTATATTGCTTGATCAAGACTGATGTATGATTAATATTTAAGATTTAGGAATTGAATTAGATTATTTAGAATCACTGATTCAGTCTCCCACCCTCTCAATGAATGTATCTCTAACAAAACACATGTTTGAAATATAATTTTCTAACTTTAAGACCATTGCTTCCTACCTTTCTTATGGCAGTGAAATGTTATAATTCATAAATATATATAAAACCATAAAAAATTCCCTTACCCTCATAAATATGCAAACCTGATATAAATTCCATATAAATATTTCCCACTTTTGATGTGGAACTAAATTTTGTTGTAAAAGCCTTGTTGAAAGAATAATCTCCACTTTATTTTATTAAAAATGTCACATTTAGCTACATATTTTTTTAAATTATCTTCATGTCTTTCCAAAAACATTAGCATTGATTTTTATAATGTTTATAGAACCTAAAATTACCTATATATGGAGACCCATTGTCATACTATATCACCTTATGAATAAAAGGAGAATCATCACTTAAGTAAATATGTCATATTAACTTCCTTTATGAATTAATTGAGAATTACTCTTCCCCTCATATTGAATTTATTTCCTAATTGTTTTTGAGGTAGTTTGAGTTAATTAGTCTTGTATAAGGTCATGTATCTAAGTAATTTGGTTGATGGACATGGCCTAAAATACTAGTGGTTATTCTTAGCAAGATAATACATTTACCACAAAATTATCTTTCCCTTTTTGTAATTGATATCAAATTATTAATCCTATAAGTGATCAATCCATTTATGATGATCCTCAGTTATTTTACCTTAAGTTAATAAGTGATTACATCTCAAATGCTTAGTCTTAACAAATAACCTATTCCCTAATAGAAACAAATGTCATTTGGTTATTTTGGGCAATATGGACATATTATTACTCTATGTGGGGATCGTTAAATAATTTTCATTAAAATTAATACTTTAAAATGTGATGGGGTGGTAATATTAATAAATAATTGTTCCTAATCAAGATCTAAATGCATCACACTCAATGATAAAATATTTATAGAAATCATGGGTTTCTAAATATAGAGTAGACACTAGAGCTCACATGAGATATTTTAAGTATTTATGTGACTCAATTTTTTATTTTCACTTGGATTTACACCCTTTGAGGAGATGTCTCATCTCTCCTAATCCAAGTTGCACAATTGAAACACCTCTAAGTTTTTGGGTAGCCTAAGGATGAGGTGAATATCTAGATAGGGCTAGCTCCATTTATGTACCACTTTGGATCACAAATACACCTATAATTTGGGGGAGAAAATGGAGAGAGAAAACAAAAATAAAACTATCCTAAGGGAGGTGATACACCAAATAAGTTGATGACTTCCATCTAGCTACATGTTACACATGAAACCAAGAGACTAACAAAACATACACTTATCCAATCTTCATATTCTCACATCAATATTACATTATGAGGTTATTGGTGAATGTTTAGGTTAAGATGAATAGATAAGGTGATTTTAATGGAAATAATTAATATAATAACACAATAATTCCTTGACATTTACTATAACACTTCACATGACCTGCAAGAAGAAACTTTCCAACTATAAATAGGGTGAAAAAGTGGGACAACATGCTAAGGAATCCATATTCTTCACTAAGTAATATATATTATCCAATTAAACACACTAAAAAAATAATGAAGAGTTAAAAATAATTTATCAAATGGTATGAAAATGAGTATGGTTTCTCCATACTTAGGTGTAGCATAAGTTACAATGGCCAAAATGGCTAGTTATTATAGAACTTGAGAGAGAGAGAGGAGAAGAGAGAAGTCCAAGGGTCATAAGGACACTTGTAAAGATGAGATAATTAGTTAATTATGCATGATAATAATATGTGGGATTAAACATAAAAGGTTATAAGGAATAAGCGGCTCTCCAAGCAATGAAACTCTTGCAAAGTGGCATGAAAGTTCTCATTCTATCTCAAAAAACTATTTTCATAATTTAGGCCTATTTGAGAATCCCAAATCTAATTAGGGATAGTTTTAATTATTGTAATGAATTTTAAGGGTTTCATACATGCCTATACATGCATTGGTTATATGCCTAATCATCTAGAATCTTCTAGAGATGAGCTATCACTACCTACACTCTAAGAAACACCTCTTTCATGTACCATACAAAATTGGATTCCAAAAAGGCATTATTTTTTCATTAAAATATATGTTAGGGAGTTTATGACACCTTTAAATCATTTAAATTTCCTTATAATCATCAAGCACACGTAAAAGTACTTCTAATTGAAGTTTTCATACTTCTCACTAGGTTGGTCACTATGCCAGTTTTGACTGGCTACAATTAAGCTATTTGTTTGAACACTTATGAGTATATTTGAATAATTAAATGTATGTTATGGGTTATCCTAAGTCTTAATCCTTGATTAAAATTTTGTTTTCATCTTCAAAATCCTCTTGGAACTTATAAAACACATAAAATAGTCAAAAGTACCATGTTTTATACCATGTCCATGAAATTTCATACAAATAAAAAGTATGGGAGGGATAATAAAATATTAATTTTAAATTTATAATCATAATACTATTCAAACTGGTCCATTATATTATCTTTCTAGCTTCATCTTCCCAATCAGGTCACTAGCAAGGGTTTGCAAAGGTTTTGAGTAGTTTTGACTTTCAAGATTTGCTCATGAATTTTGGAAATTTTATTTTCAAAATAA